>VWZN01022274.1:0-98388 GCA_013396955.1 Regulus satrapa | reverse complement strand
CGGGGACACGAGCGTCGGCGCGGGGCGCGCGTGGCCCCTCACGGCCTGCGCCCACAGCGGGAGCGCCGTGGTGGGGCTGGCGGCGTGAGGCGAGCGGGACGGAGCATCAGCTTCGCAGAGTCACGGAGTGTGCCGAGTTGGAAGACATCCACAAAGGCCGTGAAGTCCAAGCCCTCGCCTTGCACGGGACGTCCCCAAGAATCACACCAGCGTGCCTGCGGGTGGTGTCCAAACGCTTGCTGGACTCATGTCGGGCTTGGTGCTGTGACCACTTCTCTGGGGAGCCTGTTCCGGTGTCCAGCCCCACACTGCGTGGAGAACCCTGTAATAATACCAATCTAAATCTTCCCTGACACAACTTCAGGCCATTCCCTCGGTCACCAAGGGAAGAGATCTGGTCAGCACAGAGAAGAGATCAGTGTCCGCCCCCCTGCTACCCCTCATGAGGAAGATGTATCTTCAGTGAGAAGAAGCTTCATCTTCAAATGAGGTCTCCCCTTGGTCTCCTCCAGCATAAACAGACACAGAGCCTTCATCTGCTCCTCTATACTAAGGCTTCCCCTCAAGGGCCTTCACATTGCTGTTGGCTTCCTTTGGACACTGTCTAGGAGCTTTATATCTTTCTCATATTGTGGTGCCCAAAATTGCCCCCAGCAGTCGTGGTGAGGCTGCAGAAGTGCAGAGCAGAGCGGGAGGATCACACCCCTTGCCTGGCTGGCGATGCTGTGCCTGATGTACCCCAGGACACGGGTGGACCTCCTGGCTTTGACTGACCAGGAAGAATGGCCTCTGGCAGCGTGGCTGTTCGCTTGTTGTTCAGCTGTGCCAAACTCGGGAAGAGAATGTGGACTGAGCAGGTGGAGGGAGTCCAGGCATGGGTTGCACTGCCATGGCCAAAGCTTTGGAAGAAGCACAAGCTTTTTCCTTCCAGGGTTCCTGCTTCTATGACAGGTAGTATGACTAAATTTTTTACCAAAATGACCAGGTGATGGCAACAAAATAAAAGCTCTTTTGTTGTTCTTGTGCCATGCGGGCTGTGATAGTGTTTTCCCAAGATGCAGCGTATTTAAGCCCTGGGTGTCACCTGGGATTGCCACAATGCTGTGGGTGAGGGTTTGGAGGTCCCAAGAAATAACAAAGGAACAGGTTTGCTTTTACATCCAGTCCTCCTTTCAGGAATATGGAAGAAGATGACGACTTGACTGGCAATTATAATCCCCCATCCCTTGTACATATTCCCTGGCTGCCAAGGTCAGAAATGAAACAGCTATACAGACTGTTTCTTGCCCAAACATTTTAATGGCATTAAGGTATTCTGCTGCTACAGAAAATTTTTTTGCAACTAGAATCAGCTCATTACTGCTTCAGTAAGACAACTTTCCGGTGTCACAGTTAAAGGAAGTGACTCAAAAAATTTGGGGGGCAAAAACTTTCTCTTGAGGTAAGCACATCACATGGCTGTGACAGCACGTTTTCTTTTTATTGTGCAAGACTCAGTGCCAGCACTGCTCTACTCTGCACTCCCCAGGTCATCTACTGCTGACGGTACATTGGGATTTTATATTCTTTGGAGAACTGTAGCTCCTCACCATATCTCATATTTTACTCTTGTTACATGCATGTGTAGGTCTGCCACATCAAACCACTTGTGTAGCACAATGATTCCCACAGAGCTGTGCAGCATCCCACTGAACCATTAACTGTACATCTCAAAGACGTGGGGTATCAAGGCGAATCATGGAAGAACACTTTACTGATTAATGAAATACAGTTACTTAATGGATATCAGAGGCTTTGGCACAACTAATACAACATGGTGAAGGCCTCTGAGATCCATTAAATACTAATATCCATTAAAACTACTAATACTTTCCATGCTTAATATAAAATATTTCATTGAGCCACAATGCTAGGAGTGAAGTCCAGCAAGATCTAAAGCACTCGGTGCAGGAAGTATGTGAAGAAAGTAAGAAAGTCAAAAAGCGGGCACTGGTGACCCCCTTTTGCCCACCAGAGAGGTTCAGTGCTGCCAGGGCAGGCAGTGAAGGAGGTCAGCATGCTTTGGCTTCCCCTGGATGCTGCAGTTCCAGGCACTTCTTGTCTGATCTGACAGAGCTTGTGCTTTCTTATGAACTGCTACGTTGTGAGCCTGGAGAAGCCTCCAGTCAAAAGTGCCACAATCTGTAGGAACACACAAATATCAAACACAAGTCACATGAAACTGTGCTCTGGAGGAGGAGAGGAGCCACATACTTTTTCTCTTAAATACTGTAACTGTAAAATGTTTGTCTTTCCTGTCAGATGAAACTGTCCATTATCCAAATGATTTACAAATCTCTTTGAATGTTAAATCACCCATTTCACAGGCATTTTCCTTGAGCACATGCGTTTGGAAGTCTCTTGCCTACTGTGCTTTGAGCATTTTTTCCATGGCTGTGTATCTGTAGAGCAGGGATTTACCATACGTGACTTTAGGCCCCGGTTGCAGGGCCTAAATAAACTGTTCCAGTAGCACATGAGAAATGAGGGGGTGGTTAATATTTCCTGCTTCAAGAGTGGGAGTGCAGAGTCTGCACCAGGCGATGTGTTAACTTGTTTAAATCGCATTATTGCACCTGCTCTACTAAAGCACAGGTAAGAGAAAGCAAAGAAGTCTGCACAAGGACTGTCCAACCCCAGTGCTACACTGTTATGAAGCTGAAACTACTACAACAAGGTTTCATGGGTGCATTTTGGGGCTTGTACTCTTTCTTCCCTCTGGCTAGTGAGGCTGGATGTTTTCAAGTTGTTTTTCCTTTATAATGAAAATTAAATTTAAAATAGCTAGAAAACATCAGAAACCAGTGTAGTGGCAGTTTCTTAGGTCCTCATACTACTGTATAGAATAATGGTCATCCTACTGTATAGCAAACACATGGTGGCATGTTTTCCTTCCTTTCTGAGGCAGAAAACTCAGAGAAACTAAAAGTTACCTCTGGAGAACCCAATCTTAATGTTAGCCTTCTTCAATTGATACGGGACAGACAGAAAAAGAAAATATTTAGAAGCTAACCAAAGTTATCGCAAAGCCACAGAAACCGGCAAAGGATAAAGGCAGTTCTAGCAACTTTTAACTCAATTTTAGAGTTGAAAGGATTCATCTGAATTGTCTCTTTACACCTCATTACAGGTTGTGTAATGACATCTCACCAGGTTTCAACATGGAAAATACAGTGTCATGCATATGTCCAGGTGGTTTAAATCACCCCGCCTGCCAAAAGCACAAGGCACTGCCCTGCCCTGCCTGCCAAGCCCTGTTCCTGCTGCTGCGCTGCCCGCCTCACCTTCTGCCAGCGCGGTGTTTGCACGGCCGCACAGGGAATTGGGCTGCGCGGGAGGAGGCACTGCGGAGAAAACAAATCCCTTTTCACTCAGAGCGGAATGCAGGGCATCAGGCAATTGCACAGACTCGTGCCAGCACAAAGGCAGGAAAGCAGCAAGGGCTGATAAAAGCAGCTGAGAGGGGATGGAGCCCGGAAGTGCTTTTTTAGCAGTGTGCTGGTTTATGCCAGCTTCGACTCTATGTGAAACTCTAGACACAGATAATTTGGAGGTGGACACCTGCTCCGTATTTTTCAATTCTCCTTCAAGACTGGCCCAGAGTTCATCTCAGGCTTAATACGGAGGGGGTTTTTTTGAAAGCATGGCTGCTTCTTTGGTTGCTATGGCTTGCTTCCATTTCTAGCTTAAAAAATTGGCTGGAAAACATGGTGGAAGTCATGCCCGAGATATACTGGGAAGGTTGCACACGCTGCTGTAGAAGATGTAGCACCGGTATATGCTAGTGCTAATCTGGCTAGTTTGAGCAATGCTAGCTGTAACTACATCAGGTTTATGCCATTTGTTCCATCAGGTTTCTGATCTGGAAGAGGTGGACACCTGAAAGTCCTCTCTACATTTCTGCTTGCTTTCCAGACTGAAATACGTGCTGGTATGTCTACACATGCTGCAATCACACACCTCTGCAGTTACACCCCAAAACATAACTAGCCGGATTGGTTTCATGACTAAAAGACAACTTGCGTGGCGCTGCTAGCCAAAATAAGCTGCCTTTTCTTCTTTCTGTGATAGCAAGTGGAAAATCTAAGGAGTTGTCTTTGGGTTTGGCTCAGAGGCAATCTTGCCATTCCTGGTGTACATGAGGTGGTGAGCGTGTACCCACAAACACCAGCCTGATGCTACACGCAGTCCCCGTGCTCACGCAGCCGAGACTGTGACTCCTGCTTGCTTCAGTGGCCCGGTCTTTGGTGTCCTGTGGGAAATGCCTTCTTCTTGTCCTTCATGGGGAATGAAGAAAGAGCTTGTACCAACCATCATCCATCTATGATAGATGCTTTTGTTGTTGTTTTCTTACCTTTTTTAAAAAATTTTTAAATTTAAATAAGGATTTAATGACAGTGCCTATATGGTATATTTAACATGAAATTATAAATATACAATTATATATTAATTATTCATAAAATTATTAAGTACAAAATGATTTCGTATAGACCAGAATTATTAAATACAGACATGTGGCAGAATATGCTTGCATGCAATGGGTGTGGATTGAATACCTGCTTTTGTGCACAAGGGTTTTCAGAACTGGCACGTTACAGCTTGTACATTGTCTTTTGATCAGGCATGTGTGCAGTGTAAAAGCACATATAACACCTACAAAAATGTCAGTATAATCAGTAATGAGATAGCCATGAGATGGCAAAATATTAACAAGAAATCAAATTCTTGATTGTTTTACAAGAATCGTTTTCTTATCTTTCTCTGACACCACAATTTTTAGCCGATCATTATACTCAGCTGTAATCCACTCACTAGTACTCTGCTCAGCTACCATTTCATTACATACTTTTAATTGTATATATATAGCTCATACTCCTTCTTATATTAAATTTTCTGGTCCGATAGACTTAATTTGTTTTTCTAATTTTGGCAGATTTTTTTCTCTAAAATGTAATACAGCTTAACACTGTTTTCTTTGTTTTTGCAGTACTGAATTCAGTGTAGCTGTGCCCATTTGTGTTTTCTAATCCACATCACTCTGAGCTCTACTGAAGCAATGGTGCCTTCATTTCTCTCTAAATTTTTCCAAATAGATTGCTCAGTCACAGAGAGTCTGGAGAGAGGCACAATTCCACCACCTCTGAGGACCACCAAGGGAAGATAATAACACAGCACTTTCAACAAATTATTTAAAACATAATATAATATTTTCTTTATTCAAACAAATTATTACCAAACTATTTATGTCATTTACCTTNAAAATAAAAAAAAAAAAAAAAAAAAAAAGCAAGCTCTGGAATAATAGAAATTTTGGCCACCATTGGCAGGGAATAGGTTTGAATTGCAAAGAAAATATTAACTCTTTTTAATGATGTACTTTTGTACTGTAGTGTATAGTAGCTTAGATTTTTTTTGCTTGTTTAATCCACTGGATATTAATTAGAAACAAATCTGTCAGTTGGAAATCACATCTTTTTTTTCGCTTTGTATTTAGAGATTAAGTAAAACTGGAAAATGTATATAATATTAGACCACCTCAGAAAAGCCATTACTGTAGATAAATCTGCATAGCTGTATCATCTCAGCCCCTTTTCCTATGAGTCCAAAAAGAGGTAATCAACTCCCCCAAAACACAAACACACTATTAACGGTTTCTAGTTATGACAGGGAGGAAACAAAAATCCCTGCAAACCTCTTACTAGTTTCTGGCAACAGTGCTAACTGATCAGGAGCACCACAAAGGAGTTACACGCCAGACAAGAGGAGCAGGAGAAACACTAGGGCAGGAATTACAAATGGAAGGAAATGTTGTATTTCAAACAGACACTAGACAGCAACCTGCCAGTACTGCAGCCCTCAAGGGTCAGTCCTACAGAGAATGAGGACATCTAAAGAAAACCCAAGGCAAAACTGTCTCTCTGTTATCTGAGAACATCCACAATGCTGCCGACGGTAGTCCTGTGCAGAAATAATGTACACCTGTGAAAAAACACAAAGAGTCGGCAAATACAGATAGCAGGTTCACTTGCTGGCTCGGACAGCATCTGAAGAAAGAACTATTTAAAAACACAAGAGGTGGTGTTATAATGAGGAAACCATGGAGAGCAGAAAGCTTATGATTATTGGCAGAAGTTGATTAAGAAATGGATTATTGTCTGTTAGGATGTTGGAATATCTACTGTCACCTCTATCCTACGTATCTTTATGTAAATTTCCTTTAATTGAGGTATTCATTTACAATCATTATTTTCATTGGTAATGTGCTTTATTTGCATTTGAAAGCAAAAAGAGGAAAAAAATTAAACACGACTGGCTGACCCCTACCATGTGAGAAAGGGTTTGCTTTTTGTCACTCTGACCCAAATGGATTAGGGCCAGGAAATAAAGGTCAAGCTCTTACCAGTACCCCATGTGTCACGTTTTTATTACATGGAGTTTCCAAGAAAAATATTCCAATTTGCGTCAGTAATTATTCGTTCTTTATGCATTATCATGTCAGTTTCTGAGTTTATTTTGAATTCAGAAATTACCTTTGAGGGCCAGGCCTATTAAAAAGCAACCCTTTGTGAAATACCCTTCAGCAGTTCCACGTGATAGATTTTGTAGCTGTACGTGCTCTTTTTTCCCTTTCAAGAATCTCCCCTTCTACAGCAGTCCCCCATCGCTCGAGTCATAAACCACCAAGACCGTGGTGGGATTACGCTCCTTTGTGGATTTGCAAGTCGCTGCCTTAGTTAGAAGCTGTCGGAGGGCTGTAATTGCTGGAGCAGTGCACAGGGCAGGTGGGGTTGGAGCCAGTCTCTCCGTGCTCTTGGACAGCCAGAGGTGAAAGCGTGTGGCCACGTGCCCTGCGTGCTCCTCTAACCCTGACCAGCGAGAAGCTTGACGTCAGGTTTTAGCCACAGCCGCGTCAGAGAGCTCCCTGTCCTGTGGGAATGGTTTGGGGCAGCGCTGCACCTTTCCAAGAGAGGCAGAGAGGCCACGGATGTCATCGCCCCAGCTCAGGGCTCCCAGCCCCACCACAATGCAATGGGGAAACATCTGAGGGTGCCGGGGTTTTCCAGGGGCTCAGCTACAGCCCTAGAGGCAGGGCTCCAAAGATAAGCTGCTAAAGAAGTTTCTGCTTTCGCAATTTTAATGATAACTTTTTAATCTGGTCATTATTTTCTTTGATTGCTAATACCTTGACCTCTGGTGACAGCTGCTGCTCATGTCTGCTAAACTTTAATGCAGGCTACAGTAAAGAACATTATGATTATTTGAAAAGGCAGAGTGTAATGCATTTCAGATTACCAGTGAAAGAAAAGCTATTGAAGTTAGAGGTTCACTTTGCCATATCACTCTGTGCTGCTTTCCTTATTATCAGTACCAAAATTGAAATGAGAATAGCACATCTTTTAATTTCCGTCTACTATTACCTCTTGATTTGCATTCAGAGCTCCCAGAAGAAATACTGCTGAATTCAGAAGTAGTCTATTTAAGCTGCATGGTGTTTAAAAATTGCTGGAAGAGGTTAAGGTGCTCTATATTATGCAGTTGACCTTACTAAGAAGCTGTGTTAACAATTTAGATTTATAATTTTGTTAATTTTTTTCCCAAGCAAAATTCATTATCTCTTTTTGTACCCCTGAAGGTTAAATCTTTTGATTTCCATCTAACTTATTTTGTAAGATTTCTAAATTACATTTAAACTTCTTGTACTTAAAAGGTTGTTTTGCCAATGTCTCTGAAAAGAAGCATTTTTTTTTGTTTCTGCCTCTTTTTGTTCCTTTGTGTGCCCTCACAATATTTTACCTAGGAAGAAAGAACCCAAATTCTCCATCTGCAGAGTCCTGCAAATATATTTGAACTCTTTTATCAGGCACTATCACATCTTTGTGGCCGACTGGGTTTGAACGAGCTATTGGAAAATACTTTGAATCCTGCCTTTACCAATCCTGGTAAAGCCTCCTGGCGTGCAGGATTCAAGCCTCCCTGGATTTAACCTTTGTTCCCTGCGTTTGTCAGCACTGGCCTAGTCACTGAGAAAAAGAACAAATCCTAACAAATAGACAATGGTGAAATGTGCCAGGGTAGGGAGAGCTGTACCCTGTGGCTCTTTAGGCTCTGCAGCCCTGAACAGAGCTCTCTACTGCTGCCTGAGAAAAAAAGAAAAAAAGAAAAAATCAATGGTGGAACCCTTGATGCAGAACATTTTCCACGATGTCCGCAGTGTCGCCATCCCAGCAGAGTGGTCCCCAGCCACGGATATTTGTTATGGAGATGGCCTCCTGGTCATGTCTCATCTGAAAACTCATACTGCAGTCATGGCTTTGCCAGTAAAAAAACAGGACCAGGAGCTCTGGGCCCTGAGTCCAAGCAGCAGGGACCAGCCATATCAGCGCTGTACGGCCTGTGGCCCTCAGGCACAATCATCATTTGGAACAGGTTTCTCTTTGCTCAGCCTGCAGTGTTGCAGTGAGGAGGGAGCTGTGCTGCAGCGCTTATGCTGTTCATGCAAGTGGGTGGTGCAGAGCACCCTGGAGGACTGGAGGACCGGGGGCGGGATGGAGACACAACAGACAGCTCTGTAATTCCCCTGGAAGTGGCCGTGCTGCATGATCCCCAAGTAACGGCTGGACACTCTCCTGCAGGGGTAGCTGGCATGGGCCAAAACCAGTGCTGCAATTAAAGCAGGATGGGCCATGAGCAGGGCGGTGCTGGGCATTGCCCAGCTCCCCGAAGCCAGCCCTGCAGACCGGCCTGAGAGTCAGCAGCAAGGGGGGAACTTGTTCCTGTTCCAGCAGAAACAAGCTGGGACTCGCAGCTGCGAGCACAGGGTGAAGTCAGGATGGATGTTTTGACATTTCGGTGTTTCTTGAGCTCCTAGTCGTTCTCCACTCTAGTGCAACGGTCACTTCGACTTCCTGCAGCAAGAGCAATATATTGACAGCTGCCTTCCTGTTGTAAAGTCAACACAGGGAGCAAGGGAAGCCCAAGACAGATCCTAGAGCCAGAAGGTAGTTTTATTCATCTAATCTCTAGGCATGTAGACAGCAATCAGAACCATAGCAACTATCTGAGCCACTTGAATGACTTAGATACAGAGATAGCAACACTTGTTATTTATACAGCACCCTTTATTAGAAAATTAAAAAATGTCAGATACCAGTTTCATTGAGTAGGTAAACTGCATTCATTTGTTGATATGGAGGTGCCATAAAACTCTCTTTGTATCACTGGGATACAACTACACGTTAGAGACTGTTGGCAACAAATAAGTAAAACAGTTAGAAGTTCTAAAGGAAAAAAGAATAAACCGAGGGGATCAAAACATGCTAAACGGATGAAGAATTGGTCTATATGCAGAGCCAAGTCAAAGCTTGGCAGCTTCATAAACGAGCTAACACAGAAATAAATGGAAGTCCAAACAATAGGAACAAAGCTGGAACAAATAAAATCATGAACTCAGAAATGTTACCAATTGATTGCAAAGATAAAAATGCCTGTTGAATTAATTGTGTCTCTGTAGTTTATTCTACTGCATACTTTGCTTCTGGGAAGATTCTCTATCTGAAAAAGCCATATGAAGTATATTAGTTGAACAGCACAAATGGAAATAAATATTTCTCACTTGAAATAATAAGACACAAATTTGTCTCTATGTTATTAGCTGGTTTTCCTCTGAATCATTTTGAACCTCTATTCAGACAGCGAAGTTAAAATAAATTATTTCATCATGCTGCAGAATATTTCTTAACTGTGTAATTCTTTCCTTTGCAGAATGCAGGTACCAAGCAGATGGTGGTTCTATGTGCCAGCATTTCCCTAGTGACTTTCAGCTTTTGCAGAATTTATGTTTTGACTAAAATAATGTGATTATTTTTATAGATTAAAAAAAAAAATCTGTATGTGTATACTGATTCCACAGAGTCCTGCTCAATGCCAAAAATAACATACTCTGCATCCAAAGCAAAATGTAGACTGTATCAATGAGGTCATCTCTGAAGCTTAATTACGAGATAATAGGTGCAACTTCTAATTTCAGGCTTAATTGGTTTTCTGCCATCCAGCTTCACAGTGCAGAACCAGTGTGAAGGCAATAGGAAACTTCTGCCATTTGAACATCGTCATTCCCTCGGCACGCACTCGGCCACCTCTGGGCTTGCCCAGCAATAGTGCAGCCATGGCCAGGAGCATTCTGGAGGGAAAGGGCACATGAAAGACCACCTCTCCCCTCTCCCCTCTCCCTGCAGGCCCTGAGAGACCTCCCTGTGCTCATCAAAGCCAGAGGTCTCTCAAGTGCCAAATTAGTTAAGGTCTTGAGTTTGCAGACCTGAGGTAAAATCCTGCCCAAGATAAGATAACTTGTAGTGCTCACATTCATGACTAAGCAGGACAAATTAGTCAAGATAGCTAAAATTAAGAATATATCCCTTCTTTATTTAAACCCTTTCAATTGAAATGTTTTCTCCTGAGAAACAAACGAGCTAAGAAGACACGGTGCTGCGTCACTGCCAGACTGTCATCCCCCGTTGCAGGACGGCCTTGGCTGGCTTTAATCTCATCGTCCATCTCTCAGTGCACGAAGGCCAACTGTGGGTTTGAGGCCCAGCAAATGACAAGCCAAGTCTGATATATCAGCCAATTAGTAGCATTGGTATTTATGCAGGAATGAAGCTGAAAGTGCAAATAAGGCCAGTGACTAAACCTTTCCAGCAATTACATTTAATAAGGTACTGCATGTTATTTACAAAAAAGATAGATCACACAACTTCTACATGTATATGCACACAGAGTGTGAAGACAAAAGCTGCACTCTCATAACATGCTGAACAAAATAAATATACCAGAATTATTTTGGCACAATAACTATTACATAAATAAATATTCTAGAACATAATGAATTGACATTTATTTACAGTCTATTGAAAGTGCAAACAATTGGCTGAAAATTAAGATATTTGTAAATGTGCAAGACCAGAAAATGTGTTAACCAACGACAATTAGTCCTAGCTGAAGTTTAAGGTTTTAATGTCCAGGAAAATATTCTCTTGAAATCCATTTGTGCATATTGTGCTCTTTTTGAACCAGTCATTTGCTACCTTTAATGCTATTGATTTTGATGACCTTACTTTTTAACTGAATTTTGTAAAAACCTGATTGGTCATTTAAAAAGAAGGAAGTAAAATGTAAACACTGAATAATATATTTATCATTCAAAATATTTCCAGTCCTGTCAGTTTTCTGAAATGGCCACACTTCTTGTATTAGTAGACAGTATGGTTATGATTAGATATTTTTCTTAGTATTTGTTGTATTTAAAATGGAAATATTTGCAAGTCCCCTCTGAATTGAGCTATACCTTAGACCTCTCTTGAACCTACATTATTTCATCAGATCCATACATCCATCTTCTATTGGGGTCAACAGCAGTTGAGCAAGCTAAACTGATGATCAGTTTTGGTCCTGACCTGAAGCATAAATCATAAAATACAGATTCTTAATTAGGGAGAAGAGCCCACTACCTACCTTAGAACTGTTATAAATTTTTGTGCATTTCCCACTAACTATTCTATTTTATCTTTTGCCTTTTTTTAAATCCATATGAGATATCACTTACTACACTTCAAGACGAATTAACAGTTCACAACATGGCCACCCCTACACCTACAGTGCATAAATTCTTCTTCAGCCAAAGTTCTCCAGCAGGCTGGTACATTGTGCGTTGCCTAAGACCTCAGAGTATGTTTTTGCTTATTTTTGTAGTGGCAGTGCAGTAGCAGAGAAAGTGAAGTTCTTAACAAGTGACCTTGAGAGGATAAAAGATCATTTCTCATCATTGCTTCAAATGTTTATGCTCGGCGCGGTTCCAGCCGGTGAGACATCTGTGATAAAGTTCTCTGGTTGTCAATCACATTTAATTGCCGCACGTAGCTCCGAACATCCTGATGGTTTTTATTAGTCAGGGCTGCATCGGGATCTGGTGAAAGAGAAATGATGTAGGATTGATACAACTAAATGGACAGATGCCTGAACAAAATGCACAACTCCTTACAGGAGTTAAGTTACAAGCTGTCACAGGAAAGACTAGATCCTGGTGAGTTAAAACGGAAATATTTAGAAATTGCTCTCTTTGAAACCTTTCCTCCATATCTGACAGTCTTTCTGGTTACTACCCCCACAAATTAACTTTTCTCTTGGACATCCTTGGCTACATTTACTAAAATTGATGGCCCTTGGTTACAGTTTTACACGCCACCTTATCAGTCATTAGCTATAAATTATACAGCTAACAAGTACAATTTAAAGCTGCTCATTTGCTTTTGGACCAGCAACTTTCACCGATTCAAATTATGTAATTGAATTAAGCCTCTTTTCATGCAATATTCTCATTTCTAGCTCGGTAATAAATATTTGTAATAATGTAGTGCTTAGTGGCTGCCCCATTCAAGCCTCAGAATTTACTACCTGTTTACATTACTTAACCACATTATACCTACTCAAGCAGCAGCTATGGAATACTACTGAGTTAAATTCTAAATATCTTCAGCCTCACAGGGAACAGCTTACAGTGTAATGTAAGAGGTAACTTATATTCAGCTAAAAATGATACTGAGGCATCTATGATACATTACACAAGCACACACACAAAAAACATGGACTTTACATCCAGTAGATCTATATACTGACATTTTGTTATGCCATGTATAAGGAAAATCTGCTTCCATTTCTAAATACGTGGAGGTCTCACCCATGCTTAATACACCAAAATTAAAGACAAAAAGCCAGGAAAACCTGGATTGTGGAGGAAAAAAACTCTTAATTTCTACAGTTCTACAGAAATTTCTACAGGTATTTCTACAGTTAAGCTTTGACTCATATGAAAGACACTGTTTTTATAAAAATATAGTTTTATATTATTTATTCTGTAGTTTGAGAAAGAGGAAGGGTGCTGAGGAAATGCCCATCTGAATGACAGTGCACCTCGATGGGATGAGACCCACAGAGAAGCCCGTTTGACCATACAGCTCTATCATCCTACACATCCTTAAGCAAGTTCTGGTAATTAAACTGACTAACAGGTTTCAAATTCACCACCTTATGCAGTTATATCATTTATAAAGGTCATGTCTCCTGACTGGTTTCATATTAAAACAGCATTTTTCCAAGCATTTTTGCCTGCTAGATTTATTTCAAGCACTTCTGAATCCAGTGGCTAATTTCAATTGGCTCTAACCTGACAGATGGGTAGAGACCTCACAGATATTTAGTTCTTTCACGTGCACAGAAAAGAGATAGAGGAGAAGGGGTTTAATAGAGCTTCCTGAAGGATATTTTGCCCTGTGAAACATCACATGATCTAATAAACATGGAAGAATCACTGGAAAGCAGGCTCTTCACTTCTGGTACACAGAGAATTAGTTGTAATTACAGTAGCTACTGATGATAATGCTGACGGGACAGGTGCTGTAATACACTTACTGAAAGATTGGCTTCGGCAGAATTTCACTGTCCTGACAGTGCTGGCAATCATGCGCTGGAAGGAAAAGATGGGATGCAATCAGAGAACAAGCACTGTATTTCATCATCATTTACACAAAGCACCTAACTCTGCCTGAGTGTGAAGACACATGCCAATAAAAGCAGTCATATGAATGAAAATATAATTTTAATGCTACTACTTTAATATATAGGGTGTGATTTGCATTTACACAGGCTCTAAATAAGCATGATTTACATGCACTAAGAGAACTCTTTCCTTTGCTTGAATGCTGTAATAGGCCCTAACTAAGAATGGAAATCAGCCCCTTCAATGTGCATTTCTTTGATAACATCTTACCATATTAAAAAGGTAAAAGGAATACCATGGAGTATATACACGTTAATTTAAAGACCACCAGCTCCGAACAGCAAGGCCGTTTCTAGAATACATTCAGCAATTAAAGAGCTTTCACCTATTATATAAACCTGAGTTTAAAATGCAGTCCTCCTGGAAGAAGACGGCGTAAATGAGCACGTGGGGGTGATTCCACTGGCAGAATGCTTGGGTCACAGGTGACAAGTCAGTACTGTGGCCTAGAGCCAAGTTTCATAAACAGACCTGTTACACAGCATTACTTTGAACAGCTGTATCTAACTCAACATGAAAAGTGGATTCACTTCTGGTGGACCCTTCTACTGACAATTCAGCAAAAAAAGGCAGAAGTCACTTCTTGGCTGAGCATCCTCTTCAGTGAAAAAGACATAATTTCATTCAATTCAGTTTCAATCAATACAATTGCTATGATAAATCAGATGTTATTTTACAACAATTTTTAAGAAAAGAAATTAAGGTCGGTGATAAAGCAAAACATCAGTTCTGAACTGCAGAATTTTAACTGTTTTCTGTGATTAGCACCACAGAAACAATACCCCCACCAGTATGGGGCAGAATTACTTGTTCTACCTAATTTCAAATAAGCTAAAACTTCAGCCCTTAGCTAGATAGTTTGATTCAATCCCTGTTATAAGGACAACATTTGATTCAGTTTCTTTTGCTTAGGTTAAGAAAAAGTAGAGTAGGGAAATGCTATCTATTCCCTATCAGACTCCAATGTCTGTGTTCCAACACAGCTACATCTTCTAATACAGCGCACTCTCACCAGGCTGCTTCACACATTATGGAAATTTTGTGTGAGATTAACGAGCTAGTTAGTCATAGGCTCTCACAAAATGGAATTATATATCTCTTACTAGTGAACAATAAAGCCTGGGGCATATGCTCCTCTAAATTCATTATAATCTTAGATGAAATCACAATTATAATCTTAAATGAAAATGTTAAAAATTAAATAAGTTTGTGAAATTCATTCCAGAAGTGGGAAGCACCAACGTAAGACATTCCTTACACACAGGCTGCTTAGTCTCATTTTAATACACTGTCAAGCATAGAAAAATTGGTGGGTTGGTTGGTGTAAGAAACACTATTGATACATCTCATAATAAATGTTTGTAGATTATGCCTTATATTATCAAATGAAACTGATCTAAAATATGTTAATTCTAAAACACACTCTCCCAAAGTCTGGATTTGGATCTGCTTCTGCTTTTTCTAAAGTCATATGTATCTACATGTATAATTCAAGTAACAGTAAATGTTATCCTATGGTAATTCTCATCCCTCTTCAAGCCACTATTACTATGCGGATTTTCTAAGGCATTTCCTTGCAAACATTCTCACAGGTGCTTAGTACTAAGCATGTGAATAAACTCCACTGACTTCAATGGAACCTCTTTAATACTCAACTGGGCTGGACAGAACACACTGCACTTAACAGTATCAGTTTTCCAGTCTAACCCGATCAAAGGTAAGTGAAAACAACACAAGCATATAAACATGACTGTTTCACCTCATCTCCATGGCTTCATATTTGGCTCTGTTATGTGATGCTGTTATTTTGATTTATACTAGTTCAAAAACTACTCATCTACAATAACTGTTTCAAGGGGAGACCATAAGGTTCAACTGCACCAGCCAATACAATGAAGTTTAACAACTGTCTAGCTTCAAAGGAAGGACATTTCATTTTTAGGAAGATACCTAGTTTTGCTTGGTGTGCTTTCTAGATGGATTGTTAGTACACACCCAAATTTTTCATACCTGTAACTGTTTAGGTTTTGAAGCCTCCTCTCATAGTAATCTTTGGAGCTTTATGGGTCTTTATGGGTATGTAGTGAAGGCTTTTAAAAAAGTTTTTGCTATTTTCAAATTTTCCCTTACGTGGGCTCTTCTAGGCAAGGAAAATGGAGGTGGCAATGGATTTGTCTAACTTCTAGTTAAAGGCTGAACTGCCTGGCTTGCTTCAGCTGGCTGAAAGACTTAATTTTAAGGGGTTCCTTTGCCTTTTCCTGAGGATAGTGTGATTCAATCTGTGCATTGAGAAGTATCCTGGCAATGATGAAATACAAACCAATGAGGAAGTGGGTGTCAGGCTGAATAAACGGGGAGAAACTGTGGCCCAAAGACAGCATCACAAGCCAGTGGGAAGATTCTGAAGCATTATATATCTTTGAAGAGCTCTTTTTACATTACTTTTTTCCAAGTGCTGTTCTATTCTGTCTTAATGTCTAAGCTCCTAACAGGTCTTCTTTGGAAGGTACAAAGTGAGCAGAAAAACAGGTTATGAAACAAAAGTGAACTTTCCTTTCCCGAGTCTCGTAGATAAATTAGATTGTCTTCTTTTGATGCAAGAAAACTAGAAACACATACAGAAAAAATGTTCAGATTGAAGTTTAATTGCCTGCTCCTTACAGTTTTTATTCAAATAAAGGATTACCTCTACTCAGTGCCCTCAAAGATTAACCTGTTTACTCACAGTGCTAAGCAAAACCACTATGAAAAAGCCACACAAACCTAAATTTGGATATTTCTGAAGTAGAAGCGACTGCTTAACAAGTAATGGCTACTACCAGCATGCTGTGTATACACAACAATACCCTTTCAAGTTTTGCAGTCTGGAATTGTGGCAGCAGGCCAGCACATTATCTTCTAATCCATTCCAAAACCAGGTTGCTAAATATTATAAATATTCATATATGCCATTGAAAACTACTAAGGGCTTTAGTCACACACTTTTTGCATAATCTTTATGTTCCAAAAATTAAAGAATGTTTGCCTTTTTTTTTTTTTTGCATATGGATAAGAGTGTGAATTCCCTTTTTGTTCATCTCCACAAAACCTGAAAACAAATATGCACAAACTCTCTAATCCTCTTTTTGCACCTGAAGGGTGAAGAGGCTTGACAAAAAGAAGCATCAGTGGTCAGCACCACGGCACTATCTTGTGCTGCCATGGCAGGTCAGCACTTTCAGAGCTTTTTCCTGACTTCTGCTCCCTCTACAGGTGTTATTCCCGAGATAAAGCTGGGTAATGTCATATGGAGAAGGTGCCACAAAAAGTAATCTTTGTTCAGGCTCTCTGATGATTTGAGAAACAACGCTGATAAAGTTCCCAAATAATTGCATCTTCCCTTTGTCTATGAATACAAAATTCTGTACTTGCAGTCAGAGTGCAATTACGCAGCTGAGGATTGAAAAAAGGAAATCAGTAAATGATCAAGAGTATGAACTACTGCCTGTCCCTAAGGAGAGTCATGATCAGTACTTTCCTCACTTTCCTTTCTCTTCTTTCCCTGCCAAGACCTAATTTTAGGAAAGCGCTTGTAAATTTTTTCTAAATATATAGCTATAAAAGCAGTGTCACTTAAATGGTGTATAGTGCCATGTGCTGCAGGTTGTAGGTTATCCTCTATCTGCTAAATCATACAGAGTTTACAGGAACTATTACTACTGGTGCTTGCCTTCACCTGAGAAGAGGGTTGTTCTAGATCACAAACTGTGTTTGCAGCCTACTGCCATCTTTATATCCTTCACATACTTGCAGCTCTCAAAATGTTCCCCACCTGCCAAACACTAGTTTTAACTACTGTTTTAACAGTTTTTAAACTGTCTACAGTATTTAAAAAGCTTTACAAGTTTTGCTCCTCTGTAACAAATACATCTTCAGTTATTACATAGATGAGTCTTCTAAAGGCACACTTACAACTAACATCTACTCTCAGCTTGCCAGGGAAGAAGAGGTGTAGGTGGTTTGGTGCCATGGCATGTATGCCAAACTGGAATGTACATCTGAGCAACACCACTGTGGAAACAGCTTGCAACCTCTCCCCATTAGTTTCTTGCAGTGAGATAAGTAAATACTTATCAATCGAAGAATTCAGTTCAATACTTCCCTGAAACCATGTCTTGTTTGCTACTGAAGACAAAGCCTTTTACTAAAGATTTACACTACAAAGACCAGTAATTTAATAGTTTTCTCTGCTTATTTACAAATGTATAAATGACATTTTCCAGGCTGGATTTTAAGGCTTCATGCAATGGCATGAGTAAAGAGCATAAATACAGTGCAAGCACGAAGACTAAGAGCATATTTATTTCTGACATGGTCAGTAGTGTTTACCCACATCTTTGTACGTACAAACCAAATGGGTCTGTTTACAAACTTCCCTCTTTACCCACACCTGTGGCTTTGCCACACCACGTGGTTACTTCGTTCCCTGGCTAGGTGTCCCTGTCCTCCCACTCCTCACAGCCTCCTCCAGATAAGGCATCTGTGGGGATCAGGAGATGGGAAAGGGAAGAAAGAGCAGGCTGTTACAAAGGCAGCAGGTAAAGCTCAGGTAAAGCAGGTAAAGCTCAACAACTCTCTGCCCTACTACTGCCAATACCACAGTTCTGTCACTCCACCACTGAAAAGATCAATATATAGGAAAGCATAGCAGGAAAAAGTTGACTCAGTCTTTTTCCTTGTTAGCTTGAGTTGCTAAAAAAGACTAGGCTAATGTGGTTCAACACCATCTGTCTGTTTTTCCCTTCTTCTCTAGATAATTTTGTTCTATTTGAAAAAAGAACCCAGAGTTTTCAAACACAAGAAAGCTCCTACCAATTTTTTGTGAAAACAGATGGCTGTGGACAAGAGAAAGATTGTGTAAGTGTCCTCCTGTCTCCTTCAGGAAAAAGGCTGTAGTGCAAGTTCCTATGTTATGACAAAAGCCTATTCACACAGAATTCCCCAGTCATGAAGAAACAACACATGCCCCAGCCATGAGGAGAGATCTGAGCAAAGCTCAAGCAGCCATGAAACACAAATGTTTAGGAAAGCAGGCCTTGCTGTTTCTGGAACTCAGGGAGCTCCTGGCTCAGACACTGCCTGACAGCTCCTGCATGTTTTGAGATGCATCATTTAATATAAATAATAACAGAAACATTACAAAACAGAAAAGATTTAAAGGAAGCTGTTTCAGCTGAAGAGATGCCACTAGATCAAACTTCTACTTTTGGCTGCCAGTTACAGGAATAAAGTTGTCAGCAGCACATCAGCTGTCGGGATCAGAGCTCTGTAGTGAGAATGCAGACACGATGCCAGAGGCTGTTCTCAGTTTCGTCACTGTGCTTACATGAGGTTCAGAGGGACCCACCTCCTCCAGTGGCAAGTGGCACCACCAGTGACAAGTACCCAGATATTTTTATTCATAAACTTCAGCAAATATAAAAGGAAACAATCTTCCAAAGAACCAAGATGTTTCAGAAACATCAGTAAGAGTGGGTCCCAGCAATACTCCGAGGAATCTCCACGTGCTTATGACAGAACATCGTGCAGCAAAACAAACAGACAGAAACAAATGGCAGGACATGATTCCTGTGAGAAAATTTGGCTTCTACTTTTCTCCTGAAAATGGCAAGAGTAAATCACAAAACCACCTTAGGCTTATACTTATTTAAAAGAGAGGATAATTTATCTGAGAGTTATTTGGCTGAGTGGTCTTGTCTTCACAGTTTAATATCTGGCAATTACGTGTGGATATGACAGTTCTAAGCTTAACACAAGTAGGCGGCAGCGACTGAGGTTTAACAGTAGGCTTTTCTTCTTTGCTTGACCTGATGACACATGCAAAAAGCTAAAAACTGCCAGGTCCACAGTAGGATTTGAATGAATTATGTGGGTGGAATTTGAATACAGGTTGCTCTGAACAGCTACGGGCTGAGAGAGGCAGTAAAAGCACCATAGAAGCATGCAGAAGAGCTAGTGAAGAACAATAAAAATACAAAAGTATTATACTTCGTATAATTTGTATTTATACTATACTTTTAGATACAAAGTATACTTGTAGTAAGGCCTGGAGAAAAAGCAGAGTGAGCTTTTAGGTAGAGTACCAACCAAAGAAAGGCTTAGAATACTAAAAAAGGAGAATGCTTCCCTTTCAGGTGAGTTCAAGGAACATGAGATGTAATACTGATTCCTTAAAAAATATGCAGCATCAAAAAGACACTAAATGATCCTCACATTCCTCTCCTAAAGAAAGTTATCAAAACTCAGACTACTGGTACTGCATGCTTGCAGTGTAAAATATTATTTAAAACTTTTGGGTGCTACTAGTAGACTCTTGTTCTGAGGGTAACATTCTTTTGAAGATAAGACAATCAGCAGACTAGAGTAAGGAGGGTAGACCTGCAGCAACTTAGATACAGATCAGTTTAAGCTGTTACAAAATTCATTTTTGCCCTTGGGAGTGCCAAAATGTGGTGTAGAGTGGTGCAGAACTATTTTGAAATGAGAAGCCTGTGTTATACTTCTGTCTATGGGAAGTGCTTACAGGAGAGCTCCTCCCTCCTGTAGTGGCTTTTGCACAAAATCAGGTATGAAGAGCCTGAAGTACAGAGCTCTGAGGCCAGCAGATGTACCGGCTCTTCTGGCTCAGGAGGTGTAACCACGCCCAGTGATGTGAAAATGCTGGAGCCAGCCACAGAACCATGGCTATAGCAATGCAGCTGCCGTCCTTTCTGCTCTGGAGGTGTTCCAAGCAAGTCTGAGAACCCTTTGTTCTCCCCAAAGTATTTACTATCTATACTATTATAAGTACTATAACTAATTAGAACAGGCAGTCCAGAGAAAAAGTCCCTTTCTGCAGGTAGAAGGCTCAAGGCCTTTGGAAGGAGATGGCAACACAGTCTGCATATGCAATTACAGAATGCCATTATTGCAAAGTGAGGTCAGGCCCTTACTCAGGCATTAGCACTGTCATTTACTTACAAAATGTCTCATCCTAGTAAAGGGATATTTTCAGCAGGCTGCTGGAGCTACAGATTAAAATCTAAGAGAATTCACTCAGAGTGACGATCACTTTTCTGTGAAGTTTTTTAAAGAGCTAAAACTCATCCTTTTTCCCCCTCTGCAGTTATCAGTGCTCAGAGGGCAGACAAACACCTCCACGGTGCAGTGGAAATAACTGGAGTTATGTAACTCCAGTGGAATGGAGCGGTTCTGATTACTGTACTATCAAGAACAAGCACATATAGGTGCCAGAGAAAACATGCTCTAGCATGGCTGCTGAATGGCTGAGAGGAAACGGCCTCAAGTTGTGCCAGGGGAGGTTCAGATTGGATGTGACTTCACTTTAAGGGTGGTCGGGTATTGGAACAGGCTGCTCAGGAAAGTGGTGGAATCACCACGCCTGGAAGAGTTTAAAAAGCACGTGGATGTGGCACTCAGGGACAAGGTTTAGTGGGGAACCCAGTGCTGCTGTGCTAACAGCTGGATTCAGGGATCGTGGAGGTCTTTTCCAACCTTAGTGATTCTGAGATTCTGCTTACTTGCCAGAGCAGTAAGTCAGGATCACTTTTGCTATGCAGATGCCATAACTGGGTTTGGCTAACGCAGGTTCTCAGATACAGGAGTCATTAACCCCATTAACAAGGAACATGGCCTTAGAAACCAAGAAAATGTCTTCTCACTGCTGAGAAACTCAAATTTCACTTGAGACTTCTGCAATGGAAAGTTGCGTGTCTGCAGTTTTTGACAATGGTGTTTGAAATTATAACATCTTAGGTACAGGATTTCTAACAAATTTGAGTACTCTAGCCTTTTATCATTGANTGCTGAGAAACTCAAATTTCACTTGAGACTTCTGCAATGGAAAGTTGTGTGTCTGCAGTTTTTGACAATGGTGTTTGAAATTATAACTTTTAATTATAATTATATCTTAGGTACAGGATTTCTATCAAATTTGAGTACTCTAGCCTTTTATCATTGATTCTCCTTTCCAGTAAGAAAGCAAGCCACAGACACCTCTTTCCATTTGTCAAAGGAGAGAAGAAAATAAGATGCTGTGCAAGTTCTTTTCAATGCTTCTTTCATTCTCCAAGGAGCAATGCAGAACTATCCCAGCCTGAGGCAGTTCAGGCCTGTTGGAAGGAACAGCAGTTAAAATCACAGGCTGGTCTCAAACTGGCTGTTAAAACGTGTCTCTAACAGCTCTGCTTCCCGTCTCTGATGATCCCTCCCCTAAGAAACATTTTGGCTGTGCATAGCTCAGTGGGCAGTTTATTCTCCACCTCTGTGAGGTTTTTCAGAAAACCAGAGCCCCCAGGCTCTGTATAAAATGCAGGCTATTTTTGCCCTGCCTTCATTTTCTCTAGCCCTGGAAGTCACTCCAGGTAAGTTCACTCTTGAAGAGGTGAATAGGGAGGTCTCTTGAAGTGTTCTTTCAAACATGTCATACATACCATTTTCTCGAAGTTTACTAGATTGTCAGTGAATGTCTTGTTTCCCTCATGAGTAAACGTCATGTCTGTATAGAAATAAAAGACACATAAAAAAGGACCCACTTCTGAATCATAGCCATACAAAACAGCAGAATGTTTTATCTACCCTTACAAAAATCATAGTAGCTGCAAAAAGAAAACATTTAGGTTTTAATTTGCAGCATTTCTGAGACTAATAAAATTGAGGTATGATATTCAGATGTACAAAAGCAGTTTTTCTTGCCTCTGTGTTGTGCTTTTCATAATGGAAAAAGATCATACCTCACACTGAGATTGATTTTTGCTTTTTCTTGCTGCTACTCTTATCCTTCAAATATTTGAGAAATAGCTTTCAAGTTAATAATTCTGGTAACATCCAAGCTTACCTTTTATAAGCAGTGGCATGAAAGGAATTATTGGAGGGTCCAATTTAGCTACAGTTAGTCTGTAGGCCCTATGGTTTCTTGATGGATCCTTACAAAAAAAGAGAAATAAAATAATTACTAATATGTATTATTATATGTATCAAGACACTATATGCATTAATTTAGATGTCACAGCATTTATTAAAAACACTATTTTTTTCCTGTGACTTTTAAAACGCATCTGCAAATTCAGACTCTGCTTATCATTCTCCTGAACTGGTTACATGCGGACACTAGAGAATGCAGCCACTAAACACAAACATTTTTTCATGCCAAACAGTGAGGTAAGATAGGATTCCAAAAACATTCTTCATAAAAGAAACCACACATTTTTTCCTCCCTCCTTACAGCTGCAGATCCAGTTTTGCATATGTTGTAACAATAAAATGTATTGCCTGGAAAAATCCAGGTTGAAAAATGGAATTTCCCATATGTACTATTGGAAAACATGTGATAAAGCTTTTCTGAGTTCCCAGATTAACTTTGAGTGGTACATAAGTTCTCTCAGAGTAGGTTCCTAAGAGTATAATTTATTAGTCATACATACTTGTTTTAGCAGCTCTAAAATGGGATCATAAACTTCTTAAAGTCAAACAAGGACATATAAAACGTTCTGAATCAAGGAATTCAAATCAGAAACTGAATTATCTCAGATTGTGCATAGAATAAGGGATCTATTGCTATTCACCATTAAGCTTTCAAACTCTGCATAGATCTTCTTGAACTTGCTTGGGAGTTTCTGTTAATAAAAACAAAAATAGCAAACCTTAATTAAATCCGATCAGTGCAGTAATTTTACTGTAAATGCTAGTTCCCTCTACAACGCCCTAAGTCAGGAAAGTGCTCTTTTTTGCCAGATATTTCTAACAATGTGCTAATCTAAAATACAACATGTTTCCTAGCAACCAGATTAAAAATAGAGACGGGACCAGCCATGAAACCTGGATCCTGATTTAAACCCCGACTTGAATTTAGTCCTTTGGGATGTTTAGATTCAGATTTTTGTTTGGCTCACACAGCAATCACTGAATTCAGAATGTAAGTGAAAATTCATGTGAATGCTTTCAGGACATTCCTGATTATAGCCTATCGGAAAATGTAATTTACACACAGCTTGTCTAGGGGCAGATCAGCTTAATTATTCATAGCTATGATGAACTGCCCTTGCAAACATTTATATCCATGCCTGGGCATTTCCAGGAGGTTTTTTTGCTCATGCTGATGCATTTATTGGTAAAATTCTTGACATGCTCAGCAGCAAAGGTCCTCTATCACTTTCTGGGGTACAAATTAACGAAT
This sequence comes from Regulus satrapa, assembly GCA_013396955.1. Lineage (NCBI taxonomy): Eukaryota > Metazoa > Chordata > Aves > Passeriformes > Regulidae > Regulus > Regulus satrapa. The sequence goes on along the minus strand of VWZN01022274.1, from coordinate 74,524 downwards.
ATTTTTTCAGTCTGCAATACAGATGCAAATAAATAATGCAATGATCGAGATGAGATGGGCTTTACTAAATACTTTCTTTTCCCCTCATGCATATTATGGTATACAGATTAAATCAGTTTACCATAAAGACAATAAAATACGTTATAAATTGGTTTCACAGATCACTCAAATTTTTTTTTTATGTACAATCAGAATATGTCAGCTATTTTTAGTAAGAAATTTCTTTGTATTTGCTGAATTTTTCAGACTACTATTAGCAGTAGATAACATTAAAAATTAATAGAGACTTTATAGAGCAGAAATTATTTTTTGCAATACTTTCTACATTTGGAGTGTGTACCCTAGCAAGCTATTTACACTGTGCCACAGCAAGGGCCTAATTTTTAATGATGTGTGTCAACAACTGTGTGCCTAGTTTGCATATGCATGCAGATTAGGTATTTGTGAAGTAAGTGGTATAATTGGACATTTGCACCTGCAAATATCTAATTTCTGCATGCAACTAATGTAAATGCATGATAATATAGAAAAAAAATCAGGTCTTGGTGTGTTTGTCTTTAAGTATTTTCTGTATATATCTAAAAATCAAATTGCAGAAATTCTCTTGATAAACCAATTGCTCTATAGAACCAGAGTGTGATAACATTTCCTTGATCTCGAGCTAACTCTCCACACGTACAAATGATCTGTGCCCCCCCACCCCCAGCTCAGGCCCAGTGCCCATTTCAGGTTGCTGTATGTAGTACATACATTCAATTCCTTCTTCTATAGCCCTGTACTCTCTTAGCTCTCCCAGCTACTCTCAGTAGCCACAAATGGAGGGTCATTATTTTGAGAAACTGAAAATATTTGCCTGTAGCACTTGTATATGTATTGATTGTATATGATACATGATACTTTTGAAAATGGGATTGGTGGACTCTCAGACGTGTTAGTCTGATCTCCTGTTTCAGAGCACATTTTAAAAAGTGTTCAAATTTTGCTCTCAGTTGCATCAATAAGCTCAGTCATGCTAATTATATTGAATTTCTAAAAACAAAATACATGCACATTTAAACCCGTACTGCTTTTGATAAGCAATACATTCTCAGTGGAGAACATCACTCACACTGTGCTGGACACTGCACCCTTTTTATACACTCACATATAAAAGAGCAAATCCACAGAAAAAGGTAGAAGCTCTGAGAATGAAGCCCAAACTGACAGTAAGCATGGAAATGCATGTCAGAGAGAAAACCAGAACTGGTTAGGACATACCCACATTTCAATAGGGCAGCGGAGTCTCTGTGGAGATCAGAAAATAGTATGCATAAACTGAGGATGAATTAAAGAGAATTATCGGTGGAGTGATCTCACTGAACCACCAGTAAAGGCACACAGAATGGGCTGATCTAAGAGGTTAGCTGGCCAGCTTGCTCATCCTGCTGGGCAGTTTAGCTCAGCAACAGGAGCCACCGTTGTCACTCCTGTCACCTCCTGTGAGTATTCAGCACGTCCATGGGTGTAGTATAGTGCCTCACTAATAACTACTGACAGCCTCAGCTAAGCCTTATGGTCAGGAGCTGAACTGGAAGATCTACCTTTACCAATAATAAAGGCCCAATTCATGCTTTTGCTAAAGCACAAGTCCCCATCAAGCTTCCTGGAAATAGGATTTTAGAAAAGACTTACCTCCCACGTTAATGAGAGACGGCTCACAGCAACATTACTCAGTCCCATAATAATAGCAAAAAAGGAATTCAGATTTTTGTATTCTTTACAGCTGAAACACAAAGGGGCAGATTTTAAGTTGTATAGATCAGTCGGAGCAGTAGTTATGACAACCTTAAGAGAGCTGAATCCAGGCATCTAGCTTAAATGTGACTGAATTTAGTCCTGGCCAGCATGCCTGCAGACACCTCTTCACCAATGTGTTAGCACCTCACCACACTCTGGAGGATTCTTTCCCTTCCCTCCTAAAATGACCTCCCTTCTTCTACTTCCCTTCTAGTCTCTGAAGCAATTCCCCACCCAGAACCACAGTCCTGAAACTGCCTCAATTCAGTCCCAGGGGACACCAGAAACAGTGTAAAAAACAGTTTATAACCTCATTTGCTGCAAAACCTGCTGACAGCTTCTAAACAGCTAATGAATGCTTGAAGCTCTTCTTGGGCAGTCTTCACTGCAGTTTACAGGGTCACTGAGTCTTTTTAAAGGGAGAAGATCAGCTGTCAAGAGACACCCCCCATGCCAGTGACCTCTCCTGCAGTACAGGATTTCTATTACTTATAGATTCTGGGACTTCCTGTGTATTTCAGGAAAAGAACTGCCATTTGTTACCAGCATCATTAAAAAGGTCCTGGGCAAAAGCAGCTCCAGGTGACACTCCATCTCTACTGCAAAGAAGGATTTTGCTATCAGTCAAGAAAAACTGGAATATGGAATTGAGTACTATGGAAGATCCAACCTTCCATATGAAGGTGTAGATACAATCTGATGGGCATAGTCAATGCTCTGCTCAGCTGGGTCTATGTCAGTGGCTCACTAATTCAATAGGAAGGGAAGAGACAGAACAAAGACTATCAAAAAAAAAACCCCAAACCAAACTCACAGAACTGTGTCACTGGGTTTTTACAAATAATCTCTTATTTTTCTCAACTGATGTGCCAACATCCAATTTTAGCACCTCAGTCTCTGTTTCTTTGGCTGTGAGTGTCTTTCCTTAGGGGTTGGTATTGAGACTGTTGGGGTTTAACATCTCTGTCAGTGTCATGGACAGTGGCATCGAGTGCACCCTCAGCAGGTCTGCTGATGACACCAAGCTGTGTGGTGCAGTTGGCATGCTGGAGAGAAGGGATGCTGCCACCCAGAGAGACTTTGACAGGCTTGAGAGGTGGCACTGGGTGGACCTCATGAAATTTAACAAAGCCAAGGGCAAAGCCCTGCACCTGAGTCAGGGCAATCCCAAGCACAAACACAGGCTGGGTGAAGAACGGACTGAGAGCAGCCCTGGGGAGGAATACTTGGGGATGCTGGTGGACAAGAATCTTATGTGAGCTGATAATAGTTGCTTGCAGCCCCAAAAGCCAACCGTGTCTTGGGATCCATCAAAAGCATCATGGCCAGCAGGTTAAGGGAGGTGACTCTCCCCCTCTGTTCCTGTGAGAAGCCACCAGCAGAGCCGTGTCCAGCTCTGGGACACCAACATAAGAAGGACATGGATATGCTGGAGTGAGTACAAAAATATGATCAGAGAACTGGAGCACCTCTGCTATTAAGACAGGGTGAGAGAGCAGGAGAAAGCTCCAAGGGAGACCTTAGAGTACTTTCCAGTACCTAAAGGGGTCTACAAGAAATCTGGAGAGGAACTTATGACAAGGGCATGGAGGGACAGGACAAGGGGGAAACGCTTTAAACTGAGAGAGGATAGGTTTAGATATTAGAAAGAAATTTTTTACTATGACATGGTGAGACACTGAACAGCCTGCCCGGAGGAGCTGTGGATGCCCCGTTCCTGGAAGGGATCAAGACCAGATTGGATGGGTCTTTAAGCAACTTGGTCTAGTTGAAGGTGTCCCTGCTCATAGAAAAGGGGTTGGAACTCAATGATCTTAACAGTCCCTTCCAACCCAAACTATCCTATGATTCTGTGATTTAACGAGAAAACTTCAACAAGATCCAATCTATGATTCTCATATTTTTAATTCATCACTGAAGATCTTAGCTCCTCTGAGGTATCCTCAGCTTCAGACAAAATTAGTACAAATATCTCATCCTACTGTCTGACTCCATAATTGCCACATCATCCTATTCTTCATCATTCACACCATTCTATTCTTTCTGTACCTCAGTTTTACCAGACCTGCATGTATTGAGTGGGTGAGTCCTTTAGATCTCAGCCTCACTTGTGTCTGCATTGTGTGAACACTGGGCATGTGAATAAATGATCTCTCCCATATGCTGGTCTGTCTGTTGGGAGATTGCTGCCCTCTCAGATCTTCTGGCAGAGCTGCTCATACAAATTCTCCCAGGTCAGATTAGCAACAGTAAGCAAGGGTAGAAAAGATAAACTGAAATGCTAAAGCTACACCAACTCAATCTACTAGTCCAGGTCAGGGGCTGCCTCATTAGTGGATCTGAAGGGATATAAAGATGAAAAGCAGACAGGATAGGCTATCAGTGATAACCTCTTCCCTAGGTACAAGAAAATCCATAAAGGGATATCTGTCTACAGCCCATGACAGGATCAGGGATAAATTAGAGCAGGGTAAAATAATTAATAACACACAGCACTACTACTCAAACAAAGTAGGCAGCTGCAACTGTATCTGCAACTTTTAATTTGAATCTAGCTTCGTATTAAAAAGAAAATGTTTTATCAAATATCCTATTAAGAAATACAAGTTGACAAAGTCCCAGTTAAAATCCATCTAGATACATGATGTTCTACCCCAAATATTCTGTAAATTCTACTGGATCTACAATAAATCATTCGGTTCCAGATAAAAGACCCCTTGTAATGCCCTAGAAACAGTGTGGCATGGCTCTACTACATATAAACTACATGTACAATGTCAAGAAGTGGATTCTCTAAAGCACTGCAATGCACCACCTCAGAGCAGAGGTGCCTCTGCCTCACAGAATGGACTGTACCAGAAAGATCTTCCTGTTAGGATGAATAGCAAACACACAGTCACAGATCTTCTGGTCTCCAAAACAAACGTGTATGTGGTTAAAATCTTTTGGTACTGACACAAGCATATTCATATTCACATCTTCTCTATAAACACACACTTCAGAAATTTCTCACAGGTTCCTTGGGCATATAACGTGCACATGTAGGAAATAATGATTTTCAAAAACTGAATGAAAATGTTTGAGTACACTGATACGCAAAAAGGCTTCTAAATAGTCTGTGGATATATCTGCAAAGAGGAAATCTACACAAACTGCATTTACAGATACTCATAAGAGTACGTGCAAGCACATCCCAGGAGGCTTTCCTTATACAATTAATATGGGAAGAACACACTGTTGGAAATACGGTTCGCTTCTCCCCTTTGTTTCAAAGTTTATTCCTACAATAGCTGGAGAAAAGAGATGAACCTGGTAACCTCTACATCCTTTTCCAGCAGATGCTAAAGCAGCACTGGCTCCTGGAACTGAAAGCACGTGTGCACAGCACTTGGAGCCAGCACTTGGCCTTGCGCTTGCCTGCACAGACTGGGAGCACACATCAAGGGTGCATGGGATGGCAGACACAAAATGATGTTCCTTCTGCAATGGTAGCTGCACCTCGAGCCACAGAACTGAAAAAAGCTTCTCAGTAGCAGTTATCTTTGAAAATGAGTACGTGCAAGGCATCTCGTTACCACCAGTCATGCCTAAGATTAATAGTGCAGCACTGAGCTGTTCTCCCTGAACACTTTTCTAATGAGTCTAGTACTTCTAGGTAGGGTAAAGTTCTCATTAGGTCTCAAGGATCTTCACAGGCAAAACTTCCTCAAAGATATTGCTTCAAGGTCTGGGCTTTTTCTCCCCTCTAACTTCGGTGCACTTTGTGTTTGTTTTAGTGCATGTGTAGCAGTTGTTACCATGGTAGCACTGCACAGAGGGCAGCAGCCTGGCAAAACTTCCCAGTGCCTTTCCAGCGGCTGGAATTAAACCTGCCCTCTTGGTTTGTACAGAGGAAAATCTTGTGCTTCAGATTTCTCTGCTTTTAGGAGACAAAGAGGACCCAGCAGAGCAGACCGCTTTTAGCTGTTTATTTTTAGCATTGTAGTGATACCAGAAACATGGAAGTAAACAGGAGGTTGTCAGGCTGTTGTAAATAGCACAAGATTAAACCCATGACTCCGAGGGACTCGCAGGCTAGGGCAGTTTATTAAGGAGACATTTAACTGTAATTTTTAGGATACTTGATTTCAAGTGTTTATGGAAATTACTACTGTATCTTAATGACCACATTTCAACATTTTCCCATTTCATGCCTGAGATTAGGAAAGACCCCGTCTGTGTGGGTGCCACTGCCCTCTCCTGGGCACAGCCCGCCAGGCCGGCAGCCGCTTCCCACTCCTGCCGGCGCAGTGAGAGAATGGAATATGCGCTGCGTGTATTTTTAGAAACTAAAGAGGTAAATTCTGTCCTCTGTTCTAAATATAAAACTGATCCTGCGTGCCCACCATCATATTTTTAATATCTTCAGCTTTGACCGACCGTAATCCAACCACAGGGCTCAAAGTAGCTCCCAGAAGGAAGCTGGTACTTGCAGAGCAGGGTGTCCAGAAGGAAGGAAGGAAGGAGCCACACTGATCCCCAGTTTTGATCTGAACACAGACTTCAGCTATCTGCAACTGGGAGGAGGGCAGCATCACAGCAGCAACAGTAATCTCCTCCTTTACACAACTCCATTTAGTGATGCAAAAGAGTTAAAACCTTGTTTTAACAGCAAGTAACAATATCTCTGTTGGTACAACTGCCTAAAGGCTTCTAGTTGCAATGCCCAGAGCTGTAGATAAACACTACGAACCTCAGCAAGCCGTTTTTCAGACAGCAATGAATGCAATAAATACACTTTGAGCTGGAAAGGGAGGGAGAGTGTAACAATGATAAAAATCTGTACCTATGCAGGGCACGGATATACCCCTGCTCCCTCTGAAGTCAGTCACTGCCCCGCTCTTGACTTTAGGGCTGACACCTCTGGCATGAAGTTTCCAAACAGTTTAAATTTGGATAGGAATAAAGGAAGACAGAAAGAATGCCTGCTATCCAACCTCAGACACATCAGTTAGTAACAAAAGAAGACATTCATTTTTGCATTTTAAAACAAAAGTATTAGAAAAAAAATCCCAGAATCACAGAATTGTTAGGGTTGGAGGGGACCTCTGGAGATCATTCAGTCCTATCTCCGGCCAAGGCGGGGTCATCTGGACCAAGTCACGTAGGAATGTGTCCAGATGGGTTTTGAATGTCTCTGTGGACAGGAAAACTCAATGAACTCCCTGGGCAGCCTGTTTTACAGTGCTCTGTCACTCTCAACACTAAGTTATTCCTCATGCTGAGATGAAAGTTCTTGTGTTAGTTTAAGGCCCTTGCTCCTCATCCTGTCACTGGACACCACTGAAAAGGGTTTGGAATTCTTCCCTTGGTATCACCCTTCTAGATATTTGAATGTATGGATGAGATCTCCTCTCAGTCTACTTTTCTCTAGACTAAACAGGCCCTGCTCTTGCAGGCTCTCCTCCTTACGAGGTGCTCCAGACCCATATCATCTCTGTGGCCTCCACTGGACCCTCTCCAATGGCTCCTTGTCTCTCTTGTGCTGAGGAGCCCAGAACTGGGCACAGTATTCCAGATGTGGACTCACCAGGGCTGAACAGAGGGGGAGGAACACCTCCCTTGACCTGCTGGCCACACTCCTCCCAAGGCAGCCAGGATTCCACTGGCCTTCCTGGCCCCCAGGGCTCACTGCCAGTTCACGGTCACCTTGTCACCTACCAACAGTGCCAGGCCCTCTCTGCAGAGCTGCTCCTTAGTAGGTCAGCTCCCAACCTGTGCTAATCCTTGGGGTCACTCCTCCCTAGGTGCAGGACCCTACACTTTTTATCATCAGCAAACTTGCTGCAAATCCCAAACAGAATGAAAGTGAGTGTCATCATCTCCATGCTACATCTCTTTACTCTCCCCTCTTGGTTTTCCCGCTCAGGGCAATTCTGAGAATGGTTGTCCTGAACAGCACCAGAAACATTTCTGTTCTCAGGAAAATTAGGCTCAATTTTGTTAATATTTAGTAATTCACATACTAATATTTGCTAATGTATGGAAGGGTAAATAAAGGATTCCCCTAATGAACCGAATTACATTTTCTCACAAATTTGAGGTGGAAACATGGCCCTAAGAGATCACAGATCAAGGAGCAATGGAGAGCAGCACAGGAAAGAAGAATATATATTAAAAATGTAAAAATTAAAATATGTTCTATACAGCCCTCTAAGAAAATGGACAGAATTACCCAATACAGAATGTTTTAACCTCTACTTTGTGTGGCTGTCTGAAAAGAGAAGATAAAACCACATTGACTATACTAAACCTCCCTTCCAGCTCCCATATGATTGTATACTTACTGGGCTGCTATCTTAATGTATTTCTTTAACAGCTGAACACGCTTGCTGAGTTGAGAGCAAAGACAAATCTCGGTGACCACCCAGAACTGAATTTCATTGAATCTTCTTAAAAACAAGTCCAGATTTGCTGTGGTCTTTTTAAAATTGTGCCTTCCAAAAGTGTGATAGATCAATTCCAGCTGGGAAAGAGAAAACAGTTAGGAAAGAGTTAGGATTTTTTTTTTTTTTAAAGTTGTGTTTCTTGGACAGAGGAATGAAGCTAAGAATGACCAGGTTAGCATCTAGCCTGAAACTTGCTCTGCAGTTTACATTTATAGCTCCATAGATGAGAAGGATTCAGGTTACAAATCCATTATACAATTGCTGAGGCATAGAAAAAGCGTAACTACAGATTATATTTAAACAGTTTAATACTTTGAAACAAAGTAATTCAACAAGCAGCACGTGTCCAGAAGAAGTCTAACTTTATTTTTCTATTTTACCTATTAAGAATAGGAAATTAAGAATGAATAGAAATTAAGAATGTCTTATACATGCAAAACTTGTAGGTGGCTTTATTGTAGAATTTTTGAAAATCAAGCTTAGATAAGGTTCTGGAAATAATGCACAAACCTACAATGTACAATTAAATACTTCCTGACAGATTCTAACCTGCTGAATAGGTAGATCCTCATACCTCATGCACACAGTTGAAGAGCTCCCAGTCATAAATTGTCATCTGATGTGCTAAGTCTTTGGAACTCATCAGTTCAAATGTTCCTACTGTACCAGTAGATGGTCCTTCTTGTTCTGGCAATGGGGCCTACAAACAGGAAAATATTATGAAAATACTTTAGGCAAGCTAAATCGTACGGTTGGTTCTTTCATTCCATAACTTTTTTAACTTTTTTTTTTTTCAATATCACCACTTTCCTAATCATGTTTCTCATAGTAAAACTGAAATTTGCAGTAAAACTGAAATCTGCTTTTAACTGCAGGCAGGTATTAGGAAATGAGAAGCCTATGCAAAATCAGTACCCAGTATGCACAGGATAGTCAGGAAAATTCTGAAAGCTCTTCAGAGACACTGTAAGGAAATAAACCAGACTGTTCTCAATGTGTTATCTTTAATATTGTTCTAAAAACTGAATTTATGATACAAGTTGTGCTAACTAAAGCGTGTGTTTTTTTAGGAGCACAGGTCTTAAAAAAAACCAAACTCTTATGTTTCCTTTTTCCCATACACAAATAACTAGGCCACCAAGGACAAACCAAATGCTTCTACATATTCCTGATTCTAATGATGAGTATTGTTACATGCTTCAGAAATCTGCAGTGACTGAAAGATCTTCTGATCACTTATAAAATAAACTTCATACTTTCTCTTTGACAGTACACAAATTTGAGGCACAATTTGCGATTCCAAGTTCCTGGCTAGGCCGATTAAAATGATACAAACACGGTCCTATGAGAAAGAACCAAGTACAAAACATTTCTGAAAGGCACTTTCACCGCCACCCAATAAACGAGATGCGATCTATGCTTTGGCACGCAGGTGGAGCATTAAACAGAGATTTAATCACCGGCTAGGGATCAAGTCGGATTCGAAGCAGTCTGCTGTAGTGATTAGGGCGAAGTGCTGAAGCACCGCCGAGGAAGCCCCTGGGGAAGGAACTGGAGGGTGGAAGGGGCGCGGGCTGGCGGCTGCGCTCCCAGGAGAGGGCGGCAGAGCTCGCACAGAGCTTTTAACAGCGCCTTGGCTCAGCACCTCACGGGGGAGCGCTGGCCACGGGCTCCTTCCTCAGCACAGCCCCAGCGCAGCCCGCCGCACCCACCCTGCAGACGCTGCAATATAAGGAATGAGTCCTATTTTATGTAAGTGAGCAACAGAATAATGTATTCATCGATTATAACAATATAATTAATAATGTAATTAATGTATTGGCGACAGAAATAAGTCTGATTGGATTAATACATCAAATGGCTTCCTCAGTAATACATAGTGTGTGTAGGAGCATTACTGCAGTTTCAATTCTTGCTCTGTACTCTAGGGAAAACTTCCCTTTCAATTATCATCATCATACAAACTAACTAAAAAATTATATAACTAAATCACGAACATTATCACCTTAAAAGCTCCATCTGTAATTTAAAAAAATAGTAAAGAAGTCCTGCCTAAAAAAAATCCAGGCCAGCCATTACCATGACAAAAAAACTGCAGATTGCTTTGAATTGGGATTTGCACAAACACAAAATTTCTTTAGTTTATGACAACGTATGAAATAAAAGTACAGCAGCAGCTTTGTGTAGAAAATTCTAACTTGTGGAAATCTGTGGAAAGATAATTGCCTACAGATTGAAAGACGCCTTTTTTCCCCCATTTGGAGATGAAGGCAACATAGCTGTTACCATAACAAACACATATTTCCCAAGGCTAGGAAAGAAGCACTTAGATGCAAACTCAAAGCATATTTGAAAATTCATCTACCCACAACAATTTTCACATGGGAATTGCCAAATGTAACGTGGAATGTAATGTGGATAAATGTTCACAAACAGAAACATGAACAGCCAGAAACTGGAATGTTAAAGGATTAAACTGGGAGGCAGCTAAGGTTGTAGATTTTTTGATTTGTTTATACCTCTTTGAAAAAATGCAGCTGATAAGGGGTTGCAAATTTCTATGCAGTGCTGAGGACCATTTTTAAAGGTGCTGAATGTACCTCCCTAATTTTTACTGAATTCAGCCTAGCTGATGAAAAGTACATTGCAGCCCTGTATCTTAGAGCTCCCCGCAGCACTTTGAGTACGAGGCATGGTAAATAGCACAGGGAAAAGGTACAGAAAGCCAAGACAATTTGCTGCCAAAGCTATGTGTACATAGACAATGCAGAGCCATATATAAGCACCCAGTACAGCTGTACTGAGGCAACACCCCTGCTTTACAGTAGCAATGCCCCACAAGGGTATCTACTTGGCAGGATTAATTAACCTTAAGGGAACACCAGAATTTAATAAGCTGAACAAGAGGTATCTCTGCATGGAACTACATATGCTGGATGTGCATTCCTTGGTTACTAAATTGAAAGCAGCAGCAAAGCATAGATTTTACCATATCCATAAAAGAAATCAGGCATACATACTAAGTGGCTTGTTAAAAGCATACAGGAGGCTGAAAAAAGGCTAGGAGTAATAGAGTTCATGCTGACATGACTTGGCAATGACATTTGTTTTTAATGAAATAAAAGGAACAAAAAGTACAGTCAAATCAAACTCTATAAAAGCAGACCCCATGGAGATCGCTAGAATGACTGTATAAACTGTAAGTACTTATGAGCAATTCTACCTAAGAAAAAAACAGACTTTCTACCAGGAATATTTTCTGTTATTCTTCTTAGAATTATTTCAGATTTTGACACACTATTTTGTGGGAATGAGAAATAAAAAATTTAAGGAATTTACTGCTGGAATAAAACATCCAGAATGCTTTAATTGATATCACCTATCTTAGAAAATATATCCCTATGACTTTGAGGACATAATTCTGTAATGAAGAATTACTGCATGTCTTGGTGACAATACTCAGCTCTTCCTAAATGCTCAGTGTGACAGAGAGAGAACTGGGATCAAGTTCTGTTATGTGAATCAGATGGATGGATTTCTGGTCTACTTTAGGGAATTATAAAATCAGCTTGTTTTATTTTCAAGGCTCATCCTATTGCAGTGTGACAAGCCCTTTGTTGTGAATGTTTCCACTAGTTTTAATCTAAAGTGTGGATAATGCAAAAAGGGCCAGGTGCTCAAATAAACCAAAGCCCTGATGTTCCTGAGCCCTGCACACATACATACCAATGAATCAAACTGATCCCGTGGGCAAGCAAACAGCCGGCCATTAACGCTGAGAGTGGTGAACACTGAGACATCGTGAGGCTTGAGCACAACCTTTTCTGTAAAAATGAAACAAATTATTATTTACTACGTAGAGAGAGAACTTACAGCAGGATTGATCCACCAGCTGCACAGACCATCCTTTTGGGAACAAATTTTGCCCAATAACCCGATGTCCAGGATACAGAATAGAAGACAGCAAGATCCTCTTTATTGAAGAAATGTGATAAGCTCAGCCCAAACCAGTCTCCTACAGAACCAGAATCCAAGTCCCAAACCCTACAGACAGGACAAGAAGCCCGTGCCGCTATCACTAGAAACTACCTGCAAAAAATAGCCTAATTAGGGTGTCCATTCATGCACTGCTGACCTGTAAGCATTTGGAGAACTGCTCCTACTAGAAAGTGCTCTGGAAGGCAGTAACTGCTCAAGGTGGTGATAGAAATGCATTACAACATTTCTAAAAGAGCATCACATCACAGGAAAAGAAAAGATAATGAAGTAACATACAAAACAGTATCTTCCAGCATATGTTGGTGGTCAGCAAATCTGACAATAAAAAATTGCTTCAACTGCAAAAAGTAAAGCTGCCTGGTGTTAGTTCTCAGGAAGTGAACCATTTTTGGCAGGCACCGCTGTTGGCAAAAATGCCTTCCAGCTCTCATTACCTCATTACCTCAGTGTTTCTCCTCGCAGTCATACTCAACCAAAGCATTTGAGTAACGCCAATTCTCCAGCAGAATTCACCAGTTACTCTCGCATTTCCACAGCCTAGAGAGAGGCCTGATCCCTGACCCTCTGCAAACACTGGGTCAGTGCTTTTGGCACTAAGTAGCTCTGTTGTGGTTTGCACAGACAGAGCAGCCAGAATGGTAGTGACCACTGTGAGAATGTTTGCACTGCAGTGTTTTGGATATTACTGATTCCAGAGCCTAGCATGAATGTATCCATGCTTACCTTCTATTTCTGTTGTTAAAAAAACTCTTGCAAGTCTAACAGTGAAGGAAGCTGTGCTCTGTAACATGCAGATACACAAGCTTCTCCACTGGTCCTGTCTCCCAAGTGAGCTGCAGTAGAAGAACGACTTGCCTCTCAATTAGGACTTGTGTGAGAGCTGAACATGCACATGGGTATAAAATACTGACTGAACTCGTCTTTCAATCTCTCCAAAGATTCTGCTTCACCATAACTGAGGAGTGTTTAAGATGATGTAAGTACAGTACCTCCTCCTGAACTCATCTTTACTATGATGAGGCCTTCTCCAGAGCCCAGCTTGTCTGCTACTGCACTGATCACTTCCTTCACAGAAGATGACACTGGCACACGGATGGTGGTGTAGGTTTGGTCTATGCAGTACACCTTAAACAGAACTAAAGAAAAAAAAACAATAAATCACTAAATAGCTCCCCATTCCTCAGATGCTCTAGAATTTCTAGTACAGAAATCTCTGAATTTCCCAGAGTTTGGATTTTGGATTTTCAGTCTTCAGTGAGCTGCCTGTCCTATGAATGAGAAAGGTGCAGCCATATGAAAAGAGCAGTTACTGCCTGTTGGGACAGACACAAGAAGCAGCATTTCCCTGGCAGCAGGAACTGCTTCCCTTTTTGTAGGCCTAGAAACACCACTATGGACCACAGAAGCTGCATGACTGGCAGGATGTCTGCTGTTCATACACAGTTAGTTCCAGCTTTTAACATAGTTTTTCTACTGGTCTGATTTATGCCGCCAGCTTTCTCAGCTATATGACCTTGAATTTTGTTACCTTGCCTTTACTGCAGTTCATTAGCAAGAGCTATTCTTTCATATCAAACATGTTGAAGAAGCAGCTGTTTTGGATGATGAAGTTCCACAAAACAACCATCCATTAAGAGTACCTTACCAGTAATCTGAAAAGACATTACGATACACTGCTGTAAATTTTACCCTATTCTCTTCAGAGAACCAACCAGCAGATTTTGGCTTTTAGGCTGTGTGCCTAGATTCTCAGATTCTAGATCCATGGTCCATGGCATGATTATCTGCTCCACCCCTACCTTGCAAAGGAACAGCTGTGCATGTTAGCTTAAACCATATAGGGTGAGACAGAGGCTCAAACATGATCTTCAGCTTCCACATTTTATTGCACTGCCATTACCTGCAGTACAGTGTCTTCCTGGTTCTTCCCTACTTTGTTAATTCCTTATTCTCAAGGTTTTTACATCCTCCACTGAGGAAGCAGTGTTTGATAGCACAAGTAACTAAGGGAAAAGACCAGGAGCCCCTCAAATCAGTGACAGAGAACAGTGGGCTAGCAAAAGCAAAGAGAGTTTGCTTCAGGCCAGGCTTCAAAATTCTAGGTAGGTACTTTCATTTATTTTTAGACCTTTTTTTGAGACAGACAAATTTATATAGATGTCAGTAGCTCAAGAAAACTTGGCAGAGAAGAAACTCACCCTCATCACTGCCCCTGATAGGCTGGCGTTTCTGTGCTCTGTCATCACTTGTGTTGAACAGCTGCAGAAGAACTTTGTGCTGAAAATGAACCATCGGGATTCATATTAATGCAAGAATAAACATGTGCTACACATGAATTAAAATACATCTCTTATCAATGGCAGGCAAAAGAGTAGCAATGCAAAATTTGACACTGTTAAAAGCTATCTCTCAATGTGGTTTCTTAATATATCCATGATTACAAAAAAGAAGAGCTTTATGAATTTGCTGTGCTTAAAGATTTTACTTGAGAAAATGGACAAATGTTGGTTTCTTACCTTCTTTTGTGGTGCTTTAGGTTCTTCAGAACTATAAAAAGGTAAAGCATAGAATATATAATTAAATATTGCCTGAAGATTTTGTCTACAAAATCACCTATTAACACAGACCACTTGTCAAACTAGCATATCAATATAATCATATTTTTATATTAAAAGACTAGATGATACCACAGTTAATCTAAGGAGAAGGAGAAAAAAATATACAAAGTTCATGTAAGCATGAAATAAGTTTCTGTCAATCTCTCAGTGAGGGTATAGCATTTTCCAGAATAATGTGGGAAAAAGAGCCATAGACATTAATTCAAATAAGCCTGCATACAAACTTTCAATTTCGTATAACTGAGTGTCATTCACAAAATGGCTTTTTAATAGATATAACAAATAAATTTTCTTCATCAGTTTACTGGGAAAAAGGGCAGGGGAAGGAAAGAAGCAAAAACTATGCTTACATTTGCTTTACAATTTTCTCTAGCTCTGGAAGTTGCTCTTTTAGCGCTGCAATCATTCTAGTATCATCTGATACAGATACATAAAATTCCTGTAAATGATACAGAATAGTCTTTAAATAACTATAGGGGTAAATGAGCAGTACTCAGGAGAAAGGATTATGAGATGACATCTGATAGCTTAATGATTATAAAGAATGATAATCTGCATGGAGGAACACATGCTGGGCCCAACTCTCTATTACTTCTACTTGTTTATCTCCAGCTGATTTAAAGCAAGAGTTATACATGCAGAAGGGAAGCCTGAGGAGGCTCCTTAGCTCACTCTGCAACCACTGACTGCTCGTGTAAAACCTGCATTTTCACACTGTCAGGGATAAAGACTGAAAAATCCACAAGTAATCGAGCATGATAGGTTTTTTATTCATAGCTGTTGTAGTCTTTAGTGTTTCATTTGCTCCTCAGTCACTGACTCTCAGCTACTCTAATGCACTACAGAACCACCTGCTTTTAAACCCTACTCAAACCTGTTCCTGTTATATCTACATAAAACCATCCCAAAGAAGGATCTCTGTGCTTGCAACTCGTGATTGTTCTTTAACTTCTGGACTAATGAAAACCTCACCTCCAAAGCTTGCAAAGCTTTCCCATGTGGCTTGTGGGGAGTCTACCATTCTTAAAGCCCCTCTCAGTTTCCCTCTGCTAAATCTTAGACTCAGTTTTAAGCTCTTTAGGACAAGAACTTTCATTCAGCCAGTAACATATGGGATTCTGTTCCATGAACACAATATATAATAATAATGGCAATCACAATCATTTAACATGACATTGGCAGTGCATTCTTATCTTAGATATCCGAGGACATGGCAGCTAACACAAAGAATTTATGAGGGTTCTGAAGACAAAGATCTCAACTTCCAATAGCTGCAGTACAGCTTTCATTCAGATGGAAAGGACTTTTGGTTCTGTGCAGTGGCAGCCCTCCAGCTCCTTCCTGGCACACCTAAGGCAGGCATAAACAGCCCCCCAGTTCAACCTGCAAAGCCCCTGAACCATTCACAAGAAAATAATAGAAAAGGCAAATTCAGCTACTGCAGTAATGCAAGCTACCCTGCAAGGGACCTGCAACACTCTTTTCAAAGGGCAGAGGCTGGCAATGGTTCAAACACTGTTGTGGTGCCTTTGCTGTCTGCAGCCAAACCTGAGAAAACAGTTATAAACTGAAATAAACTTTGCACTTTGAAAGGACCCCTCCCTCCCACTTCAGTGACACAATGATTCCTTCATACCTCCAAAAAGGCCATCGCTGCTTCATCTTCTTGCAGTAAATCTCCATATAAAGCAGCCCACTGCAGAACCAGTCGAATGACTCGCCTTTTATTGTTAAGGGCATAATCCATTTTCTCCTGCTCCGTACCCTGAGAAGGCTGGGCATGATAGGTGCCACAGTGTCAAGGAAAACATCCAGTGATTGAAAATACCAAACCCAGTACAAATTCATGAGTAACTGACATCCAACAAACCACTCTCAGGGTGCTCAAACATAACTTTGCAATATACACTTCTAAATTCTGACATCCACTAGCATAACGATTTGCAAACTTTTCACATTCATACTAAAAAGTAAAATGACAGTGAATTTTCTGGATAGCACAGGAAGGATCACAGTTCCACCACAGAGATGGTTGCTGTGGGGGAACAGAACAGAAATGACACTTGGAACAACAAAGATGATTAACCATGGAGACTGAAGAAGGATTTGCCTTGTTCCTCTTTGGAAACAGTTTAAAAAAAAGTCACTTTGTGTTTATTAACAATTCCAATTTTCCATTTGTGAGGAAGACTACCAAGAATGAACCACCAGTGTGATTCCTTCTCTTTTTTTTTTCTTTTTTTTTACAAGTTATTGTAACTCAAGATGAACCTCAGACCCATTAAGGGAGGGGGGCTTTGACATTTACAGCCTAAACTGACTGCAGAAACATAAGGTAAAATAATACATTTTCTAGCAGCTTCACTGTCATGAGGATGTCAGGCATTTCCACAATGTCAAATAAAGTTTATTTAGGACACAATACTTTGTGAAAGTTATTTTGTGGTAAACGATAAGAAAAAATAGGAAACATTTCACTAACCTTTTTAAAGACAAAGCATCAACATTACAAAAATAGACAAATAGCTAAAAGGCCAAAAGTAACATTTAGTAAAAGAAGAAAGAAACCAAGAAAAAAAGTAAAGGCAAAATGGGTAATAAATTGAGATAACTTGAGCCTTTAACCTGTGTGAAAATGAAGTATCCCCAGAAGAAACAGGATATGACAATTTTTGTGTCTGTTTTTCACTGAAAAAGGTTATTAATATACATTTAAACTGTTCCAAATAAACTGACAGCTGAGTGGGGAGTAAGCACAGAATGAGTGCAGTTACATCTTCACCTTTGCTTCCCAGTTACTGGAATTCTGATTCTGGACTGCCATGAGTAATGCTACTCCCAATTACATAGTAACATGCAACATTAAAATACTGACAGTCTTCCTCCCAACCATGTTCAGCATCCTAGCATCCTTTCAAGATGCACTTTCAGTTGCTGTACCAAAATATTTTAAAACACTAATTAGAAAATAAAAATATTAATGAGGAGTACAAATCATACAAGATATTTATTCTAAGCTTCTCATTTAGAAAAATTTCTCTAACAACACTATTAATAAAATGCAATGGGGAAAAGTACCTCTTAAATCACACTTGGAAACGATCTCGCTGCCCAAAGCCCCCGCAGAGATTTGACATTCTACCAGGGTTACTGGGGCGCTTGTTTGACTGACAAACTTTCAGAAATCTGCATTTTAATTTCATTTGGAAAGGTTTAAAATTAGTAGAGAACTGAACATGACAGTATAATTAAGGCAGAAAGTAAGTCAGAAGGTCATAAGAAGTAAATAATTAATTTTAAGTTACGTGCTCCAATGTCTTGGGGAGCAAGCTTAATATTCTACTGAGTGATTTTTCTCATGCTGTATTTACCTTTCAAACCCTATAATTATTTAATTTATTTTTACTTTCTTATTAACTGACTCCTCACAGACACTGGTAAATTTTTCTGTATTTTTAATGCTCATTTGTATTGGTTTCTCCTTTATTAAAATTATCGCAGGGAAAGTCAATAAAGGGTTCTCACATTTTTTTGAAGATCTGAAGTGATCTTCAGGATATGCTTCACTACAGATTGCAATCAGAAATAAATATGATGTATACTTGCAACAAGTGTCAGATGATTGCAAAATATTTATCAACTCCAGTATGGTTAGAGCTCACTATACACATACATTTCTCATTTTCTCTAGCATATGCTAAGAAACTGAAGCAATTCTGAAGGCTGCTCTTCCCTGCATAGGAAGACTCAGCTATATCAGGAGCTGTGCAAGATCACTGCCACAAGAGAATGCAAACTCCTTTAATGGCACGATGGTAAAGGAGGTTAGCAAAACACATAGAGAAATGTGCTGAAGAACTGGCCTCTACAGCCAGCAAAAGAGGAGTTTATACTTTGTAAGTATTTAGACAGTGGTCCTTTAAGGGTGCACCCCTGCACAGATGCTCACACACCTGCACTAACAGGGAAGCACTTTGGGAGTTGCTGCTCCGTTTCAGGTTTTCTTTTGGGCGTCCCTCTGACAAGCTGCAGCTCCGACAATTTGTCCATTTCCATTCTGAGGAGAAGAAGGAAACAGGAGCCTCGATCCGACACACAGGACTTATATCCTGATCTAGGGAGAATGCCCTTTGCTTCCCCATAAAACAAAAGTGATTTTTAAAAAATATTGCAGGATCTATAGTCTTTAATGACTGCAAAAGACTTGGTGTGCCAAAGGACAGCAGAGAATAAGTGAGGAATCTACAGCAGGCAATAATGTTACTGGGATAAAATGGTACCGGTCCATTCCCTTCAAGATTAAAATAACTTACAAATGACTGTTGTAAAAGAAGTGAAAACCCAAATAATTTATACCCTGTACTATGTCTGAAAGCACTTCAGTGGTCTAGCTCTGCATGTACTTGCATGCTGCAGCTAAAATAGTATCTTAAGTGGGTGTAGGAAATTAGACCTGTTTTGATTCAACATTGGGAGCTGAAGCAAAAAGTCATCAACTGAATCACCTTTCTTCTTTTTCTGTTTTAATTTCCTCATGAAGCATAACTAATCTCTCCTTAGTCTCACAGCACTGGCAAACACTTTTGCAGGGTGATTTTGCTCCGAAAAGATGAGCTTTGTTAGGAACCTTTCAACTCTAACAATAAATTTCAATGGTACAATCAATAAAGCACAGTTAGCTTTTCCATATTCAGAGTGGACCAAATAAATAATAATTCAGCTCCAGGAAAAGCTAACACTAAATCAGTAAGATACCAGTTACTTCCAGCTCCTCTCCAAATAGAATTAACATGTTGCTTGCCATGACCTGATGAAGACCATGGTCTTAGCATCCTCTCCAGAACAAATTTCATCACAAGTGAAAATTTATCCTTAAGTTTGATTATCCTTAACTCTGATTATCAGAAAAGCTTATCCCCTACAAATAATGAGGTACATTTTGCTTATGGGTCTGATTTTCCCAGTAATTGGACAGAGGTATTCAATTATAACTGAGGCTAGAGAAGCCTGAATCTCAAATGCACTGAATAAATAATATGAGCTAAATGCATCAGGACAAAAACCCCCAAACATTAAAACTGCCGCTCTTTCTTCCTCTCTCAATGCTGTCAGCAACAACAGTTCATAATACTTTTGCTATCCAAAACAATGTGATTTTGGGAAAATGTGTTTGTTTCAGGTGTGCGAACAATCTTCTACAGACCAGTCTCATGGGTCCAGAGGTTTTCAAAACAATTACTCTCCTCGCTAGGAGTAACACAAATGGATTCTCAAGCTTGCCAGAAGATATGGCAAGGACACAATGCTCTATTTTGTGGTTTTGAGGAGGTGAGCTTTCCCAGATGTCACTCGCCCCACTGAGCTTGAAGGAAAGCACTTTCACACCATCGCGATTCTAAACAAATAAATAGGGAGCTGAAGTTATTATACCCCTGTCAGAATTCTATAAAACAGAAAACATTATATGTTTATCTAATGTTCTCCATCACTTGATAGCTTCAAGTCACTGTGCACAAGGAAAACTCTCAATGTCCAACAGTTCCCCAAACTAAATAACCTGCCAGTAATTGACAGATGGACATTTCACAGACTCCTGTGAAACACACGGAGAGTGTAAGAATCACCCCCAGCTCTCAGCACTCTCCACTATTAAAATTTCATCTCCTAGCATTCACATCCAATTGAAGTTTCTTGCAGTTTGTTTGTATTTGCTATAAACTATTATTACAGATTATTACTACTTTTTCAGAACAATTAGGACAGCACCTAGGAACTACTTACCCATTAGTCTACAGGTTCAGGCAGCCTCCTGCTAGAGGCAGTTTGCAATCTATAAAGTGGAATCACCAAGACATAACTATCCCAGTTAAAATGTAGATCCTGTAGTTCAGCAAAACCCAAGAAAGACAGAAAGGGTAATCCAAACTTTTATGTAATTTTACTTATCTCATGGAGGGACAGTACATGTATTTCCCTTGGAACAGTAGTCAGCACAGGAAATATACAGTTCTCATGGTCTGTACTGTGTCTCATCATGGGTTATACACTACCCAAATCAGAGTTGTTGAGCTGTGGACAGCTGCTAGTCAGACACTGAGAATCTACTCACAAGGCACGGCCTCCATGGAAACACGATGTACTTCTTGAGAGAGAGAAGCTTCACTTTGTCACTGATAGGTAGAGCGGCTAAAGAGACTTAACTTTTCTCTTAAATAAGGATATTGTGCCATCAAGGCTGGGCAGAGTTGACTATTTGGCATAAATACACAGTGCATCATAATAAAATCATTTAAAACAGAATCTGTGAAAAAAGGAAAAAAAAAGAACAAAAAGAAAGAAAACAGTCAATTAAACCTCTGCAAATAGTTTGGGGATTTCAAGAATGAGGTTTCTTTCACCTGACCTATCTTACTAGCCCTCTGCAGATAATAAGGTGGTCTTTTTGCTCTTTCTTTGTAGGCATTAGGTACAAAAAAACTAATGAACAAATATGAGTTACAATATTAAGCTTTTAGTCTGTCAGCATGAATTTTATTGCACTTATGTTAACAGGAATTTGCCAGTGTCAAAGAGAAATCTGACACATCTTTGCTAAAGTGAAATATTTGGCTATACTTCTCTACAGGTGTGGAGTTCTGTGCAAGGAAGAATTAAGCTTTTCACACCTGGGTACCCAAAAAGAGCGGCAACTTTTCTAAAAAAGCTGCAATTTGGCTTTAGGAGTTACAATACACACTTAGCTTATTCTACACTGGAGTAGACAAATAATTTAATTCTTTGCTGATTTCCTAGGAGAATAGAAAATATAGAATATATATAGAATATATAGAATGCCTGTAGGAGATAAATCAACAGCCAAATTTCTGGGTTTATTTTGACTCAGAAGTATCAGAGCTGCTACATTTACATTAAAATGTATATGAACAATATGACTGTCATTTTCTCTGGCAAAACCCAGAAGGTTATTTTTCCTGTTAAAATGACCTGTGGTAGTGCTGGTGTAAATCTCACTTGCCTTATCTTTGTATTTGTGACAACAAGAAGGATTTATAAAGCCTGGCTGCAGAGGCCAAAATGTGTTTGGCAGGCTTACATAGAATCACTGAGAAACAGTGAACACAATCCCCCAGGGTATAATTTCTAGAGTGCAACTTCTGAGATAAATAGCAGAAACATTTACAAACACTGAAAGGGATGGCAGAAGAAATATGAAGATAATTGTTATTACATCATTGTTTCCACTTGTAGAATTCCTGTATTAATTATCTCTCCATTTATAAAACCCACCTTTGGAGGGGCAGCACTTTTGAAATGTAATACCCAGAGAAAACGGGTTCTTAAATACTCTTAAATTAAAGGAATGCATAAACAAAAAAATCAGCTTTTCAGCATTCTGTTATCCCATATCCTAAGAATAACCTAAGAATATCCTAATAATAAATTGTGACACATTATATTGTACTGGGCTATAGATATAATACTGTCACTAGATGTTTTGGTAAAAAAGTTTTAAAATCTTTTAAAAGTAATTTGTTTTTGAAAAATATATTATACATGCATACTGTGTATGATGGTAAACCTGTGATTATACAGCTGCAAGCCTGAAGAACAATATTCTGCTTGCAATTGCAGTAAACAGGTATCTTTGAAAAGGTTCCCTTCTTTCTGCCTTTAAAGTAGTGAAAACATACACTACTTTAAAAGAATTTCTGTAAGAAATAAGTTTTTCACTTATTCTACCATTTATGGACCACTATACCAATGTATAGGTTTTCCCAATACTATGAGGTGAAAAACAGATTAACTGGACTTAACACTTTTGAATATATACTCAGCAGACATCTACAGAGCAAGAACTTGCAAGAGCAGTGTTATGTAGTTTAATATATGACCATGCATTACTTTATCAGAATTATGAGTCAGACTCTTCAAAAATTAAAATACTTACTAGAATGTAAGTCTGCAAATATCTGTATCCCTAAATGTAAATTCTGTGTTCTCTTTACACTAATGAAAAGCAGCCCAATTAAGTGCAGATGCAGCAATCTGCACTCTTGGGACTCAGCCCATGCTGTGTCCTTTGAGTAACCATTCTTTTTTCCCTGCACTCAGAAAAGTATCACAAACACTAAATATAAATTGTGGTACTTGAAATGTGATGTGAAGATTTAAGAAAACTTATACTAGCATAATGTAATATCTGGAGGTATCAAGCTATTTCACCGTATTAAAAGTGACCTCCAGAGCAAAAAGTACCTTTACTAACAGGGTGCTCTGTCCAGGCCTTATGGTCAGACCTAATTAAAGCTGTAACTGCTGGTCTGGCACCTTGGAGGATTTTGCTGTCCTACTATGACCTTAAAGTACAAATACAATAGTGCAGGCTTGGAAAAGTGGATATCTATTTTTAATTCTGGATTTCCTTATTTCTCTTGAGGTTGTTTCAAAGCATTAGACAGTTCTTTTTCTGGGAAAAACTACCACTGGGTGCTTTCCAAAGCATCACATTGCAGTCTTTCCCCAGCAAATCCATCTTATGGGGTAATAATAAAACAGCTTCTGCATGTAGATACCTGTTGCTTCATTTAAAGTTGCTTCAAGGCGCATAGTTTCTAGAAAGTGCTCTAAAATTTTCTCTGGGGTTCCTGACATCACAATATACCTGAGGGAGGGAAAAGAGCAGTTAGCATCTCCTAGCCAAAAGAGCTAATCAAAAAATAATCAAAAAATCTTGTGTACCAGCAAGAAGGTCAAAATTGCTGTGCTGCCGTGTGCCAAGCACCTGCTCTGACCAGAATCTCTGTGTGCTTTTGACAAAACCTTTCACAATATTTGCTGGCTTCCCCGCTGTGAACCTAGGAGCAGGAACATTCCCCACCCTGCCCAGGGAGGAGAGCCTCCTTACACAAGTACTTCAGTGTAACACCACCACCAGCAGAGCTGCAATGGTCCAAACTCAAAGAAGTGCAAGCAGAAATGCTCCTCCACTGAGAATTAATATCTCAGTAGCAACAGCAGCTTGCAGTCATTAATGGGTCTTAAGAGGCTTGCTATGAGCCTGAAGTAAGAACTAGTGCCTATCAGTGTCAGGGCAAGGAAACATTTCCTTTCAGCAGCACTGACAGAGGTTGGTCTGGGAAGGTGGGGGCAGATAAAATAGTACAGCGTATCTTCAATTCGTGCAATCCCTCGCATAGCTGAAGTAACTGTTTCAAGTTGATAAACTGAGGATTGTACCATTTCTTGGAATTAATTCAGTGAGGTGAGAGAACTAATCTAACAGCCAGGTTTTTCTGCTTCATGCAAAAACACTGGCAAGATTTTAAGTACCAGCAGAATATCATATGATATTGGAAAACTTGTCCTGTCATCTTTTTTTTCTCTTTTCTCATGGATCAGATTTTTTTTGTATTTCCCTCCATTCTTTCAATCTTTGCATCTTTTTTTTCTTTCTTCCTTTTTTTTTTTTTTGTGAATTCCACTGATAAAGTATAAAACTTAAAAAAATAAAAGAAAAAAAAAGAAAGAAAAAAAACCCTGAGAAGTGAAGATACTCTGCTCCTGCTGAGAAATAAGTGGTGGAGCTGAGCTCCTGGGAGCTCCTCCTCACTTTGAGCACTGACCGTCACAGTTCTTTTACCTGCCAACCTCTTTGGAAGCACTGTATTGATGTCCCAAGAACACAAACACTTGTTAAGCCAGTGCACATTCTCACAGAGATACTAACCAAGTATCTAAGTGAGTGAAGCAGAGAAATCACAGGTTGCTGTACTCTGAATATGAAAGTGAAAATGAACAGTGAAGTGACTTGCAGGGCTGCTGAATTCATCCTGCATGAGTGTGATCACCCATAAAGAGTTAGATCTTGGGAGTGATAACTTCAGAGCCAGTCCTCCCAAGCGAAACTGTCACTGTTTGAAAGCACAGCTCGGGGAGCTGTGTAGGAGCTCTGTCTCCTCCACAGAGGCAGCAGTGGG
Organism: Regulus satrapa; assembly: GCA_013396955.1. NCBI lineage: Eukaryota > Metazoa > Chordata > Aves > Passeriformes > Regulidae > Regulus > Regulus satrapa. The sequence goes on along the minus strand of VWZN01022274.1, from coordinate 49,726 downwards.
ATCCAAACTGAGACCAAAAGGATCTGCTCCCAAAGTGAAGCTCTCCCTGAGGCCAAGATGAGAAATTAGTTTCTTCCTGATAAGAGGTGTCTAATTAAGCTTCTCTTTTGGGCAGTCATTTTCAAAAGTACTGAACACACAACTAACACATCCCACAGTCTGGAAATCAAGAAACATTGGTAATTTTGGTTTGGACTCTCAAACATAAATGTAGCCACTTACTCTGTTTACTAAGAAAAGAAACTATGTTCTCAAATTCAGTGAATTCACCTTGAAGACTAAACATAAAGATACTGCCAACACAGTATTAACAAGATAATCCAACTGGTGAAAAGCTGACCAGGAACCTTCAGCCTAACTTCCTTTTTTGGGTAACTTATGTCTATTGCTCATAGTTACCATCAAAAGCTCCCTTACTGGCACATTTATAGCACCCAAAACCTGACTAAATGAGTAAAATATTAACAGAAATGAAATTCTGAGCTTTACCTGAAAATATTCCTGGTACGTAAGACCTAAACTACAGCCTAACTTATCTATTTATCATAAATATCTCTGAGTATTTTTATCACATTCTGAAAAAGAAAATGTTAAAGAATACAAGAAATAATGCTGGTGCAAAGAGTTTGCAAGGAAGGCAGTGTTTCAAAATCTTCAAATGTAACTTTCATTTTTGGAAGCATGAAAAATGTCAAAACCCAAGAAAACGGATTGAAATCTATGACCAAGTTGCTGTGCATTTCACTTGCTGATGCAAATCCACTGGCTACAGTCAAGTTCCCCTCATTTAGACAAAGAAAAACTTGTGTAAGAGTACAGGGCTACCTGGTAGCATAGACTGTTTTTCTAGATGTTTTAATAGATCCAGTGAAAAATGAAATACAGGTTCCTGTAAAATGGGAAATGTGTATATAAAATGCAAGGAATGGTTTATTTAACCTTCACGGATCTTAACAAATCTTTGCATGCAGTCATGCAAATAAAATAAGTATATGAAATCCCAGATGAGATAAAAACTGTACCCGAAGTCTTGCACAATAAACTGGCTCTTTTTTGAGAGAAAGTGAGGTTCAGGGTAAAGGATTCAAAACTTGTTGAAACTGTTTGAATGCTTCTGAAGAAAACTGTGTATTGCAAATAACAGATTTACAAAGCCTTTAGGGCTTTACCAACATATGGAATGATAATAGCCTCACTCTACTCTTATCACAGTAGTATCCAAACTAAATTGTACTTTTTCCCTTTCAGTAAGAAAGGAAAATACAGTTAATATTGTTATTACAGTGCTAAACTATTCTGTAAGATAAGCTCGGCAACTTCCATTGCATGAGATCCTTGTTTTGGATATAAATTGTGCATAGCAAACCCTTAATAGCATCTAGAGCTCAAAATACAAAAAGAAAATATCTCAACAATAAAACAATGTATTTTCCTCATGCCTTTTACACAGTAACTCAGATTAATAGGGTTTCATCAATCTCCATGCTTAGTCTATCTGGAAGCTATTACTTGAGTTATTTCCAGTGAGATCTTCAGGGAACGATTGTGTAAAGACATGGAGCTGCTGTGCTGCTAGAAACAGATGTGCACTTGAGTATGGGGCATGTGCTGGTGACTGAAAAAAGGAAAATCATATCTGCACTGCAGTCTTCCACTGAAAGGGAATATGCCATTGTTTGGATAATAATACCATTTTAAAAGGTAATCACTGTCTGACATTTGCACTACTGAATGAAAACATACTTGTGCTGTGGCTGTGAATTTCCTTGATTGGAAATTCTGTTTCCTGCTGGGATCTTCTCCAGCACCAAGACATCTTGGTCGTGTTCTTTGAGTCTTACTGTATTTGCTTCCACATCCTGCAAGACAAGTTACTTTTAATAAATATGACTGCACCTGATTTGGCTGATTAGTTACTCTAACAAACTGCATGACTTTCAAACACAAAAGAAAAATGTTGTGTTGGTTCTTTCCCCCTGTATTTATCTGTCTTTATTCTGTTTTCCTCACAGGCAGAATCAAGAAGGAATCTCTGGCACCGAGGCAAGAAGCAGAGAATTGTGGGAGAGACTAGAGCAAGAACTATGTTAAAAAATCTCCATTATATGGAGATGTCAAATTTAAAAAACCTTTGCTGAAAGTCTCTCCACAACTTGCCATATGTAATATTATCTCTATCCCCACTTATATACAAACTCTATTTTCTACAATCTGACTTTTCTCTAAAATAAAATAATAATCATAAAAAAGAAAAGTGTGTTCAAGAACACAAGTCTTAGCTCAGTAAACTGTTAATTTTCTACTATCAGCTCACTCATAGTAGAGAAAGAAAAAGGTCATGTATAATGTTCATTCAAAAAACACAGGTAAAAATTAGTAAGACCATGGACTTAGATCTTCTTCAAAGTATAGACCAAAACTTAATGAGTTGTAATTCTCCATAACCAACACAATCCTGCTGCCAAAGGGATCCTCATTCCCTTTTGTACACTAACCACAAGTAATTTTTCTAGAGGAGTACCCTTTCCAGACCGGTTTTATTGTTGCAATACTGGGCATATATAGGTTGATAAATAGGATGATACTAGTTTTCACTTCCTCTACTATGAATGGCCACAAAAAAATAGCCTGAAATGACAGAATTACAGTTGGACTTTGGAACACATTTACCCCAAAATGAATAACTGTCAAATAAGTCTGGGAATATCTTTCTAGAACTCTCTGATAAAGACATCTGCATAAAGCCATCTGTAATTTACTTAATGAGCCACTTCATTCTGCCTTGAAACTCTTAAATTTAATGTACCTGACACTGACCTATGTGGGAGAAGGGGTGATCTTGTTTTTTTCAATATTTGGACGGAATATCACCAAGAATTCCTGGGCAACATAAGGAAAAGCTGAGCAGGGCAAATGCTCGATTACAGAAAGTGAGAGTTAAAAGACTCAATTTTCTTGTCTGAGCTGGGAACTGAGAGAGCAAAGGTGATGAACATATTCTTTACCTGACCTTCTATACTGCCACATCTCTGTTCCACAATTAGGCATACTACAAACAAGATTATTAATATTAATATATTCATAGAAATGACAGCCTCTAGAAAAACCTGCAAGTTCTGATATCACACTGTGAGGGCAGCCCTTCCCCACTCTTACCCTAAGGATCCTGTTGAAGTCCTCCTTATCTACTCTCAAGAAGTGGCAGTTGTCTTCCCGCAGAACAATGGATGCTGCTCTGGGAGCATCATTCACAAGTGCTAACTTGCCAAAATCATCTCCTTCGTGTAGAGTACATACCACACCCTGCACAGAGCAAAACATTTACATGCAGAAACCCATCATTACTCGGAATTCTATTGAAAGTCCTTGTACAAACACTGGACTTCACAATCAAATACCCAAACAAATCTATTTGGCAGGAAATCAACAGCCAAAATAATGACTAGGAAACAATACTTGATAGCTGGTTATTGCTATTGCTAAAGAGAGGCAAGAACAGAAAAGAATCAGCTTGTTCTCTGAAATTGCTGTCAGCTTGAAGGACTCTTCTCAGGCTGCTGAAGACAGAAAGTTGTCAACTATTTCGTCTTTTATTTATAGAGGCCCTAAAAAAGAGGGTCAATTTTGCAGAAGTAACATAGAACAACACATGTCCAGCTGTTGCACATCAGCAGCACTCTGTTTCCTCCCACTTCCAGTAACAGAGGATCTGTCCCACCCAATGATGTAAAAAACATGGTTAAATATATGTTACTTAGGAACAGACTTCACGCTAAGGCCCCTGTGCTAGATTTTAGTGAAATGCTTTGTTTTTCAAATGGAGGATTCTCAGTCACTGAATGAGAAATCAATAGAGAGGAAGGGTTTTTAAAGACTCAAAGGATTCCTGTGCACCAAGATCTACATTTTTGCCTTGAAAAATCTCTCTCATAAACAGGAAATTTAATAAAGATGCTTTTTGGTCTATGGCTTAACTAAAACGAATAGCTGGCATAAATTTGGAAGAGATTCATCCAACCTGAGAACCACCAGTCACAGAGCAGTACTTTAGTCAGACATGCATGAGAGCAGTCAGTCATCCAAATGCATGACAAGGTGGTAAAGGGATGGGGCAAAACCCCCATGAGAGAGAAGTCTGGCAGTTCACCAAATTCCAGAAAATTTCTCTGTCCTAAAGATACTGACGTAACTCTGATGGATTATATTCAGAAACCGTGTAATATATCCCAAAATTATAGAGCAATCTACTGAGTGTACAATCAGTGAAACCACAATCATTTCTTAATAAAATAACAATCTGTTTTGTCAGACAAAGCAATTTTTCTCTAAATTAAACTGTATTCCTTCAAAGTTTACTCTTACAATTTCAATAATAACAATCATATAAAATAGCTTCTGAAAAAATACCTTGCCATAAATGACTACGTTTACTGATCCTTTGAGGATAATGTACCAAGAAGTACCTTCTTCTCCCTGATTAAATACTACAAGAGAGAGAAAAGATTTTATGGTTAGAATACACTTATTCAAAATACAAATGGGCGAGATTCTGCACCCAATAAAATTTCAGGTAACTCTACAATCATATAAATGTCTACCTTATAAAAGGGCATACTGTGATTTTAAAAGCAATTGCCTTCAGAATTTAGAAAAACAACTCATACCCATATAGTAGTTATTTTATTACACTGATCTGAAAGTTGCTTTTCTTTTCTACGACAGTTCCAATAACTGCTTTATCAATACATCAGGTTATCAGTTACTAATTAGCACACAGGTTGGATCCCACTAGTAGTACCACGTTCTAACCTAGTTCTCTGGCAGCTGTGAATTTAATATTAATTTGCTAAAATGTCTCAGTATTAACATGTGTGAGCAATCTATCATTTTAAATCCTTTATTTTGTACAGGATTACTTTTTTTTAAAATACAGGATTATATTTAAATACATTTTAAATAGAGATTGGTCAAACTGAAAATTCTAGATAAAAACAGACCCAAATTGTAGGTGATACATACACTCAACCAAGGAGACAGAATTAAGTTTGGTATTGTTCCCATATTTGGCAACAGACTAAGCTAACCCTTCTTACCCTAGGCTTTAAACATGAAGTGACAATCAAGTTTGAAGAATGCATCCAAGTTTTGCTCTTGTCATTTAATCATTAGGAATCAAATGTTCATAGCACGGGTGAGAAAGGTATCTGTCAGGACTCCATTTACTTACAGACTGTTCCTGCTTTGGGATGTGACTCAAAAATGAGGACACCTGCTAATTCTCGTTTTACCTTAAAATAGAGAGAGAAATTATAGTTATTATATGTATCCATTCCTCCTGGTGATGAGGTCACATAATACAGCCCTGTTGTACTTTCCTTCCCTCTGCATCATTGATCAGTCATTGGTCTGCTTCACTTGATCTCCTAATTCCTATTGACTGGCTTTACAGAGCTACATTTCCTGGCTCCAAATGGCTCAGACAAGGACATCTTTAAGACATGGGTCTCCACGTCTTTGTACACACACATGTGAGATGACAAATCAACAACTGGCACACGAGAAAGTTTCAAATTGTAAGAGTTAATTTATTTCAGAAAATAGTTAGCCATTGTCAATTACTGCATGGAAGTACTCCTGTTCTCTCCTGAGAAATCTGGTTCAGACTTGCATAAGTCTGTCTGACTGGCATAAGTCTGTCTGCTTCTGCTGTGCCAAGCTGTGAGGCACAGCCATCTGGACTTGCTGAGTCCCCTCTGCCTGACAGCTTCCCAGGCAAAGCACCCAGCTCACTACCCCTTCCAGGACCTGGAGAACGTGGCAGTGCCCTTGGTGTCAGCTGGTTCCTCGTTGGGTTTGCCCTTGGTGAGATCATCCCTGACTGATTGGGCAGCTGTCTCTAGAGAGACACTGCTTACAGCTGCTTTTTGTCACTGTAAACACTGTGTCACTGCCACAGAATAGGATTTTCCCAGTAGCACTGGGAATCTTGTATGATCCTGGGCTCTTCTGTGTGCTTTACGTTTCTCATCATACAACCACAACTCTCCAAGGATTTAGAGGGCAATTTCCAAGCAGCAGGATTTGTGCACTTGGAGAATGTGAGCTGGTATTTCGCCATTTTTCAGAGGTACTACAGTGTAACTTAACCAAACACAGACCAAAATCTGGCTTCAATGTGTATGTACTGCTAGTATTTTCACACCACTGTCTCGTTTGTTTAAATTTTAAAAAATATATTAGGCCACAAAGAAAGACTTGGGAAGGAACTCTCAAATCTTGGACACAATCCAGATGAGAATCTGATGGCTGCACCTCCTAAGACGGGTGGAAAAATTTGGGCACTGATTTACTCAAAGGCATCCAGCCAACCTTGGTGCTACGACACCAGGTACAAACATACCACATCAGGCACCTCTCCTAAGAACTCTCTCCTGACAATCAGGGGACTGCACTCCCTTTTAGCAGCCTGGAGAAAAAGAGAGATAAATAGAGCAGTTTGGACAGGTTTTTTTAAAATACACTGACCAGTGAACACACTCAGAGGCCTCTATTTCTACAAGACTTAGCTCACCAAACTCCTTTATAACTTCTGCTCCAAGGCAATGATGCTTTCATACAGCCAGGAGCTACAACCCATTAGCACTGCTCTGCACACAGCAGAGAGCATTCCTATCCATTTGTGTCCAGATGTCTTTATGTCTTCTGTCTTTATGTCTTTTTTATGTCTTCTCAGCTGATTCAGTCATTGGCCTTTGCAATGAATGAATCCACTTGATGAAGCCCAAAGTTTGACTTGTTCTTAAGACTGTTCTACGTAACTGTTTTTCATTTGTACATTAACTCACAGGCTTCTCTAGAATGAATTCGTTCACCACCATGAGACTTGAGCTTTATTAGTTTTACTTTCCGTTATGCTTGTGGCATATCTAGAAAACTTATTACTTTAGGAATTACGCCTTACTTAAAAGAAAGTAAACACTCAATTTCCTTTCAAGGCGATTGGTCATTAATCTTCTGGTTCATAGAAGCGATGTTGTCTGTTGTTCCTCCGAAGATTTCCTCTAACCTAGTCATGGTTTCTGTCTTCTGCTTTAATTCATGATGCATGTAGTAAGCTGGCATTTCCAGATTCTTCCTAAAAATATGGAATCATCTGTACTTCATCTGTACTTCAAAATGCCAAGTACTTTTTGCACTTTGTATCACCTCCCACACTTGTTCCATATGGTACTTGCTGCAGTATCTGACCTCAAGTCTGATTTTCTTCTGAGCTGAAAATATTTTGTGTTTAAAATTTTTTTCTTCTGGGTTACGTCTGGTATCAAGAATTTTCTCCACTCCCTCTCAGTATCTGCCTATCCTGGGTAGTTTCTTTTGTTTAACTTTTAAAGGGTCATCTCTGCATCTTACAGTAGTCTTTCTTTAATTTACTTTTTTCTCTACATTCCAGGGATATTTAAGGCTTTTGGATGCCTGTTCCCACGCTGAGGAATATATCTAGCGCAGGTAACTCTGCAGGTACCTTGATTTGCAAGCTGCAGTCTGTGTGCAGATCGAGCACTTTGTGGGAGCCCAGAGAGCAAAGAGGCCATGGACTGCCAACCCTTTTCATAGGCAATGGCACAAGTGGCACCAGCCAGATGAATGGACACCAGGAGACACAGCAAGAGCACAGGACATGGCAAGAAGAGTGAGACTTGTGAATGCTTGGATGGTGAGGGGATAAAAACACAGGGGCTCCTCCCTCCTCGAAGGCACCACCTCGAGTGTTTCTGTGTTACTACACTGTGAATAAATTGCTCTATGGAGCAAGACATACAAGGCTCTGCTATGGGAAACCTGGGGTGGAACAGTGAGGAAAGCTGGTCTGGCTGTGTGAGTGGGGGATGTTCCACCGGGTCACTGCAGCTGCCTGCTGTGAAGGGGCTCCAGCCCCAGCAGAGACAGCTTCTGGTGCTGGGACTGTGACTGCCAGAGTCTCACAAATGGGCAAACTGGGCGGTTTCCTTAACACCGGTGAAATTCAGATACCGACTCTGAATGCCTACTTTTTCTGAAAAACATTGTTCAGGTTTTTTATATGTTTGCATGGAGTACTCTCTTTCTGTAATGCAGTTTGATAATTAGCTTCATCTCTCCAAGTTAACTGAGAATGACTGAAGATAACAAGAGATTCTGAAGCAGGTATCATCAAATATGGGTCTACTTTCTGACCGGTTTCCTTTTTCTGAAAGCATCCACATCTTACTGCTACCAAGTAAAGTGCTATTTAGCTTGTTTCAGTTGTCTACATCTTCAGTATGTTCAGTATGGTGAGACTTTAAAAAGATGCATTCTCCATTCCATTTATCCTTGGTTCTCTGGGCTGTTCTTAACCACTTCAAGGAGGAAGTGTCTGATGAGCTTTCTTTAACTCTTTAAACGACCAAACTCCAACCAACAAGCACTATGGTGCACTTTTCTCCACAGTTAATTCCTCCTCCTAACTGGTTCAAGCCAAGACTCCTTACAGAAATCAATTCTGCAAAATTCAGTAGTACCAGTACCTTAATTTACACAAGGATAAGGAACCCAGACAGTGGCACCTATGCCAAGTGAGGAAGAAAGGGGCTGTACAGAAATATGTGAAAAAAATTACATCTGATACCTAATAAGACAGCCTACACCTGTACAGTGCTTGAGTGATTCTCACAGATGGAATAAATCCTTTGCATGGAAAGTATAAATGAAAATGGTTACAAACTCTCCAACTTTAATAAAGTCAGAAGTAAAACCAGGAGTAAAAATTGAGCCTCTCTTTTGGTGATGAATTATAATTTTTAAAATTACTTACTGTGGTAGAAAGATGAGATAAGGCCTTAATGTGGAGAAGTTCTTCATATATAAATTCTAAGTCATCTACAGTTCTCTGGCCAGGGCTATAGAGAGAAGATAAAAGTGATAAATTAATGCAATAAGTGCCCAAAATAAATACTTCACAGAAGGACAGAACAACACAAAATGCTACTGTAAAGTGAAGTGTACATCCTCACTAAACACAGACTGAATGATGTTTCTGGCTGAAGGACTGAAACACACAAAGGATGGAAACTCTGTGAATGCTACCTGAATGACACTGAGCAGCAGCCATGGCAACCACCTTAGAGAGATCCCGATTAGGCAGCTTTTCAGATTAAATCAAGTGTTCTATATACGTATAAACTCGTCACATAAATCAGAAATGGTACATAAAGATTTGCTCCTTTCAAAAGGACTCCTGGGTGTGAGGCATGCACTATTTTTCACATGCAGCACTAATTAGTTGTAGCAAAACACAGTAGTAGTGGTTTGTAAAGGAGTGTGTGAAGTTCTGCTGAACAAATTGGAGATGCAGCAGTGCATCTTGGAGGACAGCTAACAACTGCTCTACAGTTAATGCTGAGTGCTGCTGTTTAGCCACAAAGCTAAATAAGAACCACTCAATAGTTTCAGCTTCTCTCACTGAAAAATACAAGAAGCTGCCATTACTAAAAAGTATGCGTTGATGAAGGAATAATTCTTCAGTGGCACAAGGAGTAATAAGGAGGCTGGCACTGTGGCTGAAATAATTGCATTTCCGTAAACTGCACCAAATTTTCTGATTGCTAAAGAAGGACACAAATACTGCGGGGACTGCAGTGTGTCAGAAATGCTTTGGAGGATTTAACAGACAGCACACAGGAGGGGCTGTGGGAGCTTGTGAGTAACTCCCAATCTTTTCCCCACTCACAAGATTCTCTTCGGTTACAGTACCTAATAAAACATTATTTTCTAAAAGAAAAGCTTTCAAAGAAAAAACAAAACAAAAGTGACTCCTGAATATAATTTCACACAGCACACTGGAGTGACACAAGACATAGGAACAAAACATCCTTTAAAGCATTATTTCAAGCTACTTTTTATAGGACTAAGTCCTTCCAAACAATATGGTTTAGATTTGCAAAAAGCAGATTACAAGTAATTAATTAAATGAGCCAAGAACAAAGAAAAGAGCAACAAAGATAAAAGGGAGAGGATAAATTTAATGTGAGGAAATGGGATAAAGGGAGTCCAGTCTGAGGGCAGGAGTTCCAAATCTAAAGGTTTACATGCTCCACCATTACAAGCACAGTTCTAAACCCTCCCGTCTGCAATGTGTGGTGTCAAAAGAATTAAGAGCAAAGTTGAATCTTTGGACAGCCCTAAAAGAAAAGCTACGATGAACCTTTCTGATAGAAGTTTTCCTCCTAAAATATTACAGGAAACTAGCACCTAGAGGCTCAGGAAAGCCGTATGATGAAATACTGTGCTCTACAGGTTTTCTGCCTAATCACCTCCTGATTCAACAGCCTGTCTGCATCGTGTGTGAGGCACAGGGAGTACCCAGCTGTGTCACTCCAGAGTTTTGCTGCATCTTTTTACAAAAGCAGCTGGATGGAGACTTCTTTTGGATGAAAGAAGAACTGAAGAAGTCACAGAAAACATAAGGGCAACTGATATCTCTGCTAAGCAAGCTTTATTTTTTCTTCTGTCTTTCACTTGCCAATAGCATGCATTTTTTATTACCTAGATTAAAGACAAATTTAGACTAAAAAGCCATTTTGGATTAAATTGCTCTTTTCTCATATGGAATCAAATAAACTGTTAAGGAAAAACCAGAAATTGGCTCGGTACTGCTCTGCCCTCTAGTGACTCAAAATATTCTACTGTTTCTGAATCTGGCTTGAAATTACAAGGCTGGCAATCCTAGTGATTTATGCAGGGCAGCTTAATTCAGTACAGCATAAAAACTAAGCCAGTACTAGTTAGCAAACAAAAGGTAAGGATTTTAACAAATATTAGGGAAGTAGAAACTTTAATTTTATTACATGCTGCAAAACCAGCATGTCTAGGAAAATACAGTGTAACAAATGAAGAAATTTCTACATTAAATCAGAACATAAAAGGAGGATGTCTTACTATAACAGACCTCTATCAAGACAAAAGGACACACTCTTCTTTCAGCATGTCCATTTGCTTCCCGTGTTATCACATTGGAAGGACTGACAATCTGTAGCAGATATCTGTACCTAGTCTTTACTTCTGCTCCTGCAGATGTCACGTGGAGAGATATTAGGCATCACTGTGTCTTTAAAACCTGTGTGGTGACCCACTGATGTTGATTTATAGGATCCTGCTGTGTAAAGACCTAGTTTCTGCAGGGGACACATTTTAACAGCAATAGCTGGTTATAGAGCAGATAATAAATGGAATAGGTAGGGAACGAGGGTACACATTAATGGACAGAACTCAGGTGATATTAAGTGATCAATAAAAACTGTTCAGTGCTTGGAGAATTTACCAAGGTCAGAGACACTGAGCGTCTCTGTGACTAGGATGTTGACAAAAACACAGCCCTTTACCATTGATAAGCCATGTATGTCCAAGCAGTATCATTGATTATTTTTATTATACAGCTAACCAGAAAATTCTCAGATAATAAAAGCAACGGAAAAGATCAGAGACCTCATAACATTGTGGTTAAGTGTCAAATGCTCTCTGTTAAGAAAAAAATGTCCTAAGTGAAGCCACCAAGAACATGTAACACATATTTATTATTTCAGTCACACTACTAACTTATTTTAGGCTAGGGCATTAAAAAATAATGTAATCCATAACACCATCTGAGCTAAATACTGTTGTCTGAAGAATATAACTCTTCCTTTAAAGATTCCTGTTATTACTGTGTTTAGCTTTGTATTATAGCATCCTATTAAATTAGAGTTTACCATCAGGACATATTTTCATATTGAAGGCGGGAAACACTTAAGGAGGAGCTGTATTCATTCTACAGTAATTTTTACAGGGACTTGAGCAAGGTCTGCACCTGTGCTCCAGCCATTATAAGGAGCAGAGAGCTGTGTTTGCTGCTTCACAGAAAGCTATTTTCACATTCAGTATATGTGTTTCCAAAGGGAATAAAAAAAACACAATAGCAACAAGAGCCTGCCAAAAATTTCCCTGAGCTCTATTCTGTTTTTTAAACTATAGAACATTCTTTCACAGTTTGACAGTTAAAATGCTGCAGTTAATGTAATAAACAGAGAATTTTTTAAGTTGGTTGTCAAAACAAGTGACACTTTTTGTTAGAGATTTTCAGATTTCGAACAATAGAAAGTACCTTTCAAAGCAACAGCTTCATTATACAATCAAATTCTCAAAGTAATCTTCTCATCAAAGAATATTGTCTTATTTCTTTCAGGGTAATTATCTGAGTTCTGCAACCTCTCTGGAAATGGTTACTGCTATAAAATGCAGCTGTGTTGGTTTGAAAATTGTGGGTCCTGCTCAGGTCAGCTAGAGTCAGCATCTCTGAAGCCTTGACAATTCCTTTGAACTTTTGGCAGCTGTAACAGTGTCTAGTCAAAACTAGCAGGACTCTGAGGATTCATGGAGATTTTAACAGCTTTGCTGCAGCTCAGTCCAGGGAGGATTTTCAACTAACAGAAACATTATGTATGTAAACTGAATACTGTAACAGTAGTTAATATTTTTCCTGGCAGTCCAAGCTTACTTCAGTGAACACAGGGCTGCAAAAATAAGCACTTTCAGGGATAGGGAAAGATGTCAGATGAATATCAGTCTTGAGGAAATCTCTTTCTCCTCACTATACTCCATGAAAAATCTCCTATTAGTATTCTATCAGGTGATGCTGTGCAAGTGACGACACAGAGAGAAGAACAGTACTTTCCACAGCATCCCTTCCAGCTTTTCAGCTCTCTGTGAGCAGTCCAGATGATAATCAATATTTATCCTGCTAGTGCAAAATTACACTTGCTGTTCTGGAAGCCATGACAGAAAGCAAATGTAGTAGGCAGCCAAAACCCACAATAGCCTAAAGGGAAATTCTCCAAGAGATGACCTGCTCAGCTGGCCTGAGACAAAGGAGAGAGTGCAGAGGAGCAGGATCCCAGCACACACAGCACTGCTCAGTCTCTGATGACTGCTGTCTGCTCACCGATGCACAAGCTCACTTTTGCTCCTCAGTGGAAAAGGCATAGGAAACATCTGTGAGGAAACAAGACCTCAATTCCATTACTCCCTAAGGGTGTATGAAAACACCAAGCTCTCAGTCTGGATTGTCCATGTACTTTGTGTGACAAGGGAGTGAGTTCTCCTTTGATTGTGTTGACTAGATCTCCAATAAGGAGAAGAAATAGAATGCATACTTCAAAACTAGTGCTGCATGGCAGTGTTTCTTGTTTTTATAAGCACAAGTGTTTGATGGCACTTTTTGAAATTCAATGCTTTCAGCAAGTTTTTGGAAAAGTGCTGTTGAAATGAGCTTATGAGCTAAACAAGAATGGAGCCAGGAAAGGATACAGATGGAAACAGGACAGAAACAAGCACTTGGGTTAGGTGATTCAAAAATCTTTTACTGTAAAAAATGTTCTCACCCTCTAGGCAGGGTTCATTCCTGTCCCATAGCAAAGGCAAACTTTGCCAATAGCCTGAAGGTAGTAGGATACAGCCCTGTGTACTTGCCTGTCTTGAATGGTCCCTTACAAGTAAATCTTTGGTGATGGTGAGTTTAAGTTATTCCTTATTCTCAGTGCGTTTTATTAGCAGTAAAATATGTCAGCCGTGGCCACTGAACCCTACCTGTTTAATGCTTGCCTTCAGTGGAGGGTCAGAGTTTATACTGGTTGCTTTGAAGTCACTATAAAGCTGGCTGAAAAAAAGGCTGATAATAAATGTAGGTTTCCCTTGTTTCCTCGTCACAGGGAAGACCCATAATATTAACTCGTTATTCTGCTTACGGTTTCCTGAGAATCATCCTCATATGAGCATCTGGCCCAATCTGAGAGAGAAGCAGCATAGTATCCTGTAGCTCCTCATCACACTCCTTTTTCTCTTCCTCAGTTGGCAAAGGGGCATCTTCACGCTCATCATCCAAAAATCGATAAAATAAGTATTTGTCTTGAAAGTGGTGTTCCTGGTCCACTGAAAGCAACACAACACATTAAATACTGAATGCCCCTCAACGAAGCCAACCTCGTAGAAATTTCTGAAGTATCGTGTATGTTACATATAGAGTATTTAAGGGAAAGAAAGCTACAGAAAAATGGTAAGAGCATGAAATATTTCTTATGTATATCCAAGTTACGTAGCTTGAAGGGTACACATTTAAATTGTGTACTAAAAATGATTTTGAAAAGGCTTCCATGTAAGTGTGTTGTGGGTGTGTATACATACAACATGTTATACGTTTTCTTATCAGTTCTCTTTTCTTATTTGTTTCAAACTATTTCATTTAACCAAATAAATTACACAGGGGAAAACGGTTACACTGTGAATTTCTAACAAGTGTTCTCTAGCACAAAAACCTTGCTCCATCTGTTTAGACAGGATGAAAAAAGGTAGTAAAAGCAACTAAACTCCTTGTGATGTAGCAGAAATGTGTATCCTCAAGGTTATAATCCCAGGGGCAAGTTCATTGACCTGGGTCCTGATGGAATAACTTAATGGAAGAACTGCCAAGAGAAGACCTCCAAAATGTTGTTATGATATTGCAAAGGACAAACCCTTGGTCTTTCAAGCAAGTCAGAGTGATGTGTTGAGTCGGATACTGTGATTGAGCTTGCAATAATATATCCCTGAGAGTTCAAGGGAATATATGGCAGGAATTCAGGTTAGAGCCCTTAGGGTAAGGGAGCAGTGAAAACAATCTGCCTTCCCAATATGGAGATTTCTCCCTGGGATATGGGAAGCACAACAAACAATAAATGCAGGTTTACTGTAATAGAGCTGCTCTTCTACATTTAATAAAAATGTACGTGCAAGGCTTCAAATATGAATACTGCTTTAGAAACCTTCCCTTTTGAGGACTGTAATATCCTGTTACCAACTAAATCCTGCCAAATGGAAACTGAAAGGCAATGTAAAATGCAATCAGAAAGCTAACATAAAATCCCAGATTTCTGCACTGGAATATCTGGTGTGCTGAATTTGGGAACCCCTCCAAAACCAATGGAAAGCATTCCAAAATGATGGATCTGAGCAAACACAAATCCTCACAACCACTTCTAAATATTGCAAACCTTTGATGAGGGTTAGTTTTATGTATGGTAATACATCCCTTGATTTTGGCTTGAGTACTAACAATATAAGCACAAGCCAGTGTACTCCTAAGTAGAATTAGAGTTATCATTATAAATCGTTCATTGTTACGTAGCTATGTTTGTAAGTTAAAAAAGTATAGTGAAAAAAGTATAGTGGTAGCAGGATACAAGTAATACCGCCTGTGTGTTGCACTTGCACTTAAGAATGAACAGGCTGCTCTATGGCATTTCTTTCGGCCTCATGATCCCTTTCTTTTTCATGAAAAAGAACTACAGAGGTGTTGATGTCATACACTGCCCATATTTTAGTCAAGATACTGATTTTCTTTATCTTACCATGGTTAAGAACACCTTCTTCCAGCAGTACTTGCCACATGCCAACAGCCTGGGTTCGTAAATGGACACAAGGACTTTGTTGCATCATCCAGTCAACTAGTTCTGTCCCCACACAGCATTGCCTGAAGGACAGACAGACAGGAATGAGAAGGAAGCTAGCCAAGAGAGAGACTGCACACTGTGACTGCCGACAACAGGGATGCCTTCAGCTCTATACAGACTTAGTCAAATCTCCCTGCAGAACACCCCGTGTCACCATCTACATGCACATGCTTGAAATACCAGGGGAGGTGTTCTGTTTTGAGAGGATCACTTTAAGAAAACAAGTGTTTTGGGAAATTCAGAGTTCAGAGGATCAAATCGAGCCTGTGACACCTGGTACAAAACCTACAGCACCAGTGCAACAACCTCCAACCCAGGTTTCAAAAGAAATCTCTGTATACCATGGGATACCAAAAGCCTCATGCTTTTCAGAATCTTCCATGAAAACAATAATTTAATACTGTAGAAGTTATGCCAATGCAGCCTCCATAGGAAGAGTGAGTGCTATGAGGGTGTTCCTGCATTTGTAACCAAACTTGTGTCAGACTGTATTTGGAAACACTGGCTTTGGTACAGCGTTCCCCAGGCTCTCTCATGTGAGGTCTTGATCACCCTGAACCTCCTGACTGACCCAGAGGCAGACAACAGCAGGTCTCAAGTTCAGGGGAACACCCACAGATGTTTAAAAAAAGCAAAAAGCCACATGGTCACTTAGTAAAACTCTTGATTTTAACACTCCCTAGCTCAGCACAACAGTAAGAGTTTTCCCAGTTAAGTGTAAGAGAAAATGGTGCCCTTGTTTGGACCAGCACTGCTCTTCATTTACCATACATGCTCTTTTGTTCTTTTAAAGCAATCAGCAATGTTATATTGTGACATATTCTCTAATCAGCTCACAAGCGCCAAATAACTTTGTATATTAAATACATTTTGGGCTGAAATATGGAAAATAAATGCATTTATTTCAAATTAAGATCAGCAACATATTGATTTACTATTTAGAAAAAGTCACACTCAGAGATTGAAAAGTAATTTTTACTTAAAAACACTCTGAATAATGCACTAGGTGTTTGATTTAAACATTAGACACTACAACAAACTGATTGCTTCTTAAGCCAGCAGTAGGTATCTGCCTGACACCTTGCAGGCAGATTTGTATTCTACAAGTGCCATTGTTATTCCACTTCAGCAAGACTGTGCTGCCACCAGCAGGAAGATAAGAGAGCCTGGCAGTACACTAAAAAGAATTAAATAGAGCAGCAAATCTGCATCAGGAATGTTTCTCACCAGGTGAGTTTTCAGAACGTAACAGTGAACAAGACTGCTGTAGCAATCAGTACAGGAAAATAATACATTAATGAACTTTTCTATTATCTCTTACTGATATACAAAGGGTTCAGACTCTACATTTTAACTTGGTACTACACAGAATATTCCAGCTAACTATGCTATTAACTTTGGAAGAGTTTTTGTACGGGAATATTCTGTTCACAATCATGGACTCAATTTCCAGTTAAATTACTTCAGAAAGGATTTACCAGGCCCATTAAAGACTGCATAACATCCAACTCAAAAAGCATCACAGAATAATTTCAGACCTTTTGAGACCTGCAAGTATGGCAAGGCATAAATGACAAATCAGAGAATGGCAGGCATAAAAATTCAGAGATCTCTATACAACCAGCTCACACACCTGTAAGTCTTCAGATGGTATTTACGATCTCTTATCATGTGAGGAGCTCGGGACAGAATTGTATTCCGCAAAATCTTTCCAGCTCTAAGGATCTTTTCTGAAGGAACCTTGGTGATCACGAAGAAAAAGAGAGATCAAGACACACAGATTTTAAACTTTCTGGAACCTCTGTACTGCTTTCTGCAGAACAAAACACAAATGCTCTTTTTCCTGAATTAAAAGTCCTCTTGCACAGAGGGTTACTTTTGCAGAGCAATGTAGTATATATATGGGATTTTAAGTTTCACATACTTCTCACATATAACAGAAAGCACCACCTCAGTTGATTCATACCACACTGTTGGAAATAGTTATTTCCATTTGTCTAATGGCCTGGCTCCACAGCACACCTGTGTTCTATTACCTGTGTTATGGTTTTAGTAGGATGATGTGGGATGGGAGGATCAATAAGAGGTGTCTGAAAAATAAAATTAAATTAAATAATTTTTTCAGGTTGACCAGAGAAATTAAAAATAAAGACTGAAGTAAAAAAATGAACAAAAAAGCTGTAATAACAAAGAATAATGTGAAAGTCCAAGCTCTCCCCAAGAGAAAGGAATATATAAAAAGCTTCTGAAGACATCCTAAAGGCAAACTTGGTTGTTGAGGCTCAGCAAATTAAAACAGTGACATGACATGTGAAGATGAATAACAAGTCTGTGCTAAACTTTGTAAAGTACTAATGAAATGGGCAATGGCCAAAAGTCCCACCAAATCTGAGCATACACAGGCACAGTTAGCTCTTCCCCCTGCACAGTGTTCCCCACACACGTCGGCTTTGCCATTCAGCCCCCACCACGGAAATTCTCTCCTCCTTCAGCAGCTTTCTCTATTCAGCTCTTTTCTCCCTTACAGCATAGCAAAAAAAACAGGAATGGAGATAGAGCTCTTCTTCCACTAGCTGTGTTTTCTAAATTATCACCAGGCTGAGCTGGCGACCCTTTTATAGCCGCTCTCTGAAATGCAGAGGCACGCAGGCCACTTGCAGGGACCCGGGTGAGGACCTTCACAAAGGGGCTGGTGAAGGAAAAAGAAAAGAACAAAGCAAGTGGCTTGGTTCTACAAAGGGAAGAGTGAAAGGAAAGACCCTCGGGGCTCTACAGGGGAGAAGAGGAGAAAGGGATGAAAAAGAAGAGAAGAGAAATGGGAAAATGGGCACATAAAAAAACAGGTGAAAGATGGAGTACAGGGCACAACATAGAGGAAAAAGGAAAGTGGAAGGTCAAAATAGAAATGGAGACAAAGGAGAACAAAATCCAACTTCAGCAGCCACCTCAGAATGATGGGAAGACCTTTGGTTTTGCCGGGCCTGGTAGTTAACAGCACAGACCAAATTCACTTTGAGCGTGCAGTGTCAGGAGACACGACACAAGGGCTGACTTTGGCTGGCGCTCAGGGCTTGGCAGCAGCAGATCAGGCTGAGCAGAGCTCTCCCACAGGGACAAGACTCTGCATCTTGGCCACGGCAGCCACGGTGCCCCCACACCCCCACGGCAAAGCCGAGACAGCCAAGGGCAGAAGGATGGTGAAACACGAGCCACGTACTGCCGGGCTGGCAGGTACCAGTTTCTGTAAAATGGGCATCTGTCCATCAGCTCCCATGGGATTTTAATGGTGTGACAAACTCCTTGTAGCTATCAAACAGTGCTAAGAGAGAAGAATGCACCAGAAACTATGGGGTCAGCTGGGAAGGGGAAAATGAGAGAAGCTTATGGCAGAAATCAAAAATCTTAACAGAGAGGCCTGTATATTGAAATCAATACAAAGTTTTTTTTTTTTCCTATTCATATCTTACAAGAAGTCTCTGAAAAGGCATATCAATACAATTAAAATGGGAATCCTGATTTTTCTCATTTAATAAGTCATTTTTCTCATTTAATAATCAATAATTATTTAATAAAATAATTTTTCATAAACTCATTTAAGTTTCCAACATTTGTGTCCAGCCAGGAGAGCTGTAGCACACCCCTCAATATTTATTGGTTTCTGGAACTGTGTAGAATTTGCTCTAGATAGTCTCTATTTGCAGTCAACATATGCAAAGAATAGAAAAAATATTTTCAAAACTGCCTCTAACAAAAACAAAACCATCGAATAACCATCAAATCTCAAACAGGTACAATATACTCAATCTAACTTCCAGATTTTAATTCTAGATAGGAATATAGTTAGAGTACAGATAAAATGAGAGAAAAAAAATATAGGAGATTTTTGGAGGAACAGACTAGCAAAAACAAATGCACATTTTTGTTCTTTGGAATTTCAATTAAGATTTAACAAAAATGCATCAACTAACAGGTGAAAAATTGAACATGGATGAAGTTTCTTCAATGAATCTCCCACCTAATCAAAACAGAATGTAAGACAGTATTTGCAAGAAATCTGTTTCAACCCAAAAGTACAGAAAAAAAACCAAGGTGAAAGCTAAGACACAGCACCAGAATCTGCAGAAAGCAGCAGGAAGGTTTGTTCACTTACATCCTGACTGATACAGAAGGATCAGCTGCACAGACAGAACATAACATGGGTGAAGGGGATCATGAAATGATCCAGTGCCAGAACTTTATAGAAGGAAGAAAGAGCATCAAAGCAGACACAATGGACTGTGGAAGAAAAGTTTCCAAAAATTCAGAATACTGATAGCTACATCCATGGAGTGGGTCATGGGGGAGCAAGTGTGAGGTAAAAGTTACTTAAAACTGGCAGTTACTTAAAGAAACTATATTAATCATATGGAAAATATATACCAGAACTTAACTAGAAGGTGAGGTAAAGACTCAGCTAAAGAAAGAGATCTTCACTGACACAAAGGAGGAGATACACAGAAAGGAGAAAGTAGGGGGCCTAGAGAAAGCAAGTATAAATTGAATAACAAAGGACAGAATTAAAAGAGCAAAGGTATAAAATGAGACAGACTTGCTAAAAAATGCCAAGAGGTAAGAAAATATTCCATAAGTACATTAGTAGTAAAACAAAGAAAACAAACAGTGTTGAGCTACTGATTGACAGAGGGAAATCTATTTACAGATGGTTCAAGAAGGTCAGAGGCTTTTTATTTATTTTTAATCAATGTTCAATAGAAAGATCAGTGGCAGAGAGATGGTTAATATCCTAAGTAGTAGGGTGACAGGAGTAAAATCTCAGCCTTGGAAAAAACCCAAACCCATAAATGAGCTGCTTTCAGATTGGCTTTGTACAATTTTATGGAGGAAACTTGAAGACCTTGAACAATTTTAAAGAGGGCTGCATCCACCTTGGAACTATCAGCAGCCACTCTTGGGGTCTAAGAAAGGCAGCAGAAGACAGAAATATGGAAAAGGAGAAGCTGAAAAAATATAGATGTCAGCCTAACATCTTCCTAGAAAAAGTCCATTTGTAAGCACCTGGAAAAGAACAGGAGATGAGCCACATGTGGCCTACATTAACCAAGAACAGGTCATGCCACACTGATCTAATTTCTTTTCATGATCAACTAACAATATTGGTAATTAGACAAGAAACAGTTGATTTTCAACCCTTTAGTAAGGCTTTAGCATTTTCTCATTAGATATTCTCTTCTGCAACAGGCAGATTAAATTTTTACAGAACAGGTGCAAGGTCAGTTGGAAAAGTGCATTTTGACAGCAATTACCAGTGAAACAAAGTCAAGCTGGCAGTGATCTGTTCTAAGCAGCGTTCAAGAATATATCACATCTGATAATATTTAATATTAACGTGGGATGAAGCAGAATACACCTTTATTGATTCTGCAGGAGACTTCAGGATGGGAGGCATTGTACGTACATTGCAGAATAAGTTCACAGTATTAAACAGTTGTAACATTGGTCTAAAAAAACGATGCTTTTATGCAACAAAGAATGATGACTACATTTCTGAAGCAGGCAGAATCAGCTAAATAAAGACAGGGTAAGGAACAAGTGTCTTACAGCAGTATCACAGAAAAGGAGAGAAGGCTTATAATGTTATAATTATTTAAACATTAAACACAACTGAATAACCAATGCCATACTTGTGTGAAAGCAGTAAATACTGTGGTGGAATGTAGTAATATATCAGATACATAACGGTGTTCTGCTTTAGTCAGCTTAGGTAGGATCTAACATAAAGCACTTTGTCTCATTTGCCTACTTTACTCCAAAAGCATCTAAAGCACCTGGACAGAATTCAGGGGAAAGCAACAAGAATAATCAGAAAGCACAACATAAATAATCAAAGTTGCTGAGCTAAGGAAAAGGCAAATCTTAGCAGAGGTGTGCTAAAAAAAGTCTTCAGATTTAAAAGGTCTTCAAGAAGGAGAAAGAAGTGGCCTAGGCCATCATGCTGAGATCAGAAAATAATTTAAACTGCGGTAAGAAAGATTCTGTTTAGGCACTGCTGAAGCTTTCCTCGCAGCGTGGACAGTGAATACTGGCAGATTGCCAGAGAGCTCGGGTTCCTCCATCTTTGGGAGGACACACAAGGAATCTGTCAGGAGTGACACTGCTATGGTGTGCATGTGGCTTAGGATGGACTCAATGCTTTGCTGAGGTAGTTCTCAGCCTCACTCCATGGCACTGCACAGTTTTGGAGGACTCCTTTACAAGTCCAAAAGGCGTTCAGCCACAGGGTGGTGCTTTCAGCAATAGAGCTCCTGGGGCAGCAAGCCCAAGACAGGCATTCCTCCTGAGGGACAATGCCATCATCACCCAAAAGACATCCCCAGCAAAGAGTCCCCAAAGCTACAGCCTTTCAAAGGTGCTGCAGTGAGCTCTGGCTGCACCAGTGATCAGCTGAAATGCAATAAATGGAAACACAGGGCTTGGACTGAGTTTCCTACAGAAAGGCAGGACATATTGCAAAGGCAGAGAAATGTGACATGAGTTAGTTAACAGGAGATACAGGGTACCAGCAACAACTTCCCATCAGAAAAAATTATGCATTCTGTAAGGCACCGTTGCAGCTTGGCTAAAGACCAAGAATTGTTCTGTGAGTCTTTACAATCCTGGATATTTCATTAAGGACTGCTTAGAAAGCACTTTTGAAGAAAAGCAGCTCTCCCTCTAAAACAGCAGAAAGTGAGAAAAGTGTTTAATTTACTTCTTAACACACCCTGGTATCTTTGAATGAGACTAAAGTACATACATGTGGCACAGAGGTCCTTGATGATCCGATATTTCAGGACTTCTGAATAAGGGAAAAGTTATCAGGCAAAGAGCTCAGATAAGCAGGCCAATTACAATAGTTTAGAAACTATTACTAATCTCCTGGCCACAGGAGTGACCAGAGTACCTGCTCTTAGCCTTTCCTTCAGTGAGAGATAAAGCAACACAGCAATACCCCACACACAAACAGTTTGCTATGACCTGCTGATCTTCCCTGTAGGGCAGGGTCATGGGTCATAGGTCTCTGGAGGGTGGAGAAGGGAAAGCTGCTGGTGTTGGTAGGGGAAAGCAGAAAATTATTATGAGACACTGTGGTAAAAAGGCTTTTAGCATTAACACTGACAAACTCCCAATCTGTACATTTATGGATTCACATTTGAGCCATTCAAACAAACCTTTCACAAAGCCAATCACAAAACTCCCTATTTAAATTGGGGTGAAGCAGAGAAAGTAATAATTTTATCCTCCATTCCTTTCAAGATTCAAATATTTATGCATGAGAGCAATACCACAGATTTAAATAGGACTATTCATGTGTATAATTTTATGCACACATTTAATCTGTGGAGAAATAGGCCTTAGATTTCAAACTACAGGGCAAGGCCTGTCTTTATTTTGGTGTTTCTTACATCACTGAGCAATATGCAGACAAATAAATAATAAAATGAACAACAATAACAGCGACCTAGGATGAGATCTGTATTTGTCAACTTTTTGAATCTGCTACATAAAATCCAATAACATTTCTTACAAAAATAGATTTTTCTATTTCCCTTGTTAAGTAGCTGTAAAGGGATGTTTCTGAGCCTTTACATATGAATGAATGCTTTAGATCTACAGCAATTTGGATCTATAGAATCAAGTGATGAAGGGGACTTAATTTACTACTCTCAAATGCAAACGTAGGGTATGTGTAGTGCAAAGAACTAAGATGAAATAAAGTAAAAGCCAACGAATCACTTTTTTTCATGTGACCTCAGTGTAGCTCATCTCTGAACAGAGAACAAGTTTCGGTATTGATTGTAGTTAACCACAGCATGCTACCAGGGTGATCAGATAGAACTGTGCACTGCTGTTGATCCCTTTATTTTCAACTGGGGAACTGAAAAGAATTGCAAGTGATATCTGTTTTCCTGATGGCTGGCAGGGGGATCCAGAACAAAGGACAAAAGCCATACACATTTAAAGGTGTCAGCAGCAACAGCCACATCACTAATAGATGTATTTGTTTTACATCATCAGTATTTACCACTATTGGTGATTTATGGTCTAATCCAAATCCCATTGAAATCATTAGGAAGTTGACTTAATGAATTTTGAGCCAGGCCCATAGCATCTGATTCTCCAAAGTGTATTTCTGGAAGCAGAGCATCTTTTGCTCTTACTGGTTCCAAATGATTCCTTATGCCTTCTGATGACTGACATTTTTGACCAACATTTTTGAGTATCTGTATGCATCTCCCAAAAGACTTCTTGTACCCTATCTGATTCATACGGGAAGAAATAAAATATATAAAAATACCCCATTCCCACAATATTGGCAAAATCATAGCCTGTCAGTAGGATACAGCTGACAGCTAGCCAGAGTCCCCACTGCACTCCCACACACATCCCTCTTCTGATCTCACCATTCTTTATCAAGCTTTTTGTGCTGCTTCAGACCAAAGGCAGAGATAAGAGTTCCAAAGTTGGTGTAGAAATTATTCTTTTTCCAATACAGGCCATTATTTCCAGCACTACAGGGATAACAGGGATAAAACCGAGCACACAGTATCACAGCTTTTGGAGTGCATTTCAGCTGGAAAGCAGTCCTGGACAGAGAACCTTGAAGTTAACTCCACTGCTCCTATTTTCAGCTGCAGTGAAAGAGTGTCTGTGCAGACTGCACCAACCTCTGCTAGGATACTGCAGGGAAAACAATACACTTACTGAACGTGAGAGAAACAGCTGACCCAAGATCTCGTTGTAAGAAGGTCCTTTGGAACACATTTTTGTTAAAATTTGAAGGAAAATGTAATCAATATTGTAGGAATTCCCCTGAGATTGCTCAGTTGGTCAGAGCATGGTGTTAAATAACATCGAGGTTGCAGGCCAATCTCCATATGGGCCATTCACTTAGGAGCTGGACTTGATGATCCTTGTGGGTCCCTTCCAATGCAGAATATTCTGCACTCTGGGACCATATTAATGGACCTATACCAGATCTCTGGAGTAGCCCTATGTCGAACATGCTGCTGCACTGACCAATGCTTGTCACCCAAAAACCATCTGTGTGATGGCCTCTAACCCCCAGGGGTGCACATAAGAAACCTTGGGCCCACCCTACCTGCCTGGGGACTTCTAATGGTTGGGACATGGTACCAGGACTGAGTTCTGGGGCCCACCCAGATCTTCATATATAATCACAGGGCTAATCACAGAATATTCTGAGTTGGAAGGGACCCACAAGGATCATCAAGTCCAACTCTTAGATGAATGGTCCATACAGGGAGATTTACCACGCCTCTTCAGAAGACAAAAAAAGTGGAAACAGAAATGCAATCATCACTCCTACCATGCTGTAAACAATTCATTCTCCTCTTCACCCTCCCCACAAACATATGCAGCAGCTGGGAGAACCAGTCTGTGCTCCACAAGACAGCACTGGCAGCCAAAAAACAAAGTACCTGCTTTCATCTCCAAAGTGGAGAAGTCCAAACCTGACAATCACTGATCTCATACCAGGTCTGTAGGGGACTTAGCAATTAACAAGTACGTGGCAACTAAAAAAGGCCAAACTACCCAAGACTATCACTTTTTTTTTAAAGGACCCATCTAGACAGTCTCAATTGTACTATCAAAGGATCTTCAAGCCATCCATGCTGACAGAAGACAACTATTGTAGTTTCTTAACAAACATGTGTAAACAGCAAAATGGGGAGGATGGCAATGTATGAATGGATGAAAACACAGTCACAGGATGTTTGCAAAATTAGGGAAGAAAATAATAAAATTTAAAAAATCTTCTGAGTAGCACTTGTTATCTAAAAACCATAACCTAACTACAACCTATCTAAACCAAGAAAAATAGCCTAGTAGAAATTGTCAGAGCCAGTGTTTAAAGACAGCCCAGTTTTATTCTGGCTTTTTTGACTGTATGACCTTACACAAATCACCCAATAATAGTGTGTTTCATTTTCCCGTTTTTAGAGAGAGGAATATTAATAATTTCTACCTTTGAAAAATGCTTTGAATACTGTTAGCAAATGAGCTGCTATCAAAATATTCAGAGTAATGATGACTGGTTTAAAATCTATATTTTTTAAATGTAATACAATCTGAAGACTATGCTGTATTTCAAAATACATTCTAAAATTGCTTTTCTTTAGTAATCTACATTTTTAATAGCATAAACAGGAAAATGTGTTCTTTAAATTCTCAAATATTCGGTCTAGTGAATTATTTTAGAAAGTTAAATTGAATTCACATTATTAACACTTCTAGAATGTTTCCTTGACAAACTATAAATGTCCCTCCTTTTAACACAAAATGATTCAGCCATTAACCAAAATGACACTTCGCTGTGAATGTCAAAGGGAAAAAGAATATTGAAATGGACTATGACCAGTGCACAAAGCCCCCCAGAACATGGCTAATGATGTCTTATTTTCCCGTCATTTTTCTACTTTTCCGCTACAATGAAACAGCTGCTATAACTACACTGCCTGCATTGAATGAAATGTCAGAAAATGCTAACTCTGCTGCGAGCATTCCCAATATTCTGACAGAGGTGTGACTACACTTATCATAACGAGTTTCAAGCCAGTGTTTTCAGGGTTTCTCTGCTCTTGCATTTCTTTAACCTACAAAAGTATAAGAATTTTTCTTTTGGTCTCTTATGCAAATTACTGGTTTCTTAGTATTCATGGATTTAAAAGTATACTTACCTGAAATTACTTACTTCTTCAGAAACGAGCTATAATGATAAAGACTTTAAAAGTACAATAAATATTAGGCAGCAAGGTTATCAGTTTTTAAGGCCTGTCTCTCATGCATGCTGTAGGCACACAGCATCTATTCAAAAGACAAACTGAAGGGATGATAAAGATGAATGAGCTTCTGGAGGATTTAACTCACTTATTTCTACCTTCTTAACTTTGGCAAGCATCTCCTAAGTTCAAGACTCCCAGAGGGTACTCTGTCTAGAAAATAGGATTGGATGGGCTCTACTAGATTTCAATCACATCTAGATGCCAGAACTGCCTTCTGAGAATGAGGCAGTGAAATTTTAGATAAAGTGATTTCATGTCAAACATAAGGGCACCAAAATCTGTTTGGAGTGTGAATTTTGTGTGAAATTGTGGACTTGTTAGAATTAGTGGTAAAATTCTTGACTTCAGTGTAGTCAAAACACTACCCAAGTGAGGCAAGAGGACCACTGCCTCCTGGGTGACAGCAGTTTATGTACTGTAGGATCCCCACAAGTCATTGCCTCTGAGTATTTCAGCCTCTCCACGGTAAAATGAGGACAACAGTGTCTGCTCACAACTTCAACAAATGATGAGAATAAGCAACTGAAAACACTGCTGAATGCTGCAGCTGGAATCCTGGAAGTCTAGTGTCTACAAATTCATGCTGGGAACTTTACAATGATTTTTAACACAGAAAGTAAGAGTAATCAAAATGAGACAGGGCTAGAGGACAATGGAGGTTACCTCCTGAATTCCCTGGGGAGGTCAGCAACAAGGTAAAGCCTCTGTCAGGTGAGCAAGAGAAGTTAATTTAAACCTGTTCTACGCTTCTTCTAGTGATTTCATGTTCCTTATTCTCCAAGTTCGGGACAGTGCACTGTGTGAAAGTACATGAAATGAAGAAACATTGAAGGAGTGCAGCACATAGGCCTCAGAGTCCAGCTTCTCCACTTTCTTCTTCCTGTCATCTTTTCCAGAAATAATTTTTTGCTAAAAATGAAACTGAGAAGGAATAATCTGACAATATCCAGTGCAACACCTTCTGATGTCCTACTTCTCAGGAGATTTTTATTGATCTACACTGATGTTTTCCATCTACATGGAATATATTTCCTTAAAAGGTAAATAGTTGTTTCTGTAGTATATGAAAATAAAGAGAGGAAAGAAATCCCAAACTGATGGCTTGATCAGAACACACTTTACAAAAAGCAGAAACATTCTTCTTTCAGCCAGGTACTTCTTCACTTCAATGGTTTTAAGTCTTCTGTCATAAACATAAAAAAACCTCAAGCACTGGTGTAATGTGCATATTTGTGTGTCATTGGAAAAGACATGCATTCTGCTCTTGACAAATATCCACAAAACAACCTTCTTATCTTCCTTAAAACTTCTATTTCCCTTGATGTCTACAAAAAGCTTGTCAAAGTGGTGGGTGTTGATGTGCTGAACCATGCTACCTACCCTATCTCATCCAAGTTTCTCAGGCTGTGTAGGATAAGGGCTTTTCCTTTTATTTTTTGGTAAAATCTAACTGTGGTCTCACACATTTAACTAGCATTAAATGAAACCATAACTGCTCTATCAGTTAATCAGTTCATTCTGTGTTCTTTAGCTAGAGTGTCAGTAATTGTTTTGATTAAAAACATACAAAGGCATTTGGAACCAAACGATTGATCTGAACAAGACAGATCAATATTTTCTGTTTTTCACATTAATTCCATAATGCATTGGGAATAATCAGTAAATAAAATACAAACATTGACTTAATGTGCATCTGTGTGAACAGTAGATCTTCTCCAATTAAATAGCAAAAGAGTAAAACTTTTAATTTCTGTCAATTACAACTAAACATGAATTTGGAAATTTTGTGTAGCTGGAAAATAGTAAATATTTTATATAGGCAAATATGCTTCTTCTTCTTCTTTCTAATTTTCTACAGAGTTTGCTGCTGCCTAACTTGCTACTATATAAAACCAGGCCTGTCTACATTTTTTCTTATTTTGAATTTAGCTCATCTTCCCTGATTAACTAGTGGGGGACAGACATTTTTAAACATATCCTGAGATGCTTCTGTCACTAAATGAATCTTTATTGCAACTTGAGAAAAAAACTGCCTCCACAAAGGCACACAGAACACTAATTAACCCAAGATGGGTATGGAAAGGTGAAATTATACTATCTGACATTTTCCCTAGCTAACCACATCTCTTTACATCCCAATTCACCATAGCATGTTTCTGAAAGAGATGACCTCTTTTTACCTCTCTCAGTATGTAGCCCAAGCTGTGTAAAATTCTGTGATGTATGGCTTTTAGGAATATCATAGAACCAGCCCCTCATAAATGGAAGAACACCTATTGTATGTATTTTCTAATTTATCTGCTTTTTCCCATTTCTCTTGAATGTTAGCATTGATTTTCATATTATTTCTAAAAGTATTGTTTTGTCCAGCTGAAATTCTGTCCCTGCCATCTGTGAACCACTCACCCCCTTTCTAAACATAACCTCAAAATCTTATTTGGTTTCATTGACTCTTTAGTGACTCTTAGTGGGTTGTGTAGAAGATAACAACTGCTGCATCACATTAAGCAAATCAAAATGTGAAAATGCTGTTCCAGAGAAACTTACTGTAATCCAAATCAGTTTGCTTAGAAATACTGAACGTACATAGAGTATCCCCTGCTAACTTGCATTTTATAAACTCTACGATTTCTGTAATAATGTAGGAATCTTCAGCTTCTCCATGACAGTTGGACAGGAGACTGTCTTGGGGAAAGGTAAAAGCATCCTGCCCTGAGGAATTTCTGGTATATTGAAGGCCAATATTACTGCAGATTGTCCAGTGCCCGTACTGCCACGAGGTCACTTTTCAGGCAGAAATGCAGGTTCTCTACCCCAAAACACGCAGCAGAAAAACACAAAACAAAAAAGACAGCATTTCAAGAACACTGACTGGAACACCTAAGTAATTGCACAGAGTTAAGTACCAATCTGGAGTTCTAGCGAGGGAGCCCCTGGTTTCCTCTCCCCCAGTTTGAACCAGTATACCAGGAAGACAGGAGAGCCATTCTGTTATTCTAGATGGGCCCAGGATTGCTGTGGCAGTGGTCATATATTTACAGCACAATGAATGGCAGCAACCTTACTGTTAGTTTTGTCAACATTTTCCAACATTGTCCTGGGATGCACAGCAGCTGACAGTGACATTGAGCAAAATCTGAACTGAATCAGGGGAAACAAAAGTGAAGGGGAGTTGTCAGGCTCCTTTATGTTGTGGATCCCTACAGTTTTGTCAGTCAAGAGAAAGAACTTTGCTCAGCCAGTGAAAACAGCCAATTCTCATTTTTGTTTCTCAGTGTCATTTGGAATAGCAGCCTGCAGACTACAAGCTGAAAATCCCTAATCTAGACTAGGTCTGAAAACAATTTAGAAAACTTGAGAGGAGATAGGGAGAGGGCCTGCCTCTGTATGCACTACAGAAGTAACAGGAATACATGATACAAATCTGTAGTTAAACACGGGAGACTGAAATCACAAAGATTCATTTGTAATTTAGCAGGGAAGTACAAGAGAGCTGCAAGCTGGCCTGACAAAGCAATTCCCTATCAATTCTCCCTCTGCTTCCTGTGCAGCTGATGTAGGCAGAAAAGCCAGCTCTGGGGCAGGAGAGTTTGCCAGTCCACAGCTGTCAGACCCAGCAGAGCTTTGTGCCGAGGTCAGATGTTTACAGCTGTAGGCAGACAACAGCAGTCTCAAACAGGAACACTGTGGTTCATTTCTCCTTGAATCCCACACCCAGGCCCATTCCTGTAGCTTGTGCTGGCCCTGGCCAGGAGGCTCATTTTCATCCAAAACTGAAGAAAACTAAGCCCAGAAATAAAGATTCAAGTGTTTCTGACAATTCTGCTCCCTCACCCACCAAGCAAGCAAGAGCATCAGTGCTACAGAAGAGAAGGCACACATAGCTGGATGTTGACAGAAGAGACACAGGAGAGGGTACACAGAAGAGGAGAAGCCCTGCAACCCTGGTGCAGGTCACTGAAAGCTGCTGTGGAAGGGCTGTCGTAGAGTCAAGGCTCTTCCTGGGCCCAAATGTGCTTTGCCCCTGGAGCTGGTGATCCCACCATCCTCCTACTGTACAGCCACTCTCTCCTACCTCTGCTTCTGGAGGCTCCAAGGTGGGCTTGATCAGAAAATACATTCGGGAGAAAAGTAACCACCTGAGCCATCTGCAAAAGGCTACAAGGAAAGAATGGCATGAGAGAAGAGAAGGTGTTTCTTCAGGCTCCTCAGATCCAAATTTAAAGTCAGTTACTATAAAGAGTGAGGATGGACAGAGCAGTGCTGGAGGTTTATAAAGACATAATCATAATTCTCCTGGTAAGCTTTTTCTCCATTCAGTTCATATTGGTTATAAATAATTTCATTTACTAAGATGAAAAACAAGTGTGTCTGAGTAACCCGAACTAAAGCAGTGTAACAATCTATATTGAAAATAAGCTGGGTCTTAAAAGATTTTATTTTGGAGCCTAAATTAAGTATTCCTTTAATTTCTCTACTATTCAACTCAGCTACATGTGTTTGTATTTCCTCGCTAACTGCTATCTTTTATTTTAAGATAGCTGCATCACTGATGATAAAGTACACATAGATCAAACACGTTCACAGTCTAGTGCCAAGCCTTCTTTCAGACGGAAATTCACAAAAAGAATAAATAACCGAAGTCATAAATCATAAATACCTCAACAACACTTTCTCCTTAACCATTACGGGTGCCAACAGTCCCAATTACATTTTCTCCTCTGCTGTACAGATCTGACATTTTTGCCTCTGCAATTCTGACTTGGAATGGCTCTCAACAAGCCTCACAAACTGGACACTTGTGGTGCTATTTGTGTGCAGCCAGCACAACCGTCTTCTGCTCTTGACTAGCTAACACAAGAATAGGAACAGAATCATTGGACAGCTTTTTCCCACTATTTATTAACCTCTCAAATTTTTGTCATCCACACGCAAGCAAGAGAAGATGCTGCTAAATGATCAGATCAGACACATTGATTACTTTTTACTGGCTCAGAGCTACAATTGACATTGTGGAATACCTATTTCCAGCATGCATTGCAGGACAGGCAGTCAAAATGCTCTGTGAGAGATGATATGAGTGACTAGAAAGAATCTGATTTTAAGATCCTTGATCCAATTTTTCTGCCAAACTTGAGAAAATAATTACAAGATTCAAAAATATTCCTTTTGCTGTTTCAAATATAAGTGCCAAATATGTTACTTGTATACGCTTGATTTGTCTGAAGACATGAACCTTGAAAAGGCCTATCTTTTCTCAGGATAATTACCCACTCTTCCTGCCTTTCAACTGCAAGAGATAAATGGAGCATATGTGCATGTTTTTTAGGGGTTGGGACAGAATCTCAAAGAAAACACAGTAAAGAAGCAAGAGTCATCACACAATACATATTATCAGACTGTCCTTGCCAGCACTGGCAGAGAAGGCAGCAGGCTGTCCTCAGACAAGTGGAACTGAGAGTGATGCTCCTGTGAAAAGGTGGTCTCACACCTAATTCACAATACTGAGTACTTTACAAGTTTGAGTATTTTCTAGGAACTTCTGTTATTTTTTCCATTCTTTAGGTTATTTATGTAAACTACAATAGTAACACTCATTCAGCTAAGCAAGAGAAGTCTGAAAGGAAAAATGTCTCTTTAGCCTAACTGCCTTCCCTGTGCTACCCCAAGCTCCTTCACAACCCTTCTGTGAGGTTAGTCAGACGGGACAGTACTTGATTACAGTAAATAATCAAGTACTTAATAAAGTATCAAGTATCAAGTTTATTTGATAAACTGGAAAAGGTCAGCAGCATGAGTTAGATGCCCTCCAAAATACAATTTTAACAAAGAAACATATATTCACTTAGTTTTGCACATTTCTACTGATTTTTGAACTTCTTCCACTTTTAGTGTTCTTTAGGATTACCACACTGAGGACTGATCACACTAAGCTCCTGCAAGAAAACTCATTAGAAATATATGAAAAACTATGAATCGCATGCATTATGATGTTAAAAGCAAACCAGCATCTTTCTGTCTGACAGTCATTCTATTTTTTCTCCGAATGGAAGCTCTTTCTAGCAGAGGTCTCCATCCCTGCTTTGCATCAAAGCACCCAAAACAAACAAGAAATTCAAAGCTTTAGAATGTACACAAACTGCAATAATGTCTGAATAAGAACAGAATAAAAATGAAAAGCAATGTAAGCGGAAAGCATCAAAATAACAGTAATTACATTTTAAGGGGAGTCTTCATTAAAAAAAATAGTGTGGAGACTATATATTAATTATTAATATTTAGATGTAAAAGTTGTGAAACTAAAAACTCATACAGGTTAGCTCTAGCATTGACTTGAGTCTACGGATTATTCTGCTGGTAACAGAGGAAGTCTCTCTCTTTTCCATATCTCTCATTTTTCAGCTTTTCACTCCTCTCTCATGACAAAACCCACACTACCCTGACTTGGATCTTGCAGGTCGTTTCACTGACTCAGAAAGTCATTGCAGCTCTCAAAGCAGGATACAAATGCAGACTCACTTTTCCAAGCTCAGCATTCCATTCCTGAGTCAAGGGCAGTAGCTGCTTCTGCAGTGTTTTACAGCTGCGACAGGAAAGGGAGGAGGCTTCCTCTTCAGGTGCTGACAACTCAACTGTACTATGGTTATTGGACACTAGTCACTATTTTTCCCATTATTCATCTTCTTCCAAGAGATAAATGTGGCAACTTGTTTATATTTTAAAATGAAACACACCTACATATATATAGTACTCTGATGTTATTGCTCTTGGAAAACAAGGATAAAATTTAAAATAGAGTATTCCTTTAGGTTCTGCAGCTTGAAAAATTCTGCCCTTATTTCCAAAAAGTTTCATTCATCCACCAAGAGAAGCCTTGCCTCCAATCTCTGACCACTCTCACAATCATCATAGGTGGCTCTATTTCTTGTTAGAACCATCACAATGAAAAGTCATCAATGAAATAAACAGACTGTATCTTTTTCATCCAAATTCTTGAAAGGACTTCAGAAATCCTTGAAATGAATTAAGTACACACTGAAGAGAATTAAGTTATCTTGACAGGAATACAGGTAAATACACAGCAACTTAGACCGAGGATTCTCTTCTTTTTCTCCACAGTTAATGCTACTTACTCCTGTATAGTACTAGATCAAAGGAGAACCACTCCCCACATCTGCAGGTTTCATATTTGGGCTACTCTGGCTAGGTCTGTGTTGGTCTGCTCAGTCTTAGCAGAAGAAACACTTCTCAGACAGAGCAGAAGAAACCATTTCCAGAAGAAATTGCCATGAGAACCTCCAGAATTCAGGGTACACAATGAAACCATGGATCACAGATACTTCATAGGTTATCAGGGAACTGATTTGTGTAAAAGAAGATGGGGTGTTGCAAGGTTTCCTTTGAGGTCTTGCTATTCACAAAGACACTCCAGCTGTTTATCATCTACTTGGCTGAAACTGGAGATACCCAACCTTCCCTGGCGGTTCTGCAATAATTTAGTTTAGTTTAAGTCCACTTAGGCAAGTCAGCAGACTTGCTAACAATTTTGCTTACATTAAAGAGCTCTGCTGACATATAAAGACCTGCATATTTTTCATGATGCAGTTCCTTACTAACATATGAAAAATGTATTTTTTCACAGACTCCTACTCATCTCACACTCTTGTCTTTGTACCTCCCCTGCTATAAGCTGTCATCATGTGACTCATTGCCAGGGTCTATATGCAGAGCCTCTGCACTAGCCAAATTATTACAGGCTATGAAAATAATTGAACCCTAACCACTTTCACCTAGAGCAAAATTAAAAACTTGAACAGATCTCTAGGCAAATTTCTTTCATGTATGTGAAACTGGTGCCAAAATATCAGAGCAGTCCCTAAAATTAATGGGTACAGTTAGGACTGCACAAAGACGTTATTTAGAAATATTTGCATGTAGTGCTTTCATGCGATCACTTTAAAACCAGAAAAAACAAAAGGGAATTATTTTTTAATCCTATTCAAGTATTGTATAGGAGAATTGGCCAGTGCAGAATCCAAGCAGAAATAGAAATTAATGCATGTCTGTCACTGGGCAGCTACATAAACCCTCCACATAGAAAATAAGTCATCTTTTAACACTATTTTCATGTGCATGTTGGAGATGCTGCAACTTTCAAACAAACACCTTTTAATTGCACTTTGATAGAGCACTGCCTGATTTCCTGTTCTCTTTTCTTTTTTTTCTTGGCTGACAATTTCATGAGCTTGTGAAACATTTCCCTTCGAATTCTGCTAATGCTCTATCAAAGCCTGCATTGGACAATACACTGAATATCTTAAAAGATGGTCATCCAGGAAAAGTAAACTAAAATACAGGGAAATCAGAAGTGAATGATTATGTTTATTGCTAGCATAGGCAATATGGTGAATTAATATTGATGCTCAAGACTATTATTGGTGTCTTGTGTAGGTTTTTCAAAGCTGAGCCTTGTGAATTGCAACATCATATTTACAAAGAGTATACCTTCAAATGGCTAGAGCCATACTTAAGTGCTTGAAATTGAAATAAGTGAATATTCATTTGCCTGGAAACGTAGAAATTTCAATACTTTGAGGATTGACTATTGACTGTGCCCTTCTCTGTCCATTATAAGATCTTTATGATATAATTTGTTTGGTTTTGTTTTTTTTTTTTTCTTTATGATATAATTGCATTAAATACATTTAGAGTTGGTAAAAAGGAAAATACTGTTTTCAAAACAACCCCAATTATTTAAATACATTAAAATCAGCATGGTACCTATATCTTACTGAAAATTCAGTAAAGGAAAGGAATCTATATTTTACCACATCAAATTAGTCAGGAAAGAAGATAGATGAAAAGGTGACTTTCACTGAAGTATTGCAGCGCAATCTATAGGAGCTTTGGCATACAAAATACCTTAAAATAAATCACTTCCAATAAGCTTCCAGTCTGGAGGATTTGGAAACATTACATGAAAAACATAAAGGGGACTTTTCAACCTGTAAGCATCACAAACTCAATGTATTTTTTGTATATTACTTCGTGCACAAGGGGGAGCTCCTGCAACTCTATATCACAATCAATGAAGAAGGAGCAAACTTAGGCAGTCACCAAGGTGAAGCTGTACAAAAAGAAAGGTAGCATGGTTTTTCAGGTGAGAAGCTGTTTTAATGTAGTGTGTCACAGCAAAAATATATGAGAGCAGATAATCAAAGCCTGTACCACAACAAACAGATAAGAGGACTTCATTAACACTGCTCAGTCAGCCCCATTTTTGAAATACTCTGCTTTAGAGCACTTAATTTTTTAGCCTTCCTTTCAAGCCGAATTTTCTGTGGCATCTTAAGGACGTGGGGGCTCTTTCAGCACACTGAAAAATGGAGATTCCATTATGAAAAATAATATAAAACTTCATCTTGGACCATTAGCGATGTTAGAATTTTTTTTACAGTCTACTACTTGAACAAATAACTTAAAAATCATAAATTTCTCTTCTTTCTGTGTATCATTTCTGTGCTTTCAGGAATCCATCCACTCCAAGCAAAGGAGTTTAAGGCATTTGCTGATAGCAGAAAATAGCTATTCAGCACCACAATCCACAAGAGAGTGGAGATTCGTGCTCTCAGCGGGGCTGTGTCCTCTGTTCTTACCCACATTAATTCCTCTGTCTCCTCAACTCATTCCTCCAGTACCCTCTTCTTTCAAGCTATTTGTATCTCCAGAGTCGATGGGCTACTTCTCCTTCTTACCTGGGTACCAGTGAAGGGTCTAAAAGAACAGGGGAGTTTTCACCAGGCTTTCAATCAGTGTCTGGCTTTGTAACCGAGTCAAAATATTGCTCCAGCAACTAAAAGAAGCCCTTGAGAGAAACCCCACATGGTTAAGCGTTGAGACAGGAAAGCCCAAGCAACCCAGCAGCAAAAACAAACAGCAGTGGGAATTCTGCACATAAAATGCCCACAGCCTGAGTGCACAGGTTTGCAGTGAAACTGCACCAAGCCTCTGCTAAGCCAGTTTCAGCTGACATTTTTCAATGTTTAACAACACGGTTATTTTCCAGGGGCTCACACAAGTGGTGCTTCTTACTGCATGAACAAGTCCCAAAAGGCGAGCTTCTGGTCTGAAGGACAGGATTCCCAGTAGGTAACTGGAAAAAAGCTATTTAGTATGTGCTATGTATTTTCCTCCAGCTCAATGTCAGACAGGTTTGATCCATTTCAATTTAAAAATCAGCCAGGAGCATACTCTCAGCATGGTGAATTCAGTGTAAGCAGTGAAAAAGTGGCCAAATTGTAACAAGAGTGTCCTGTGGTGGGAAGCATCGTGCAACCCTGCTGCCAGCTCTGCT
This sequence comes from Regulus satrapa, assembly GCA_013396955.1. NCBI lineage: Eukaryota > Metazoa > Chordata > Aves > Passeriformes > Regulidae > Regulus > Regulus satrapa. Next base: position 12,992 of record VWZN01022274.1, on the reverse strand, counting down.
GGTAATATATGGAACCAGGACCACTAACTATTCTGTCTGCATGCTGGAACCCGACCTCCCCTGCGTTCTAAGTACTCTTCTGTATCTTTTCCAAAAACCTATTTGAAATTATTATTGATTTTGTAATTTTGGCTTTAGGGTTACATTCATCTCACATATGCAACTCTACCCCATGGGAATTTTCAAAAACTAGAGTGAGAGAGCCCAGTGTATATTGGTCTGTCCTAGTTAAAAAGACTGTAGCTCTGTCATTTTCCCTTATCTAAGAAAGCATTAAATTGACTTTGTTTCCATTCCCTAAAATATAACTGGGGACAATAATATACTCCCTCTCAGTATTTTATGCTCAATTTAACTGCTATATTGCATTAAATGATGTGCAATAATGTAACCCCAAATGCAAATTAATTCACATTTGGTAAAAAGAATCTCTTTGTTGCTTTCTCCTAATAGAATTCTTTTTGTAGATTTTAATGAACTAGAAAAACCAAACATCCCCATATGGTGAGAAAATTCGAAAGCATGTATTAAAAGAAAAAATCTTATGTTACTCATCAAAAACTAATAGATGTGACAGGAGAAAAAAAATAAGCTATGAAGATGAAACTCAAATAATTAGCAATTATGGAAAAATGTCTATTAGAGTACTTGTAAAAGACTCACCACAGGCTAAAAAAGAAAAACATGCATTTCATATTTCTAGAGTGGAATAGATTAAATTTCATCTGCAGCAAATTATTTGCAGTTATAAACTTCCCTGGAAAATTAAAACAACGCATACACACCTTGAAATAAATGCATAATAAACAGAACTACTGAAGATTTTATCTCTTTCTGTCTAAGAGCGTAATGTCTCCTTACCATATGAAAGATTGTGAGGAACTCTCTCTAGACCTCAGAAGGTTCCTCACTCAGTCTTTTTCTAGACACCACAGAGTAGTCTGCAGTCTTCACTGATCTCTATTTGCTGCCTGCCTCACAGGTATCATTCTGGGCATCTAAAGCAATCTAAAGATGTCCTGGACACATTTCTCTTTCCCTGGATGAATGCCCTTCCCTGATGCACCAGCCATTTTGGGAGTCATGCATCATCCTAAAAATAAGAAAAATATGTAAAATCTAGAAATAGGGCACTGCTTTCCAGTATCTTGATTTTTCGTTTTGAAAAGCTGGCAACAACTCTGGGAACTTGGCCCTGGAATTCCAGGGGCCAGTGGAATTCAGTGATGGTTCACCAGACTGCAGGGCATGAAGGGCGACAGACATTTTGTGCCAGCACTGTAGCAGTTGCACCGTTTAAAACTGCAGGAATGAGGTTTGCATGCAGTAAACAAAATACTCGGGTATTTACCTCTGCTGCATCTACCTTTCACTGAACATAATTAAAGAGATCTGTGGTCATATGGAGAAAACAAAGAACTAGAATTCATGGACCATTTCTGTGCTGCGTAGCTTCTTCTGCCACATTTGCCATGGGGCTGTCTGAGCGCCTCCAGGATGAAACAAGGTGACAAGTATTTATCATGCATTTACTCACTCAGCTCCTCTCCAGAGAAATGTGTGGGAGGGAGAAGGATGTCTGTTTTATACACGGCTTGGAAAGGAAGATAATATGGTTTGCAAAGGACTTTGTTCTTGTAAAAGTCACTGAGCAGTTTGAGCCTGCCCTAACCAAGTTCTGTCTCCTGCCGAAGAAATTATTTTGTGCAGGAAGAGTCCTGTTGTGCTAGAAAAGCCCAGCTATTGGCAAAGGTTTTAATCATTAAATTTTGCTCACTTTCTAAACTACTTCGTGCCTGAGAGTGTTTACCACCCTCAGCTGAGCATCACTTCTCCTTACTGGGGGGACATTACCTTCTAGGGGAGACAGATGTTTTTACCTTTACCTGTTAGTTCTATCTGCTTCAGAAAACACAAAAACATCTTTTAGCTTGAATTCTGCACTTGGCACTTTTCTTGAGAAATTAAGCAAGATCCCTGACCTGACTTAACTCCAAGTCTACCACTGAAATGCCAATAACCTAAAGAAGCACTTAGACATAATCCATAACTGTTGCATAAAATTCTTGCAGAATCCAAGGTGCTAAGTATCTAAGAACAATTACTCAGTCCACGGAAAAATATTTATGTTCCTACAGGATAAGGTTATATCCAGAAGTAGTAGAGCTAGTGAATAAGACACTAGGAAAAGGAACTGCATACTGTTACATGTATACATTAAATAAAACCTGAAAGTGACAATTAAAAAAGGCCAGTACCCTGGAGGAAGCAAGACAGACAGACAGGGAGAGGTGGAAGTAGTTATTTTTGCATTAAGGAAACACACTAAAATATTCTTTGTCTTCACCTGCTGTCAAGAGATGCTTTTTGTGCAACAAAAATACCTTTACCCTTTTTAAAGACATCACACAAATGCATCCAATTAAACTCCCATGTCCAGAAAGAAGGCATCTTAGCATCTGTTTATTACTCCAACTTTTCAGCTCCTGCCATACAAAAATTCTACAAGTTATCAATCTTTACAGCAACACCTGACACTATTTCTTCCCGGTATTATTCCATATATATACTCTATTCCACTATTGAAGCTGGCACAGAAATATTCATGAGCTCTTTCATGTGGGTCCTCATCTGGAGAGGCTGAAGGCACAGAACTATTTTACAAAGGGGAACTGGGATATAAAGCTGCTCTCTGAACGTAGGAGAAAATTCACCCTGAGCAAAGGGCCAGAACAATGCTATGCATCAGTTCAGACTCAGGTAAGCCTTAAAATAGGATTTAATAATGAATTTTATATCCACTGGTTAGCCACTGGTCTTGTCATAGTGCTGCTTTTTCCTTCTTATCCTCAGCACTTTTCCAACAAAGACCAAGAAACCAGACTGTAACACAAACTTCAGCAGCAGTACACTTGCTAATAATCCTGAACCAGCTGCTTTCTTCAGTTAAATGAGACCACATCTAAGACATTCCTATCATTTGTATACTGTACTCAAATGCATCAACCACATGCTCTGCATTTGCACTCATTTGTTATCAACTGGATGCTGAATACTTTTACATTTTTCATAACCAAATTCCTCCCCTTCCAGAAAAAAAAAAAAGAAAAAAAAAAAAAAAAGGTGAAACTGTGTGTAATTTACCTTATTACAATTTTTAGAAACTTGGCAAAGAGCACTGCTTGACATACTGTCTTTATCTGGCATTCCTAAAAAAAGAATACAGAAAATAAATACATACTGTACATTCTTGGAGTGAAAGTGAAAATATTTATCAGTAGAACAGGGCATTTGAGGGTTTGATACTTTGATAACATACACATTTATCTGGAATTTTTAAAGATCAAAACATTTATTCAGCAAAAAATGTTTCCTCTAGTGAACACAAAAAAGACAAAAAGCTAACTTGGGTCATTACTTTAAACATCTTGCTAAAGCACAGTACTTTTTCAAAACTTAGTATCTGAAGCATGTATACAGGAGTTATTTGCACATTTTCATTTAACATTATCCGTGTCTCAGTACCTGACAGCCAAATGTGACATTGAGTTTGCACTAATCAACATTGCTATGCTATACTATCTTATTATCCTGCAAAAATCCATATTGAACACCTAACAGAGGAGACAAAATTTGCAGATGCAATTGCTAGCCATCAGATATTGTCCTGCTTGGCACCGAGATAATCCCTGGCAAATAAATAAAAGTGCTTTGATTTACATAAGTGATGAATCCCAAAGGCTGCCCTTGGATTCATGTCTACAGCACTATCCCACAGCTTGACAGGCTCTCATGAGGCAGAGACATACCCAAAATTATCTAGCTATGCAACAAAGGTTAGAGCGTGTTTACTGCAAGCTCAAGCACTAACCCAGCCTCTCCAGCAAGTTGTGTAGCCCATCCTAACTGAAAAAAATGGAGACAGTTTGTTATCTTTATTTTACTAGTAGGACTCAGGGCCATGTTCCATGGTTCACGTAACACAAGTAGTAAAATGCTGCACGGCCCCATCCGGTATGTTTTGATCAACAGGTCTGAGTCACAGTGCAGATTTTTGTACAGCTCTGTGTTCACTTGTACACAGCTGGGAAGGCAATTGGGCACGTTCCGAAGTGTCTTCTACTACACGCACTAGTAATGCAGTTGTAATACCAAACTGAATTAAGGTTTTAAAGTTCAATACCCAAATCCAAAGAATCTCCATCTTCCCTGTTCATTCCTTTTCTCGTTTGCACACCACCTGATATCTAATTTCACATACTTACTGTCATTGTTGGAGCCAGTTTCCATAACACCATAAGGAGGAGTGAGAAGTCCAGACATATACTGTCGATATTTCTGAAAGAAACACAGAGATGGCACATTCAGTCAGGTATAGATGCACAAAGACACTAAGGGAATATGTGCTGTTTATATTTGTGCGTCTCCTGCCTTGTGCTTCTCACGCACACATGAGATACGAGACAATCATACATGCCTTTACTCTTAACACTACAAGGTCTGCTTTCTTGACTGGAGCACACACTGCTTTTATTTCAAAGTCATGCTAAAACAGTTCCCTCTTCCGTCTTCACCAAAGCATGATTTTAGGGGTTCTAAGAAATCAGTATTTTACTTAGCTGTGTGACCTCTCATAAAGATTGTTTTAAAGCTCATTTGAAATTACACTACTCATCTGAATCCAAGCTAGAAAGCTGCTTTATTATAGTAATGCAGATGAGCTATGGATTCATAAAAATCCTGTACAACAACAGTTTTGGTGTCAGATTTGAAATATACAGGATGTAAACATTTAAATCCAAGAACTGAGCTTGGTATTCAGAAGCTGCAAGAATGAAACACACAGACCAAACACCTCATATTATGTATACTCTCATACAAAAACTGTATTAGCAGATGAAACTTTGTGACTGTAAAAACAGCATCCCTTCCACCACTATAAGCTACGTAATTATAACTGATGTCAGCACCTGGTATTTTTCTTCAGTGAATGCTTATGACATGATCAGTAAAGTTCAAAGCTCTGTCTAAGGCTTAAGAAACTCACAGAAGCTACAAAAATAACACCAAAGAGAAAAAAAAATGTCCTTTTATCAAATACAAATCATTCAATGAATAAGAAGCACAGTTTTGTTTCCAAGCGCACTATGTTACTGTCAGGATTAAGGCTAAACAATTATCACTCCCTTTTGGAACTGTCAGAAAACAAGCTTGTGCAATAGGGAATCTGATGTTCAGCCTAAATAGAATTCGTCATACAGTCCTTTGGGTGTGCAGTGAGCTCAACGTGAACAATCAACCAGCTGAAATTCATGCAGGTTTCAACTAAGCACACATAATAATTGAGACAGTGCAATTTTAGAGCAATAGAGCAATTTTAATTTAAAAGTTTTATCCTTTGCTCTGTGGAGTTGTTTGGATGCATTCACTTCTAAAATGTTGCCTGCTGAATTTTAACAATGCTTGAATTATGCTTCATACATTTATTTTTCTTGGAAATGGAAATGAAAAATATCATCAATTCTAGTACTAAAGACTGAATGTCTTGCATTCTAAATAATAACAAAAGCTACAAAGATTACATTAATCTTAATAATCCAATCCTATTTTTAGACAAGCTATTACATCCTAAAGCTTAGTAACATATTATTTAAATCTCACCCATAATCCAGCTGAATACTTGTAGAAGCAAATCTATGCTATATCCCTGGCCTGTCACACAAAACAAATGCTATTTCATTTGAGGATAAAACTTTCCTATTTTCCTTCTCAAACCATTCAGTTTCCCTTATGCTGTACCCAGTCCCATGCCTGGAACTCAATGAGAGGAAGAACATAAGAAAAAATTATTTTCTCAGTTCAACTAGTAAATCACACATACAAACCAAGGGGAAAAGTCATTTTTGTTGTTCAAATGAAAATAAAACAAACCAAAAGTGTGTCCTAAGGGGTTGAAATAACATTTTATTCAAACAGTAGATAAATGTTTTGCTCCATCTTCTACTGAGTTTGGTCTTGAAATGTGATTTTTAGATGGAAAATTGGAATATTTCATTTGGGACAAGATAAAAACAAATTGTATAGGATGTTTTTCTCTTCTTCTTCATCATCATTCAGCTGATATTAACTTCTTCATTCTGCTTTTCCCAAAATGGCATTTTCCCAGAAATACATTACTAGTCCCCATTTAAGCCACTTCTATAAGGAACTTAAACCGTGGGAAGAGAGTAATTGTTTCTTTTATTTCCTATACCACGTCCACAGCCATCATACACTGCATGGCATTTTTTTTTTCTGACTAATTCTTTACTATTTTTTCTAATTATTCTTCTCATGAGACGAAACACAGAACACGGCATACAATTTCCAAAAGTAACGAGGGCCCATCTTCAGAAAAAACTTCCAGGTAGAGTAAGCAAGAATTGGACACATAACTTCAGAGGAGGCATCCAATCCCATTGAGGCACACCTCGTGCTCTGGACACCACGGGATCAAAGGCACAGGTTTCGGTATGGCCCCGAGGATGTCACTTTGTCACCTTCTGCATGAAGGTCCTGCCCTGCCCTGGGGTCAGTCCACTTATGAGCCTGACACAGCAAACCCTGTGAGCAGCGTTGGCTGTGAAGGAGCTCAAGCAGCATTACCAGAAGAGGAATTAATTCAAGGCATGCCGTCAGAAAGCTCAGTTGTTCATACTCCTCCAGGGCACCTCTGCACAAATGAAACTTTCTTCTAAATCTGGGTATCTCTGGAGGGAGGGCTGATACGACTGCCTACACATGGTCTCTCGTGAGGATATCTCAGTGGGAGTGGGCTGACATAAAAGGTATAATTTTATGCCTAAACTTGTGTCATCTCATCAGCCAAATTAAATGTCAAGGGAAACTTATTTCAAGGAGTCAGGGAAACACTGTTTGCTGGGAAACCAAAGCATGTGAAGACAGACCTAAGTAATTGCATAAAGATTTGCCAGTATCAGATGGAATAATAAAGTTCCAGGCATGAGATCGCTGAAAGCTGAGATAATGAGACCTGGCTTGTTACTGTACTGTCTGTAAATGAAAATAAAATTCAGTAAATGATATTATATTCATAGGTGACATTTTAGATCATCCTGAAGATTAACAAACTAGATATTTACAAAAGGATTTTGGAAATGTATTCCACAGGTGGTATGAAGTCTGGAAAAAATTTCCTTATGAAAGACAGCAACAATTATCAAGTCATCATACGGCTTGGTCATTACCAGAAGTCTTCAAGTTTTGTAAATCCAACATGACAGGAGTTTTTAAAGCTACATTCAATGACCTATTCACTCTGTCTTCAGACTTCTACCGATTTATAAACTCTATCATGCAACAGCTTGAATAACAGACAATTCCTACATCTAATCTGACAGCATGAGTAATAAAGACAGTATTTTTTTTCCAGTTGCTGACCGCCTCATACCCATGCAGTGGTGAAAATTAACACATTTTGACCTTTTCAGCTACTGCTGTGGCCTAAAGCAAAGAAGACTGATGACAAGAAACAGTTGGGGAGTGGAGAAAAGAAAACAGAATCACACACTTGCCCTACTGGGAAGGTGCTGTGAGGGAATGGTTTCTAAGGCCACTCGTTGTCAGGTTTTTCAGTGTCTCTTTGCATGCACAAAATGAAGGCTTTATTTGTAGTTAGCTGCAGTTTTGTCTCACAGGCTTTCATGACTACAATAGGTTTTCATCAACTCTGTGAACATGATTAGGTATATTTTTATATGCTAATGTTTAGAAAGACAATTACTATAATTCTGATGCAAGTTATCTCTAATTTCCTGAAAAAAGCTTCTAACATACAGGAAGTATATAAAATAAGTTTTTGGTCTTTGTGGTTAGTCCCTTCTCTTCTGCTGCAAGTAGTGAAGAGCTAATACCAGTTTAAAAACATGCCAGAATAAGCCAGATACATGTAAAGACTATAGATGAGTCTTTGTTGTCCACGTTCACTGTGCACCAAAACCCCAGCACTCTAACAAGAAAGACCTTTGTAGGGAAGACACCCTGGGTATAAAGATTTGAATACAGGTTCTACACCACTAGGTGCAGATACTAGGAATCTGTGGCCAGATATGAGAAATTAAGTGCCTTGTAACACTGGAGACAGTTTTTCAGACCTCAAAAGGTTCTTAGTTCTATACACCACCTTTCTTTTTCCTTCTTTTTCTCCCCTATTCACTACCTCAGTTTCATTTTTCACCATTTCTGCTCCCTCCTGTTCTACCTACCCCTGAATGGCAACAGAGAAGGTGAGAAAGCAAAGCCTGCCTAACTTGCAAACCTGGGAGTAACACAAAATTATTGATTTCAGGTATAGAAGTCCTAAGCCAAACATCAAGGTGACCTTTCCACACATTTTTCAAAACCTTGTGTAATTATTTCATCAGATGCTTTTATTGTGACTATTGCCCAAGTTCTGCAGTACTCCTGTACTGTACTGTCAATACTTCTGCAATGGTTTCTCTTGGGGAATATATGCTGTAGCTTGACAATGTGAGCCAGCTTCTCTGGTTTCTTTTGACAATAAATAATTGATCACTGATGCTCTCAGTACAACTCTGTTCTTCCTCTAAGTTGGCAGTGAACCACCTCCCTCGTGAGCATTACTCACAAGGGTGTGCCACTCCCATGGCTGCACTGTTTCTTCTCTTTTCTCCAGAACAATGACAGAAGCCCCTGAAAGAAAGAGCCCATGAAGATTTTTGCACCCTTTTCACTCATCAAATCAAGCACAGATTGCTGTCTCAAAATCCAGACTTCTGCCTTTAGATCTGATACTCTGGTCTTCACTGAGCTGATGGGTAAAATCTCAAGTCATCTGCCTGCTATCTTTTTGTGTTATCCAACAAAAAGTGCCTAATGTTCTTACAGATATTCACAAAAAAACCATCCCAGACTGATTATCACACTGGTAGTTTGTTTTTGTTTTTTTTTTTATCCCAATCTTGTTACAAAGGGGAAAACAAACAGCACCCTTGCTTTTGCCCAATAGTATGTTCTGAGATCCCCAGTGGACTCAGCCTAATTCTGACTTCAGATATTGTCTTCTTAGTATGTTTACAAATTACCAAGAGTATTTCTTCTAAGCAAGCTCGAAAAATTTCCATACATTTCAGGTCAATGTCACTTAACTGGATATCACGAAAAGGACCTAAGCCATGGCTGTTTAATACTAGATTAAAAAAATAATTGTTTGAAAGCTGGTGCTTCACTCTGGAACAACAAGTATCCTGCCTATTGCTAAATGTCTGCCTTTGTCATTAAGAGAATAGCAACATTTGCTGTCATCAACAGTATAGGTAAGAGAAGAGAACTGAGGTAGTTTTGAAGGGAAGTATAAAGACTTACTAGGAAAATATAATGCTACAATAGCAAAAATATATCTTATCTTGTGGAAAAGAAAATAAGCCATGTGAATATCTCACCACAACTTACTGAACAGAGACAGACTGTTTCTGTATACGTCAGTCTATCAAGTCATTAAAATGTGATAGACAAGGTCTGAAATAGCAGAAGTGAAGCAGTATTTAGTCATGTTCAGATGAACTAAATACAGGAAATTCCTGTACCAAAATTGCTGAATACTATTCTCAGAATAGGTACAGTTTATGTAACAGCAGATGAATCTGCATCTTTTCTATTTATTTACCCATTTACCATCTTCAGAATCTTTCTGCATAGCTCTAATCAACTAGGCTTTATTTTACTCCATCTTTTTATTTTTGAGGCATATATTTTTCTATCCCATTCCCACCTAAATCAATTTATCATGCTTAAAAAGCTCTGCGTGCAGAATTTGCTTTATCACAGAATCCCCTTGATATTTCATCAAGAAGAAAAATGCACCCAACTCTCTGAAATCATGCCAAATAGCAGACTTGGCTACCAGATAGAAAGCCAAAGATAAGGCTGCACTGCAAAAAAATCACTTCCAAGGAAACTAGAGCATGAGCACTGATTAAGCAAATTACACAGCCTATTCTGCTCCATCTAATTTAAATATAGAAATGCCATCATACAGCTCTCCAATTCTGTCTCCTAGAGAAATCCACTCAGGAAATGCACTTGGGTGGAGACAGGACTCGGCTGGGAGGGGTGGGAAAGATTGCATATACTTAAAAGAGGACCAAAAAAACAAATTAAGAACAAACAGTCCATGTGATTTATGTGTTTTCTTTTACTTCAATTGTGTAAACATAGAATAGATAATGTATTTACAGGAAAAAATACTCATCTGCCTTTAACATAAAGAAAGTGGCTGGAAAAGAGCTTTATACATTTCCATATTTACTTTTCAACTGTGTTATTTTTAAAATCAAATTATGATTTCGCTGATTGTGCTTCAAACTTAATATAAGATCAAGAAGTAAAGTGAATCTCTTTTCTTTCTCTTTCATTATCACGTGTAGGAGAAAAGCAGAAAATCACACCTAAGCTGGGATTTGCTGAACAATGCAGTGACAGAACACAACCTCATTTCTCTCCACACCGCTCTGCAACACTAAGAATTGTAAACCTGCATCTTTATTAGCAAAGCAGATGCATCTCAAAAACAAAGAGCAGACCAACTAAGAAAAATGAACGGTTTCAACATAACTTTCCTTAACACTACAGCTGACCTTTTTAACTTATGCCAACAGGACTTAGACCAAGACAAGTCTAGAATCACCCCTTGGGTCATGCACAAGAGGTAAAACAATTTCCTAAAGTTCCAGGTACAAAACACTCTTTTACCTTCAGACAGTCACACCTCTTATTTTCACGTACACTATTCCAATGAGCAGAGAAGCAAGGATGTGCTCTTTCAGATGATCTCAGTTTGCAAGACAAGTAAGAGGAGACTCACAAATACAGGATGAGTCTGGCTTTGTTCAATTCCTCACCTGAGCAGCTACAGGCTGCCTCCTACGGTATTTCTTCTATATTGTGTGCACCCCCACTGATCTTCAGCATTTTTCTGAAGCAGAGTTTCAGCTGAGACAAAAGGTCACACGAGAGATACTTGGGTTTGGAAAGTGCTTTGACAGAACAGTAAATTCTGTAATTGTGGCAACATAAGCCTCTTGCTTCTGATCACATATCTTAGCCTCCAAAGTAAGCAAAAAGCTTGGATTGTGTGTACTTAGTAAGCTGGAAGTCAGCTAGTACCTCTAAACCAAGTTCCTCTTCCACCCTGAGACTGCCACCTTGAAAATACAGAAGGCCTGATACATATGACCAACATACCTTTGTGTGAATGTTATGAAACAGACTTCATTTGAAGAAATTGATGAGAAACTAGGTGTGTGTGCTGCTGAGATAGAGAAAAACTGGAAACCTAGTACAGGCTGTGCTCTGACAGTGGGCTGAAGTCACACTGCTCTGTAGAAAAATTCTGTAAGGTCACCACAAGGTCTCTGCAGTAATTAAGTCTTAAAAATAGGTTTTAAGTACAACTTAAATGACACATTTGCCTTATGATGACACTGTGCACAGGAGTGGCTTTATTCATGGTTATAAAAAGTTTATTTTCTTCCCTCCCATTATATATATATTTTAAAGGAGATTTGAAACAAATAAAGAGAAAGCTGGTGAGCTGATCTATAACTCTGCTCTTTGCATTTATAACTGCTGAACACAGAAGTATGTTAGTCAAGAAATTTGTTTTCATCTGGAAGGAAACTCTGGGTTAAATATTAATTCCTCTACAATCAATATAAACCTCTTAAGTAGTTCAGTAGGGTCAATCTAACACTGCTTTTCCTTCTGACAGAAACAAGCACACATCAACCTCCAATACTCATCTAACGTCAAAGGCTTCCTTTTCATGAATAATTCTCCAAACTGATCGTTTCTATTCAATTGTGTATAACAATAATGAGGATGTTTAATAAGTGTTAATAAGTAAACATACTATTTCCCTTATAACATTTGTCTTTTCTCGAAACTTTTAAAATATTGTTTTGATTACCATGTGAGCTGCTTTAAAAGCAGTTTGTGCAGCTCACTCAGGAACACCGCAGAGAAATCAAAGCAAGTACAATACAAAATAAGAGGTGAAAATGTAAAGACAAAATAAACAATTATATTTCAGGAAGTATGATTAAACACAGTCTATTCCTTCCAGTGGATAGAATAGGATAGTGTATTCTGACAGAAAATCGCTCACAATCAGACTGATACCACCTAACAGGAATCCAAAATACCTGGGCCTCCAATTGACCCAGCAGTCCTTGCAATGACACCACTGGAATTACCTTGTCAGCATAAACCTCTCATAGGTCAAAGCTGCTCAAATCTGGAGTCCCTTTCATTCACACTGTATCACAATAAATGTTGCCCACGGTACTTCCCCTCAGGAGCTCACAATAATGTTTCAGCTATTTTGTAACACCGTGTTTAGTTACATGGTTTTATCCACATTTACAGCCCAACACCTCATGGCTCTCATGTCTGAAGTTCTCTACAAAAGACCTCGAAACAGTTTGTTAAACATAATCTCTTTTTGTACAACAGCAAACAATTTTGTCTGAAGATTTCAAAGTGTATTGGATTGGAATGACTGACTTTTATCCAACTGAAGTGCAAACATCAGCAACAGTGATTCAACGCAAAGATTAGGTTAACTGCATTAACAAACTGCAATGCAACAACCTTATTCAGATGGGGCAGTTTTCAAGGTTTTTCCTACAGACTGAAGTCAGTGCAAGTGATTTCCTCAAATCATAGACAAATTATTTGGCTGCCAGGCCCTCACCAAGACTGAAAAAGCCCACACACAAATGCTGTTCTGCAGTTCTAACCTGGAGTCCTGCTGTGACTGTTTGTTGTACAACTCTTTCCTTAGGCAAAATAAGTAAAGTAACAGTATTCACTTCATCTTAGGCCTAGAAACGTTTTCAAACATCATGACAAGAGGGGACAATGAAGAATGGAAGCATGCAGGGACGGGAAAGAAGGAAGGTCCACTGGAAGTT
>VWZN01022271.1:27353-38146 GCA_013396955.1 Regulus satrapa | reverse complement strand
AAAACAACAACAACAACAGCAACGACATCAGTAGCCCAGAAAGGCAAGAGCACCGGGCGGGCTGACCTAGCCCAGATGGGTGACGGAAGCGCGTCGGTAAATTGCCGGGGGAGTCCGGGGAGAAACAAAGACATCCTCCCCCAGTGCAGACGGTTTTCCAGCCCCTGGTACGGGGGCCAAGAGGGGCCGGGCGGCAGCGGCCGGGGTGGTGCGCACCAAGCTGGCCAGGGGGTCTGTCCCGCCGGCTGCGTGCGGAATGCTGCGTTCTCCCGGGGGAAGCCGGCCTGCCACAGCCTGTGGCCCTTTGCGCCTCTCCATGTCCCTTGTCCCCGCCCACGTTTTGTTGGGGTTTTTTTTCCCCCCCTCGGGGATTCGAGTGCCGAAGTGCCCTGGAAGCTCGCCAGCGTGTCGCGCAGCCCTGATTTCACACCCCGAAAAAGTGAGGGAGCACGGACCCTTGCCTCATTTCTAGGGGCAGGGCACTGGGGCTGTGGGGAGAAGCAGTACTCCAGCTACAGGATTTCGGGGAGTGATGCAAACAATTTCCACTTGGCAGTTGCACAGCAAGCCCTTTCAATTTCAGAGACAGGTGAATGGGGCATTATGTCCCAGGTGTGGGACAGTCTGAGACTTCCTGGATGTCGGGGTGCATCGTCCCCCACCGGTGACGCTGTATTGGGTTGGGTGCTGGGCTGACCCCAGTCTCCAGTAAAAGGAATGGGATCACACCCTCTCGCCCCACCCTAGAGGCTTGGAAACAAGGACTTTACAGAAGGGAGCTCCTGCCCGGTCTCCAGAAGAGGAGAAGCAAGAACTGGCACCTGCAGCCATTGCACCCCGGGGGAGACGGGGGGGAGGTGGGACGGGGAACGGGACGGGACGCGACGGCGGGCACTCGAATCGTCGGCTCCTGCGGGGGCTCGCTTCTCATCCACCGCCCCAGCGAGCCGGGGTTGGCGGAGACAGGGCATCCTCGGCGGGGCGGAGCGCGGTCAATGGGCCGTGCGAGGCGCGCTTCGCACCGCCGCTCCCAGCGCCGGCCCGCGGTGTACAGTTAGCGTCAAATTACAGCAATTAACCGGGCACCGGAATTTAATTACACAGCCCTGCCCCCTTCCCACCCCACTCGGTCCTGGGGAGCCTCCTGCTTGCGAACGGCGAGGAGCAAAGACGGCCCCGTGCAAAACGGGAAAGATGTGCAGAGATTTTGTGGCTTCGGAGCCCTGCCGCCTCTCCTTTCCCCGCTTGATGCTCACCCTGTCCCGTCGAGCCCTCTCCAGGGGGCGGCAATTTTGACCCCGTAAGGATTTTTTTTTTTTTTTTTTTTAAATGCCAGCTTTTGCCGCTATTTTGCGGAGAGGGGTGAGGAGTTAATTCGATTTTAAACTCTCCTTCTGCGAAACGCTCCCAGTAAACTTGAGTGCCACACTTCTCCCGGTAGGATCTTTCCCCTCCGCCTAACTCCAGCGCCCCCCACACAGGGTTGAGTCTCCGGGCTCAGGACCCGGCTCTGCCCCGCGGCACTTGGCAGCGAGGCGGCCCCGAGCACAGCCCGCCCGCGGGGCGTGAGCCGGGCTTTCGGGGCTATGGGCAGCCCTGGCTCGCATCGGGGTTCATCCCTGCTCTTTTTTCTTCTTTTTTTAGCCTAGGGGAAGAGGGCATGGGCTGGGCGCGCAGCAGAGCCCGGAGTTGTGGGGCGCTCCTTTTCCCCTCCCTGGGGCGTCTGGTGACCACACTTCGGGAGTGAATTCGACTTTCCCGGCCCGGGCGTTTGGAAGACGCCTTTCCCTCGGCAGCCTTGAAGGCACACCCAGTCCATGTAGGGGACTGAAATCGCCGCACCCTGAGCTCCTGTCATCCCTGAAGTGCCAGCTCTGTCTCGCCTTGCCACCTGCCTTCTCCCTGTGCAAAGAGAAGCTGAAGCTCAGGCACCTTTTCTCCTCAGCCGAAAGTTTCTTCTGGCCCAAAGACGTGTCCTCGCTCCTCTATGTCACACCGCCCGGTTCACACCTCGGTACTGATGATTTTGGCAGGTGGCTAAAGAGGGAGTCGTGCGGGGCTCTGTGCCCCCTGAATTATTTCCGATGGGCGCGTCGGCTCCCTCCCCCTGTGTCACAGCGCGGGTAGCACCCCGGGGCAAAGCCCTACCCGCTTCCATTTCCCTCCACCGCCAGCTTTCTTATGCCTAAACCCCGCCACGGATCCCTGGCCAACGAGAAAGTAGGGAAGAGATGGTCTTGGGGGTCATTCCCCTCCCCGGCGTCGAGGTTCCCCAGCCGGTCTGAGTTCCCGATCTCACTCCCGACTGTTCCCACCAGACCGACTCCCAGATGCCGGACAGCTCTTTCCTACTCCCCCTCCTGCCCGTTCTGCCGGCCCCTAGGGCGAGCCGCAAGAACTTTTAGACAAATCCGGCTGCTGATTCTCTGCAGGGAGTTTAGGCTTTGGTTATTCTTCTCACCGTTGCTCTCCAGTTCTCCCTGCCCCAAGTGCCGCCGGGCAGGGGAGAAGCTCAACGCGGCTGATTGCCGCCAGCTCACTGACACATAGGCTTTTGCTGGGCTTTTTTTTCCTTTCTCCAGAGCAACTTTTGGCAGCGGCCAGTCTGCGCCCGTGGGGCCACTTGCAGCTCGGGCGGCCCCAGGGCCGGCAGAGGACAGACACTCCGCGGCGAACGCGGGGCTGCGGCCGGCGGGGCCGGCAGGAAGCTCCGGCTGAGCTCCCGGCAATTTTCGGAGGGAGAAAGGAGAGGTTCAGGTCGGTGTGGGTCCAGCTCGGCTCTACGAAGCTGGGGGGAAGCGGGATGGCCGCTGTCCCCGGGATGAGGACTGCCTTCACCGTAGGCACGGGGTGTCTTCCCGGGGTCTCCTCGGAGCAGAGAGGGGAGCAGAAAGAAAGAGGCAAAAACCGGCAGGACATTAAAACACCCCAAATACCGCAAACCCTACAAAACAAAGACAAAAAACGGGGGGCGGGGGGGTTGGAAGAAAGAATAGAGATACTCCCCGCCCTTTTTTCGCTCGCACTTCGCGGTACAACATGATTCAATTACTTTTGGGAGGCCGGTGCCGGAGAAGGGGAGGTGCTGTGTCTCGGATGTTAGTGGAGAGGTTTCTCCTCTGTTGTTTTGGAGGTTTGTGTCTTGTTTTAATGCCCTGCTGTGGGGGAGACGGGTCCCCGAGCAGAGCAGTTCCAACCCTGCGGCCAGAGGATCCGGGAGAGCCCTTCGGACGAGCGACTTGGGATGTTGCAAAGGAGAGAAAAGAAAGGATAAGAGAAGAAATCCGTACGCGCCCACCTGTGACCGCCTTCTCCCCTGTGCTGTCTCACAGCTATTCAGTCTAGCTGAGTTTGTGGGTTTTTTCAAGCAAGGAGAGAAGATCACCGAGTGCAACAGGTCGCTTCAGCTGCTCCCGGGACCTCACGAAACCAAGTGTCCCTTCCCTATCCCTCCTCCTCCGGCTCCCCGTGTCTTTGCGACTTTGCTCCGGGATACGCTTCGAAGTGGGATGCGGGACGTCCCGCTTGGACAAGACGCGGAGCCGTGCCCCCTGCGCAGCCTCTGCAGAGGAGCAGGAGGAGAAGGATGAGGATGCTGTGTCCCTGAGTTACGGCACTGTGGTACCTTTCCGCGCGTCTCTGCCATTCCCCCTCACACCCCACACCCCCTTCCGAGACCCCCTTTGCCCCCGAATCCCCAGAGTGTTGCCACGAGGCTGATCAGGTTGGAAATGAGCAAATAAATGCTTATAAATGCATAAAAAATAGCAACTTTCTTTTTCAATGCCAAATGACGATGTGGGAGAGGTGTTTGAGTGCAATTTTTTGGAAGCGAGAGGAAAACTTTTTTTTTTTGGAGGAGGGAGAAAAAGTGAAGTTTTTTCCAAGGAGCATGTGGGTCTCACCTGCTCCTTTAATATTTATTTGCTAAACTAACTACACTGAACCAACTAAACAAGCAAAACCGGCAAGTAATCAGGAGTTAATACTGAGCACACACTGCGGTGCCAATGCAATCCAGCTACCGACGACTGGCCGGTGTTTGCATGAGCAACCACATGGTCCGAATTCCCATGCTCTAGACCTCGTAGGGAAAAGCAACCTGTACATTCTGCTTCCCCAGACACCTTGCTCAACCTAGGCCCTTACGGGCTAGCCACTGTCATTGCCATGTCCAGAAAACAAGCTCCTAAAAAGATTATCCCTATGAGTAAAGCATCGGTCGGGGTAAAACTCTGGGCTTTTTTTTTATTATTATTATTTTTTTTTTTTATTCCCCAGGGACAAGTTGTATGGTCTCAAGTACAAATGCGGTGAGGTTTTTGTTTGTTTGTTTGTTTGTTTGTTTTCCTTGCAAAGCACAATAAATTCAGGGTAGGAACACCAAGCACTTTTGTCTTTAGAAAAATAAATTTATCCACTATATGTTTATATATATGTATGTCAAGATCTGACTATTTGTTCACTCCAACTTGGATGCTTTTTTTCTATAGTGCATTTCTTTTTCTAAACAGATGAAACCTCTCAGTTTTAAGAAAAAAAAATTGCTTTTGCAGCTTGGATATAAAATTGGAGTGCTTTCTGGGCAATTCTGACTGCTCACGTGTCTTTCAAAAAGCATTTGCATTTGAAACACAGGCAACTATTTTGCCAACAACCTCGCAGCTGCAGTAGATTGCAGTTTTACTGATCATGCCACCCTAAAATAATTACAAATAATTCTATTTTGCATTTATTTTCAATTTTGCACCAAAAACATTGTCAGATGAAATCCAGAAAAGGATATGCTGCCTCAGGTCCTTCAACACGTCCTGTTTGATCAAAGGGTTACGTTGCTAATTAGAAATGTTCTAGGAAGGGCTGCTTTTCTCTAGGCAAAGCCTCACTGCCTTTACTACCCCCTTGCCCTAAAATCCACTGATGCAACTGCACATATCCTGAGTACAAAACACAGTTACGCTCCAGCATTAAGTCTCCACATGGGGAGTTTTGCTTGGATTAAGATTTCGAAACTGAGCCCATAATAAGATATGCCATAAAACCTCAAACAACCCTCCTCCCCCAGGGATATTTATCTTACACATTTAATTGCCCAGTAAAATAAATTCTGTATGTGTACACTTATATGGGAAGGATTTTGATCTGGTAATTTCAGTGTATCTTCTGATCTGTAGCAGCTTAGAATGACATCCTTGAAAACTGTGGAGAAGCAGAAACTGTGCCCTGCTAAATAATGCCTATTCAGCTGCTAAATATTTACACATAGGCAGGAATGAGCTTTCCTTGTAATGCTATCTCTTAACTCTATATTAGCATTCAAGAAGAAAAACAAATGCAAGTCATTTAAGCATAGGCCAAATCCCTGCTTCTGCTAAAGCAAATAAGAGAGCTCCACTGACTTGCATGGAGCAGAATGGGGCTCCTTCATGTTACCTCCATGTCATATTAACACTGTCATTTTTGTAATGACTTCCCTCTTACAGCACTCTCTGCTGTATAATAAGCTTCAACAAACCCCGGAGAAGTGCAGTGTTATTAGTTTATCTGCTTTACAGATAAGTAAACTGATACAAGGGCAAGATA
The DNA here is from genome assembly GCA_013396955.1 of Regulus satrapa. NCBI lineage: Eukaryota > Metazoa > Chordata > Aves > Passeriformes > Regulidae > Regulus > Regulus satrapa. The sequence goes on along the minus strand of VWZN01022271.1, from coordinate 32,563 downwards.
AGGAATTTCCCCAAGGTCTCACAGCTGGTTTGCTTGAGATCAAGGGAAGGAAAGGAAACCAAGAACAGGGACGGAAATAACCACCAGAACATGTCCCATAGCCAGGAAAGTGATATTAGGAGGAGGGACAGACAATTGGAAACTCCATAAAACAGGCCATTTCCAGTGTGATACCTCACTGTACTCTTCAGTGTCTAAACTTGGGCACTCACGTTTGAAACTCTCAGCTTCTCCAATGACACTTTGGTGTGGCATCCACCCTGGCATGACATGATAAAATGGAAGTGGAATTTATTTCTCAGTGCATTGAATAAAACACTCTAATAAGAAGTGTTTAGAAAACAAGGCCTGGTATTACCCACAGCAGAGTTTTAATAAAGTCTACTTTGATATTTCTATGCTAACACTGGAACTGCTGTCTGCAAGGCATATATTTTAAAGTGTCAAATAATTACAATACAACATATTACTGGAAAATTACTGTTGGAGGCTCTGACGTCCAAACTAAAATTAATCCGCACAAAAAAAAAAAATCTCTTAAGTGATTTTTTCTTTTCTTTTTTTTTTTTTTTAAACAAGAAACTTCCAAAGCTCTACTCTTTAATCTAGCCCAGCTTGTATGCAGCTGCAATACATTTAGCCTTTAACATTAGCTCTAGCCATTGTCCTAGGACATGTCTACACCCCACGACACTTTATGGTATTAAAAGAATTGCTGTGTGGCTACAGCAACTTGTCACTAAGATATATCACTCAGTGGAGAGCAAGACAAAACAAAACAGTGAACAACATGGCTTTTTTTTGTTTTTTGGTTTTTTTTGTGGGTTTTTGTTTTTGGGTGTTTTTTTTTCTTTTTTCCTTTCCCCATGGCAGCTGATGCTAAGAGTATAGTTTGCTTGGCTCAGTTTGGTTTATGTGGTGTTTTACACCAAAATGTCCCGCTGGCCTGACAACTATGGAGTAAAGCAAAGCCTCTGGAGATGAGTGAAAGAGAAGGCTGTGCACTGGATAATCTGGTGTAATCGTTCCATACGGCCATTGAAGGAATACCAACCCGCTATATGTACACTCTAATTGCAGTCAGGGCTGATGAAACAGCTCTTGCGCAAGCCTCCTCCCTCTGTCAAAGGGAAACGAGGGCGCGGTTGGAGGTTACAGCTGAGGAGCACCCACATTTCGGCTGTCCTGGGGATTTTCACCTGGCTGTCCATTCCAGCAGCTGCAGGCATCACCACGCCAGGTTCAGCTCACGGGGACAAAGCGACCACACAGAGGTTCAGACCATCATCTTCACACCCAGGAACGCAAACAGTTGGACGTTGGACAAACTTTCTATTCTCCAAAGCATGGTATTTCCATACTGATCCAATGGCACGTTTCCAAATTCGTCCGGGAGGTGTGTCCAGAACAAATCTGAGGCCATGCTCGCAAGTGCCGCGCAAGAGGGACGGAGATGCACCAGCCTCCCACGGGAATCAGACCCCCCCACACACACCTGGGCACCTCCCATCGCTCCTCAGGAGAGGCACAGAGTTACGAGCAGCTAGCAGCCACCCAGCCTGTTTACAGCGCGCAAGTGTAAGCGATTGCGAAGCCCCAGTGCGTTTGCAAGTGAAATCAGTTTAAGGGAGCTGCTCCCTTAACGCTGCTCTCTCCGGAGCGGGGGTGCAGCTCTCCGACTGCACCGGCCGACGAGCCTGCCAGAGAGAAGGGATAAAGAAAAAAGGCTTCAGCTTGGGTTTCTTTTCCTAAGACTTTGGCGCCCCTGTGTGTCTTTTTGGGGGGAAATTCAGTTGAAGAGCAACCCCAGGCTTTTCTCCCTTTAACCCAGAACCAGAAACACTGCGCTCGAAACTGGAGAGCCCTGCCAGAACAATCTGGATAATGCTACCCAATGGCCTGACTCTACTTTGAGCTGTGCCATTTCCAATCCTTACCTCTCTCCTCCTTTAGATGCTGGAGGATTGCTGGAATTGCCGTCTTTGGCAACATTATACAAAGTGACTAATGTCCTTAGAACACCGCTTCCCGGAGTCAGGACATTGGTCACTAGCTTTTCTACGTCCCTTTATCTCCCAATATGTCTGAGTTCCAGACGGAATGAGCCTTAAAGACAAGAGGTTTAAAAGGCCCCAAAACCAAAAAAACATTTGCTGTATCTTAAACTGTCAGAGTGTCAGATTCACAAACTAGATGCTCAATATATGCAAAATACTTGTCTATATCTCTGCATCAGGGCTGCACTACAATCAATTTTTCTTCAAGGGTGAAGGCAGAGGAAATTTGACACAAAAAATTAACAAGATCCTAAGATGAGCTGTAAATGTTTGGGGTTTTTTTATGTAAGGTAGTTGGCATTATTTATTCATTCCATATCTCCAAAATAACTGTGACACAGAGGAATGAATTGAGTTGCCTAAGGGCAGCAGGGATGTGGCAAGCAGCTGGACATACAGGAAGGAAATCCAGCTAGCCCAAGTTCTGGCAAGATTTACTCTGTTGGAGGTCCTGGTACAAATGGGCTCTGCAGAAATGAGTCTCATAAGTCTTTGTCCCCTTTCCTTCCTTCCAGCTGTCAGTCCTTATTTCAAAACAAGTAAGAGATGGGCATGTCTGAGGGGTGTGGTATTTATTTGGGGCTATTTAGAAAACATACAAACACATACTCTGCAGAGTGTCACTGGAAAAAATATGGCATGCAAACACAGGCAGGCTGCCACTTGCCCCAGAGTCAGCATCACCTGCTTCATGCTCAGCCTCACTAACCTGGAAAAGGCTCTCCTTTCCTGACACCCATGCCTGCCTTTAGACAGATGGCCCCAGCTGTAGGCTATGTAGATGTAGGCCTACCCTGCCTATATTTATGGGAGGGTGGTTCCCCTGCCCTCGTTTCCCACCTGGATCGCTTATTGCTCCTTTCACCAGCTCTTCCACTGAAGTCTTCCTTGTCAGAGGCAAATCTGCTCCCTAAGGCAACCACACCAGGGGAAACTGTCTCAAAAGACTTCTTCTACCTACTTCCTCTCTTATCTCTTATTCTGTTTCTGCTCTTCCTTCATGCAGCATCAAGCTGCCCCACTGAAGTTTTTGGTAAGGCACACTGCTGAATGCAGGCAGCCACCTTAAAAATAACCCTGAAGAAAAAATTAGGGCGTTGCTTAATTCAGGGGACTTGTCCTGTGCTAGGACTTAAGTCATCTGCCTTGATGCCTGTTCTCCTCCTGGATACTGGCGTGCCTTCACCCCTGCCTGGTCTTGCATGCTGTGGGCTGCATTTCAAAACCTAAGAACAAGCTGCTACTTAATCTTCTTTTAGACCCATTAAGGAACCCGAGCTTTGCTAACAGTTTAGTCCTTATGTGGAACCTTCCCAAGAGTGGAAGCCTTTCCCCATGTTCCTCGGAGTCCTGCTCCTAGCAACACAACCAGTGGGGTGATACTCTTTTGCTTGCCTGTATTTTCTGTTCTCCCTTCACAGAGGAAAAAGTGGTGCTTCTTTATTTTCCAAGGCTGGCATTGGTCACGAGAGCTACTGGGTGAGTGTGAGGTCAAACTCATCCTGGGATTGTATGAAATCGATTTCCAATGCAGGAAAAGAGTTTCTGTGCTTTTTTCCCCTGTGGCAGGACCCATTGACCAAACAGGGGATAGAACCCTCTTGGAGGGAGCACAGCACAAACGCTGGTCCTAAGGGCTGTGAGCCCCAAATGCCTGCGCTAACGGGCAACAAATAATGCGTTGGCTTGACCAGGTTTACAGGCTGCTGATTGTGCGTAAGAATTTAGAGCACGAGCAAAAAAAAAAGTCCCATAAATAGGCTGGCTGCATTTTAAACTAAATTAGTCCCACAGTGAATGGCTTCCTCGACTGTATTACAGCATGACTGAGCCTGCATTGGGGATTGAAAGGGATTCATGTGGCTGGTTAAGAGCAACGTTATTAAGATTATTATTGGGGGTGGATCAGCCCCAGTAGGAACGCAATTGTTCAGGACCTTTGAGCTACAATTATGTGTGACAGAAGAAACCTAGGTGTGATGGCAGAGAGTATTTGGGCCTTTACAGCTAAGTAACTCACAAGCAGACAGGGCTTAGGGCTCTGACAGACGTGTTGTGGTGAAGCTTGCTGTACTGGTTGAAGATGTTTCCAGCTCCAGCCACTCACTCCAATAAAAGAGCTGGCAGAAGGGAATTGGTTCCTCAGCCTCAGTTGCTCTTGGTAGAAGCTCAGCACCTCAGGCTGTGGTTTCACACCAGGGAGAGTTCAATGACAATAGCAGCCTTAAGGGATTCACACCCTCTTCCTCAGACTCTTGACAACTTTTTGCAGACCTGCTGAACTAATTGAGTTTGTTACAGGAAAAAAAAACCAAAACCAAAACAACAACAACAAAAAAAAACCTAACAAGAAAGAAAAATTNACTCCAGGATATGACCAAATTTATGCAGGAGAGTCCTGATAAGGATATGTGTCGTGTCTGTGAGCAAAGGGAGAAAAAGTGTTTCGGGTAAGGTTGCTTACCCGAGGGGGGGGGGGGGGGGGGGGGGGGGAAAGGATTACTATTTCCTCCAAATTTAAGCAGACCAAGGCCTGAAACTGCTTATAGTGTCGCCTGATATCTCCAGTCAGCTGAAGGCAGAAGATGGAAACAGTCACCAATCTGGAAATCAGGGCCTTACCTTAAACTGCTGCCGAGAATTATTTTTTCCTGTCTCCCTTTCATTCCTGTGCCCAGAAAGTTTTTTGCCTGCTGCTGCTCGCAACCTCTCGGAGGCAGGGAGCGCCTAGCCACACTGCGCCCTGCAAGGAAGGAGACGGAAGGCATGTATGATTTTCGAATGGAAGCAGCGTGGACAACAGTGCTTGGAACAGCGCGGAATTTTGCTGATGTTTTCACCTCCGCGTTCGTCCCAGCCGGTTTACACGCGGCAGGAAAAAAACTACCCCTTTGTAATGGGTGACTACCTACAGTTTATTGGAACAGAGCTGTTGCTAAACACATGGAGTAGCGATGTATTAACACATTGTAAAAGGCTGTTTGATCACCGTGGGATTCCAGATGAGCTAACAACAGAAAATAAGCCGTGATTCACAAATGACTCATTTCAGCATTTCTCTTTGATGCAGCAGTTCAAGCAAGCCCTGTCTATGCACATTCAAATCAGTTCACTGAATAGTCATTGAGGCCGGCCATACCGTGCTTACAAAGT
>VWZN01022271.1:0-27290 GCA_013396955.1 Regulus satrapa | reverse complement strand
TTTTTTTTAATTTAACAAAGTGTAAGTACAGATTTTAAGTATAAAAATTGGGCAATTTCCAGCAAGCCGCGCCAATGCATGACCGCAGTCACTCCTGCCGACAACCCCTTCCGACGCTTAAAAACTCGTCACCAAATATTAGTTTTCCGTGCTTCGAGCCCTCCCAAGTGCGGGGCTCCTGAGAAATCACGCCCCGTGGTCCGGGCATCTCCTTTCAGGCTAAAAATTACAGCAAAGCGTGCGACGTCCCAGCGGGACGCTTTTCCCGTGGGCTCCCCATGGTAGTGCCCGCTCCTGCTTGGTGTTGTCCACACCCCGTCCGTCCGCCGGAGCCGTCCTCTTCCTCCTCCTCCTCCTCTCCCCGCTGCGGGCTGCGATGCTTTATCCAGCATTGCCATCCAGTGGCACGGGCGACAAACGACAGCGCAGCTTGCGGACGGCAGGAAGCGGGGACTTTGTGCAGTTTAAGCGCTCTGCCCGGCGGGGATGTCCGGCTGGACAGGCGGGCAGCATCCCGAATGGCAGGACGGAACAAGTCGTTTATTGCCAGCCTGCAGCAGCGCTCTTTGGTACTTCTTTTCTTTACCTCTGAGATGTTGCTAGCCAGGTCGCTCCTCAAAAACCTCAAGCATTACGTAACAAACACACAAGACCGCGGGTAAAAAAAATGATCTGCGAAAACGTGGGATCATTCCTTTCCCCAGAAGACTTGCGATATTTACACTGATCTGGTCTTTGGATCATATCTGTTACCCCACCCACTCCTCAGGTCATAGCCGAGTGCCATTCCTTGCTGCCCAGAGAGAAAACCCTTGAATCGGCAGGGTTGCAAAGGACCAAAGCCTAACCCAAATGAGCCATTGACAGCCATTTTTCACGACTATTTAGATGAAAGAAGGCTGAAAACCAACTGCTTATGTTTAAATGACAGCTTTTATCCTGGTGAATTGGGGAGGTCCAAGATGACTGGAGGTTAATCAGTGAAAAGCCCATCCCCAAGAAGGGGAATGGAATTACAGGCCTGTCAGCCCATCCTTGGTGCTGGGAAAGGTTATGGAACAAATTGTCTCGGGTGCAATCACATGGCACAGACAGGACAGTCTGACTGGGAATCAGGCCTAGCTAGTAGGAGTTTATGAAAGGCAGGTCCTGCTCGACCAACCTGATCTCCTCTTATGACCAGGAGATCAGCCTGGTGGGTGAGGGGAAGGTTGCGGATGTTATTTACCTGGATTTCCATGGCACAATGCTGGACAATCTGTCAGCCCACAGCTTGTTTAGGAACACCCTTTTCTGGGTTAAAATCTGTTAAAATCTGTGGTGGTGGATGGTGCCACATCCCCTTGATGGCTGGTCACTCGCAGGGTTTCCCCCAGCTCAGTACAGGGGGCAGTTCAGTTTAATGTCCTTACCTATGACTTGGATGAGGGGATTGAGTGCACCCTCAGTAAATCCATGGATGACCAGGAGTGTTGGTCTGCTGAAAGGCAGTAAGGCTTTGCGTCTGGCCAGATCTGGACAGGCTGGATTGAAGGGTCAAGGCCACTGAAATGAAGTTCAGCATGACCAGGTGCCAGGTCTTGCACTTTGGCCTCAACAACGCCATGGTGGCTCTACAGGATGGGGAACAGCAGGGGCTGGAAAGATGCCCACCAGAAAAGGACCTGGGGATGCAGATCAACAGGGTCAGAGGATGAGCCAGTGCGTGCCCAGGTGCCAAGAAGGCCAAGGACATCCTGGCCTGTATCAGGGACAGTGTGGCCAGCAGGACCAGGGCAGTGATTGTCCCCAGTACTCGGCACTGGTGAGGCCACACCTTGAATGCTGTCTTCAGTTCTGGTCCCCTCACCACGAGGAAGAGATTGAGGGTCTGGATCTTGTCCACAGAAGGGCAGTGGAGATCAGAGAGTCACATGAGGAGCAGCTGAAGGATCTGGAGATGTTCAGCCTGGAGAAATGGATGCTCAGGGGTGACTATTGCTCTTTACAACTACCTGAAAGAAGGCTGCAGTCGGGTGGGGATTGAACTCCAGTTAACAAGTGACAGGTCAAGAGGAAACTACCTTAACTGTGATAGGGTAGGTTTAGGTTGAATATCAGGAAGAAGTTTTCCCCTGGAGAGATGTTAAAGCATTGGAATAGGCTGCCCTAGGAAAGCGGTGGAGTCACCATCCCTAAAGAGTCCAAGAAATGTCTGGATGTGGCACTTAGTGCTATGGTTTAGTTGGTGTGGTGGTGTTTGGTCAAAGGTTGGACTCAATGATCTTGGAGGTTTTATCCAACCTAATCTTTGACTATATAATTCTATGGCAAGTGCTTACAAAAGAGAAGTCAAAAGGATTGTTTACTTTTTGCAAAAGCTGAGTAAAAGGGACAGTGCAGAGGTTACTCTGCAGGTCACAAGGCAACTGCTGGCCCTGCACCAGGAGGCAGGTCCTGCTGCCACAGCAGAGTTTATCACTGCACATCAGAAGGTGCTGGCTGGTGAACTCTGGGGACAGACTTCTTGGGGACAGTATGGTTGCCTGCCACCAAAGAGCTGATAAACAGCCCCAGGTGTCTATGCGACTGGAACCGGGGTGGAATATTTGATATTTAAGACCAGCCAGCCGGTAGGATAGAGGACCACCCTCCTGGTGTTCCCAGGAACACAGTCAGGTCCTAGAAGAAATTGGGAACAAGCAGAAGCTTCAGCTAGCTCCCCACATGGCTATGCAGTTTTACATGTTGGTGTGGCAAAAGTAGGACTGGCTGGAGGAAAAGAGAGTAAGAACCCACCTTTGCAAGAGAAAGGTATAGCAGGGGGGTATCAACAGACATGATGTGCTTTAAGACTCAATCAAATCGGATGTAAAGCACCACAAATTTCATTCTGTATACACAGCAGCATCACTAGAGCTTAGTCCCTGAGCAGGTTGGATATTAAATTGATCAAACTGGTAATGAAAGTGGGAATTGTTCCATCTCAGCTGACACAAGGCAGGTGACCTTATTAAAAAATATGCCAGTGTATTTAATGGGGTAGGGCAGTTTCTTGGGGAATTCATTATTAATGTGGCTGTAACTCTGGAGATCCCATAGCTAATGCCCCTGGAACAAGTCTTACTTCCACTATGAGATGGCCCAGCTGAAATTTTTAATATAGTACTGTATGAATACAGGCACATAAATCCACCACTGTTTTCTGTCAGAGAAGCCAAGTCGCTCCAGAACTGCTGTATTGATGATAGGGCATGATGGCTTCATGCTGGACACAGCAAGCTGGGTGTGTAAGAAACCTCAGAGCCTGCTTGGGGGTGCAGTGTATCTCTCCGTGGTCTATTCAGACTGACCACCAGGAGCAACTCAGGCTCCTGTACTGTTTATTCACAACAGAAGCCACCATTCAAGGCACTGAGCTCATGTAATGTCCTGAGCAAGACCTGACTTGGAGAAATCTTGGAATCTACTGACAACTGACAGCCTGGAGCAGGGCAGTGTTTGCAGCTGAGCTCTGTGTGCCTGTGTGTGTGTGTGAAAAGGGTCTGAGGGTGAGAAAAACAGTTGTCTGCACATCCCCAAGATGGAGCAGGAGCTCAGGAGGGTCATAACATCCCAGACCCAGTATTGTGTCCCTAGCAGGTGCTGAGGCATTTGGAAGAGCAAAGGAGATGTGCAAGCAAATCTGTGACTTTTCCTAGCACACTTCCAGCCTGCAACCATTTGTATACCAGGATCTTCTTAGAAGGACACAACTGCCATGTATCCAAAAATGGCTCTCCATAATGAACTTGCCCAGTCCTGTAAGAGAGCCCACAGAGACGGAATAAACACAGGCTTAGGGATAAAGCTGCCTGTTTTATTCTGATTGCCACAGGCACAGGGAAAAGTGTACATAATTGCAAATAAAAAGTAGTACAGCAAAACCTAAACCTAAATAAAGTCTTGGGGTTCAGACCAAGGAGCATTCTTGGAGTGAGCAACAGCCAAGAAGCTGTTCCCAAACAGAATTTGGGCAACACTCTAAGAAAAGAAACAAACACTTGCGGAATTTGACTGCAGAGTACAATTGTAATTCAAAGCAGAATCCAGACATGCTGCAAAAGAAAGGTTATAGAAAGCACCACGAAATAACCTGTCTCAGGAAAGAAAACAGATGTTAGGATACTGGCTGCCAGGTGTGTATAGTAACTGTGCAATCCAGTAAGAAAACCCCGGCCTGGGAGAAGCTGTTTAGCAGGAAAGGACCAGACAAGACAAGGCTGTCTGCAGGAGCTGAGGAATGCGATGTTGTGCAAGGCAGATTTCCAGTAATTTTCTGGCCTCTTTGCCCCTTTATAACTGTCTTGGAGACTTTCCAGTGGCCCAGTGTGGGGAGACAAGATTGTCCCAGCTTCACTAATGCCATCAGGGTCTGTCTTCAACCCCATGGCGAGTGGTGATTGCAGCCACTCCCTTTCCAGTAAGACAGCCATAAAAGGCTTTTGTGTAAGCAGTCACACAAGGGACCAAAACATAAACATGAGCCTCCACTCTAAGTAAAAGCAAAGAGAAAGGTGCTTGACAATTTGAAACACTCAGGAGTGGAGTTCCAGGCTTTTGCTGAACAGTTTTGGGTGCTCGTGCATCAGCAGCTCCAGAAGATAAGCAGGAAAAAAGATGTGCAGATGATGTGAAAACTTGATAGGGCCCGAAGCAGGGCTCCTTCTGAAAAGGGTGATACAGGCTTCCATATGTCTGTGGATAGCAAAGACAGGGGGGAAAAGATCCCCTGTCTTCATATTAGAGTTTGGGGCTGATGCAGTGTGAGGTGGAGGGCTCAGCAGCACAGGCAGCTTTGCCTAGCCTGATGGTTCTGCAGCGACGAGACCCTGGCACACAGTAAAGCCTCCAAAGGGAAAACAAGGCAGCAGAAGTTGAAAATCTTGGGGGTAAATATTAATAAAACCTTTGGGCTACAAATGGTGACATTTCCACCGGTGGGAAGAAAACTGCAGCTCTGCAGCGCTGGTCAGATTCCTCCCCCGAGAGAGAGACAGTGTTTGTGCTTCTGCCAGAGGTTTGTCATTACTCACAAAGAGTCTGGCAGGCTCTAACAGTCGAGGATGTCGAACATTATCTCCTGAGCAGACTTGCAGTGCAGTGTGATGGGGATGCTTTGAATCCTAAATCAGTTTGGGAGATTCCAGAAGACCAAAACCCAGGTGACACCCCACAGATGCTGGTGGTGAGGAGAAAAATGTTTTTCCAAGGCTAGTCCTGGCTTGGTTCTACCTAAACCTACTGAAAAATCTCTCCTAGGCAGGAAGAGGTTAAGCATAGCAGATACCTACCACAGCCCTCTGAAAAAGAATCCTGATAATTCATTGAAGGAAAAAGAAATGGACCAGCCATCAAGCTAATTTGTGTTACAATGAGAAAGGACATGAGATATGAAATATCTGCCAATAGGTAAACTGTTACAGACTTAGCATTTATTAAATTATTTTTCGGTATGCTTAGGATGAATTAGAAAAAATCACAAATGGTTTTTCTTTCTGAATGACCCAGAACTATCCCTATTTTAACCAAACTGCAATGTTAATAGCATTTAGCAGAGATTATGAGCATATTTCTAAATGGTGACAAACTCCTCTTGTCACCATTGCCGAATGTAACAGGATCCCCAGCCCAACTACAACGAAATTATGGTACTGCAATATAGACTGTGTTAGGAAAGAAAGCTGGAAAAGACCTAGAAAATTACCAGGTCCGAACCAGTACAACCTGTAAAACTGCTGAAAAAGCTATGCCTAACCTGCCAATGAAAACCATCAACAGGAAAATTCCAGCCTCTTCAGACAATCTAATCCACATTTAACTGTTTATCACTACAAAGCTTCCATTATGTCTGATCTTCACCTCTCCTGATGCTATCTAAGATGATTAGTTCTTGTCCTATGCACAGAGAACAGAGAGAATCAGCTACTCCCTTCCTGTTTGAACCAGAATTTGCTTCTGGTTTACCTTTTTTTACATATTTGAATACTTCCAACCCCCTCCTCCCCCCTTTTTTTTCTTTTTTTTTTTCTCTCTTTAATGCCATAATAAATATATACACTTTTCAGCTTTTCAGTCATTCTTGTCAGTAGGTCTTTCCTAGATCCCTATGAGTTCTCTGTTCATGTTGTACCTGTCAGAATAAAGAGCATGATAATGCTACATGTTTAATGTAGGCATTAAAAATAGTAACAGTGATCTGATCCATATATCTGTTCTCTGACACAGCCAGTCACCTGTACCAGCAGCCAGGGCTCTGGTCAGACTCGCTTGGCAGAGCAGGTGACTCCCAACCTGCAAATGAAGCTGCTTTACTCCTCTAGCTGCTAACACACCTGCAGCTGGGAGCAGACCCTTGGCCATGCAGACAGAGAGCTGCAGGGACACTGCCCTGACCTGGCAGCTCTCTGAGGGTCTAACATCAGCTGCCTGACTTCACACATGGGGGGGTTCACGTTCATAAAGCTAGCAAGCACCAAAATTTTTTGCAAAACCCATTGTAAACTGCCTTTGGACACTCCTCCGGGGCAAATACCAGCTGCACGTGTACATTTGTACTTCACCGTACACTGACTTGTATATTAATCAGCAGTGAGAAAACAGATCCCTATCCGTGCCTCCACTACACCAGTGTCAGCTGTAAAAATCTAGTCATATTTACAGAAGAAAACCAGCTTCACCACCACAGCCTGCCTGTCCTCTATTAGAACGTGTTTAATTATGTCTTGCTTTCCCTGCGCAGGAGGATAAATGAGCAGGGAAGAGAACGCCGTGCTGTTGCTCCTGAGCAGCTGATGAGCAGTAGTTTGCACAGAGGTGAGCACATGTCCCTGTTGGAAATTAATTGGAGAAGGGAGCTATTGAGTGCTCTGCTTTGGAGCAGTAGTAAGTCTGACTTGCAAAATGTGCTCTGTTAAGAGGCTAGGCAGTTTACCTATTCCCAAAACCTTTGTACCAAAAGTCTACTGCAAATGCAGCCAAGCAGCAAAGCTCCTGCAGGGTAAGAGACTCTGTGTCTGGAGCTCCGAGAGCAAGGCAAGACAAAGGTGGACGAGATGGTGCATTGTCTGGCCCCTGCTGTTTGTGCAGACAGATGTGCTCACTGACTGTGTGCAATTAGATTACTCGATGGTTTTGCTGGACCATGTGAGCTGAGCTAGCATTTGCCTCAATGTGTCATTTCATCTCTCCTCCTGTTTGCTGCCTGTGCTGCTGTGTTGTGACTGTCCGGTGTCAGTGCGTCTGCCTGGGAGCTCCTGCTTCAGGTAGGTTTGAATTTTCTTCTCTTTCAATAGTCAGATTATGGCTGGCTGGGAAGAGCGGGAATGGCAGGGAGTGCTTTGAACAAGAAAAAAAGGGAGGGCAGAGGAGAGATAGAAATAAATTTTGACTGCTTTTGTGCTCAGAGTCTGCTTTCACTTCCCCTGTGTTATACAGTGTGTATATTTGCCTTCCAGCTCAGACAGGGCATGTGAGTAAGGCATGTGTTAGAGAAGACCCCTGCCAGGCAGGGCTGCTTCAAGGGGAGAGTTTTAGAGAGACCATGCACATTTTAGGACATCCCAAATCAGCACATGACCAAAGAAGTTTAATCTCATTCAGTTCAGAAGGTATGAGGGATGAAAAGATCCTTTACTTGGGCACAAAACAGCGATCTGTGGCTACTTGCACTTCCTAACCAGAAAAACCACATTGAGGAAAAATTGTTTGCTCCCTACAGGCCCCCTGTAAATTTAACCGTGGTGCCAGTTGAAACTGACAGCTTTGCATGAGAGGGCTGGGAAAAGGAATATCATTATATTACAGAATATATTACAGAATGATATTCTTAACAGCAGAATAAAAAATACTAAATGACTCCAAATAAACATGAAATGCATCACATTTATCACTACTTACTGAGGCCAAATAGGAACCTATGTGCAAAACCTGTGTGTTTTGCTTTAAATTAGCTAACAAATTAGCTGAAACCAATTACATATATTTATTAAGGCCAGGAGCAGTTTACGGAGTGCTACCACTATTCCTAAGATAATATCCTCATTGTCTGGAAAGGTCTATTCCCATTCATCCACATGGAAGATATTTCAATCCCCAGCCCTACTGGGGAGTATGTTTCCACTACAGGAGCCACACCAAAAACTCCTCTCATGCTAAAATGGAAAGCTTCAATGCAGGTCCAGGGAACAATAGAAAGGAATGGCACTGCAAATCTCAGCCAGCAGCAGTTTTAGTTCTGCCAGCACAGAACCCTTTTACACAGCCTACTTATTAAATTGCATGGTAAATTCTATCATCTATTATGTTTTTTTGTTCCATAACTCTATTCATGCACTCAGAATATGCAGAGGTCCAATACAATATACAACAAAAGAAGTCAGGACCCCCCAATGTTTCCTCACACCTTGCTGGTGATAGGTGCCATAATATGATTCAGATGTACATCTAGATTTGGTTGTGCCTTGCATCTGAACTTTGGATGATTCTTTAAATCAACAACACCAATACCTAAAAAAGATTTTTTCCATTGAGTTGGCTCATGTGACTTACACACTTTTTTTTTTTTTTTTTTGACTGGCTTTGGTNTTAGTTTGGTTTAGTTTTCTTTGCCTATCACCATGATAGTTTACCGGCTGCATGGGTCTATTTCACACAGGCACAAGGCAGAACTAGTGCTAAAAAAACAAACCCAAAAAGTCCCTCAAAAGTTTTGACAAGTTGATTTCCCACAGCAGTCATTTACATGTATGTTTTCAGGTATCTAAATTTTAACTGTGCCAGAGAATCAAGGCACTGGGATTAAGAAGTAGCACCAAGCAGGCAGCCTTCTTTCCCCCAAGGCTATTGGTACCAAAGGATCACAGTGAGTTTGGATTTCTGCAATGGTGTTGCAGGAATGTCTGTGCAAGGAAAAAAAAACCAAACCAAAACAAACAAACAAAAAACAAAACACACCAGGAAAAAAAATAAAATCTTGCATGCTAGTAATGCAGGCTTCAACAACTAAGAATCTCCCTACATACATACATATGTACATATATATATATTATGTATCTATTTTAGATATATTTTGAGATTTTGACATATATTGAAGCTTTCCTAGCTGTGTAGCAAATTACACTGTGCCTACTGCAGTTGTAAAAGATCTGACAGTNTTTGGTTTGGTTTGGTTTGGGTTGGGTTATTTTCTGGGGTGGGGAGGGTTAGTTTGGTTTAGTTTTCTTTGCCTATCACCATGATAGTTTACCGGCTGCATGGGTCTATTTCACACAGGCACAAGGCAGAACTAGTGCTAAAAAAACAAACCCAAAAAGTCCCTCAAAAGTTTTGACAACTTGATTTCCCACAGCAGTCATTTACATGTATGTTTTCAGGTATCTAAATTTTAACTGTGCCAGAGAATCAAGGCACTGGGATTAAGAAGTAGCACCAAGCAGGCAGCCTTCTTTCCCCCAAGGCTATTGGTACCAAAGGATCACAGTGAGTTTGGATTTCTGCAATGGTGTTGCAGGAATGTCTGTGCAAGGAAAAAAAAACCAAACCAAAACAAACAAACAAAAAACAAAACACACCAGGAAAAAAAATAAAATCTTGCATGCTAGTAATGCAGGCTTCAACAACTAAGAATCTCCCTACATACATACATATGTACATATATATATATTATGTATCTATTTTAGATATATTTTGAGATTTTGACATATATTGAAGCTTTCCTAGCTGTGTAGCAAATTACACTGTGCCTACTGCAGTTGTAAAAGATCTGACAGTTTCTAAGACATCTAAATGCCTCAAAAGATCTCAGCCTTTATACTTAGAAAAGCTACCTGTTCTCTCTGATCTCAGCTGAGATCCCTCTCAATGAAACCCTAACTCCTGCAGCAATGCTGACATCTTTCCCCCTGATTTTCTCCTTCCACACCCTCCTAACTCCGGCTGGATGGAGGCCTCATGTTATGACTGTGGCAGAGGGGAGAAGTAGTGTTGCAGCCAGCTGACCCAGTGAGGAGGTAGGAAAGCTGTGAACCCTACAGTCCATGGAATGCACAGAGGACAGAAGAGGCTGCTGGCCTTATAGCTGCCAGCTGTCAAGGCAATTTGCCTTTCTGAGGTGTCAGACAGGGGGGTGGTGTTTGTTCCTGGGTATAATTCAGTGTAACAGTCAAATTAGGAGTGAGTTTGAAGCACTCTGGGCACGTTTGTGCTCCCTAGGACAGCATTCACCAATGACTCAGCCCGGACAGGGTTTCACCTGCCTGAGGTGACCTGCCTGCAGGAGCTGGAAGGAAGGTGATGGCATTTCTCTGTCTGCAGCACAATGCACTGCCCACTCAGAACATTTACTGGCAGTAAATGTAAAAATCTCAGATCGACTGATTTTGCCTCAGCATTGCTTCACATTGGAGCAAAAAAACATGATGCTGAGAAAAGCTTATGTGCCCCAAACGTGCTGGGCCGTGGCAGGAAAGCCACATGAACAGACTCACAGCTGGAGCAAAGAGACTTACCAAAGATTTCACTTTAGTCAAAGCTATGTCCAGCTCTCATTGCATTAGTATTTTATACCAGATGTGTACACAGTTCTTAAAAATACAAATGTCTCAGCAGAAAGCCTAGGGTCAGTTTAAATAGCATGTTTTGCTAGCCCAGTTCCTTGAGATAGATGTGAGCCTGGAGCTCATCACAAGTCATCCATGACTATCAGCAGAGACTGTTTGTCAGATTTCAAATTTGTAAATGAAAATATTGCTGAAAAAACTGATGGCTGTGACAAACACAGGGGCAAAAAACTTTCTCTTGCTTCTTATATGTGTGTTGGTGGCCTTACATGAGAAATGAAGAATGGTCAAGACAGAAATATAGAGGTGGGAGGTGGATGAGTGGTTCTTCATTCTGTGTTCTTTGCCTGGAAAATTATATGTATTGAACTGGATTTCTGATAATTGCCTTCTAGAAATCATATTTATCCAGAATACCAAAGAGCAGAAAGTTCATAATAGCTTATATATATATACTTGATTTAGTAGTGTAATAGTCACTGAGACACATTGAAGTAGTATTTATTTCATGTCACAAGTCTTTCACAATTCAGAAGCAGTGATGACTGACACATTGGGATAGTTTAAAAAAATCCTGCAAGTAAAAAACCAGAATTGTATGAGATAAATATGAGGTTTTCCTGTCACAGGGTACGTGCACAGAAATTTTAACAGCTATACCATACATGCAGGCAGAGTGGAGAGGAAGCAGTTAAGAACATACCCATAGATTGAATTTGGGGACACTCTGAAATATGTGCCAGCTGCTCATTGCCAAGACAGTAATTATGCAATATGTCTGTTTAATCTTCAGAGCACTGTGGAGCAGCATCCATCTGCAAGTTGTTCTTTACTTACGCTGCTTCCACATCAGTGATGACTGTGCAATTATTAGTATTGAAAGTAAGGGCAGCAGCTGCACCCTCTGCAGATCAGATGGATCCATGTGTCCTCCAACAGGATGCAAATGCAGCCATCAAAACATGCTGTTGGTGGTGTCTGATATTGTATTTCAAGACAGACTTTTTCTGAGGACCAATGAATTGCTCCTCTGTGAAACACTCAGACATTGCCCTTTTGCTGTTCCGAGTCAGTGTGTCCCAATTCCATTTGCTTTCTACGCTGCTATTTTGCAAGCACAAACACCTCTTATGTGGCTGAACTTCTCAGTGAGTTAGATTTTAGCAGAAGCCTGTAAAGCACCTGTTGAAGACTAGGTGTACTTCTGAAGGAAAATGCCAGTCAGAGAACGTAACTGCACAGAGTCCATCACACAGAGCCACCACATCACCCGTATCCTCACAGCCAAGGAGGCTGCCTGCACCCTTGCTTACATCATGACGTCAGGACAAACAAGAGTTTGAGACCTTCAGGCTTTTCTTCAGGGAGCTGCTCATGCTCCAGAATGTCTACCGTGCTCATGAGGATGCCATTCAAGGAGCCATTTCCCTTCCAGCAGGCAGCGCTGCTTTCTCAGCACCTCCCTGATTGCCTGGGCAAAGAGGGTGGGTGGTCTAGGGCAGCATCTCCACCTGTGGGCTGACCTCCACTGCATAAGAAACCTTCTTGGCCCTGGTGCTGCCTACTCAACACCTGTGGTCAGGACCTATCCTTGAAACAGGGAGATCATCCAGCTGCTGAATGGCCTTGGGGGCAAGAACATCACACCCAGGGTGCTGCCACCTCCCAACATCAAAATCTTTCTCCAACACAAACCATTTTATGATTTTATTTCATAGGTGCACATGCAAATACACACACAAAAGCATTATCTGAAGTTGATTTTGGCAAAACCTAGATGAAGAATTTAATTGTTATATAAGGCTGATTGATCAAATAATCTCACTGGCCCCTTTTGAGCATTGAGGGAGAGGTGTCTGTGTTGTCCAGAATGTGCATTACCATTCCATACCTGAGCAGAAAGATACCTGGGGATCTAAATTCAAACAGAAATCCTTGGACATTTCAGCAGATTCTGTAAAATCTGAGATGATAAAAAGAGAAGTAATAAGGATTAAAATATGCAACCTATGCAAGCATTGTAGTGAAGAAATTTTGTACAAGATGTTTGTTTTGGTGTAGGAAGTTTTATTTTTCAACAAATTGAAGTCAATTCCTTCCAGAAAACCTGAATCCAGTCTAGAGTGGACTTCTAGTCTTCATGTGCTTTTCTATGGGACCACACACAGCAGCTCTCCCATAGCAATTGCAAAAAAAGCGACGTAACTCATAACTACTGCCTAAACTCCATTGTGCAAGGCCAAGAATTTATGCTGAGAAGCAAAATAAGAACCAGTATTTTCATCCTTAGTGTGTATTTAATATTACCTTCACCTTGTTCACATGACTGGGAAAGGGTTGGAAGATGAGCAGGATTTCATCCTCATGCAAGCTGCTTTTAGAAGCACCTGGTAGGACTCCACTGCTCCCAACTGCCGAGAGCTTCCCAGCAGCCCAAAGCAGGGATATGAGGAATGGAAGCACAGGTAAAAAACTTCTCCTGTCTTTTTCTTTCTTTCCACTTTCTTCCTACTATAATTAACTGTATTTTTGTGGAAAATAAACACAGGGAACAGTAAGAGAGGCAGAGCATGTTTACTTTAAATTTCAAATTATCACATAACTTTATGACCATAGTGCTTGCTATTCTGATAACTGTATTTTACAACTGGCCTGTACAAGAAGCACAAATGATTACTGATCAATATATGTATAGTATAATTATCAGCATATATTATTTGTAGTTAGATCACTTTTCCAGGAAGCTGGTTGCTGTGATCCTCTTACAGTACATTGCCTCAAAAGTCGTAAACCTGGGACCAGGTATGTTCTCCATAGTCAGAAAGCTTTAGGTGGTTGATATTTGTTGCACTGCACTATGGCCAGCATATTTCATGTTTTTTTCCAGGACAATCACTGTAAGTTTTCCAGTATGGGCATGACTTTTTTTTGCAGTTGTTCTTTTTGCATCTGAAAGATGCAATATTTCCACAGCATGTATGTTTTCTTTTCCTCTTCCTTTTTTTCCCTTGCCATCACATTAGATTGCCTGTCCAAAAGTGGCCATGTGGCTCTGACAGATGTGCTCAGACGCTGTGGCTGCACAGGGTTTTGAACCCAAACTTACAAGGATAACACTCACATGAATGTATCCAAGTCAGATCCAAGAGTGCTGGGCAACTCTGGGGTGAGAAGTAATCCCTCGCAGTGTGTGGGATGTTAGCCTGAAACTCAGTTCCAGGTTCTAACAATAAACTCCTGTCCAAGTCTGACCAAGCCACTTCCTTTAAGTTTCCAGGCACAGCAAAGGGGGATAATGATGTCAGCACAGCGGTCTAGCTGTTAGAACAAAAAAGTTGGGAGGCCTCCAGGCAAGCAGAGGAGTCATTTAAGGACCAGTTTGGATGGATAGCATACCATGAAAGAGCTAAACCAAGCAGTTATTTGTAGTATCCATATCAGCCATTGTAATCTCAATTCAGATAAAAGATACTTAAAAAACTTGTCCACAAATCTTAAAATAGCATGGTTATTGCCTAGAGTCACGTAATGAAGACCAGACATTTACTTACCCCCTTAAATGCTAAAGACTTTCAATCCTATCCAGCTGGTTTTCAAATAACAGCCTTAATTTACCTTTATCTCAGGCTGCTTATCTTGCACATGACAGAAAATTCTTGAAAGTCACCTTTCAGACAAGAAAGAGAAGCATGAAGGAATTAAGGGAAAGTATTTCCAAGGTGTGTAGCTTGAAGGGTCTGGCTGGCCCTTAACGACTTTCCCCAGGACTCTGCAGAAGCACACACACTGTCACAGTGCAGGTCAGCGGCCACATCCCAGGCCAGCGCTGTTACCACCGGGACACCTTTCCTCTCTCTGCTCATATAAAGCAGAAAGTAGGAGCGAGGTCTGCATCCCCAGGCTGTGCTATTGAGCCTCCTTACTTCTTCCAAGCCGAATTCCTGCCCTCGCTTTCATGCAACATATGAATGGTTTGGGACACGAGCAGTTGGGTGAAAACAACCCCTCAGGGTATGCAGAGGTGCAGCCATTGACATGCGCCTCGGCTGGTCACCAATAATTTACGCCTTGTAGAAGTGGGGAAATAAAGGGCACAAGAAGTAACAGCAGCACTTCTCATTCAGAGACGACAACATACTTTTTTATAAGGGAGATCAGTGCTTTTATTTTCTATTCACAGAAAGAGGCAGAAAAGGGTGAAATGAATTTCCAGTGTTTTAAAGCAGACCACGAGCAAACCCGACACTGGTTCCCGATCTGCACCTGACTCCCGGTCTAATGCACTGGACTAAACTACTTTTCAGAGCTGGTTCACCTGTGGAATAACAGAACGTGGCTGCACTGCCGCCTCCGCTCTCTTGGCTAAGGGTGAGCGTGCACAAGATGCCGGAAGCTCTTTGTTGCCAAATAACCCTTCCTGGAGTCCTTCTTGACAGCTTCTTGTCAAGTTGGGCTCTGTCATCTCTGCACTGCTAAAAAGACACCAGAACTGTTACAGCAGCCTGGAAAACATACCGGAGGCACTGTCTCCTGCCTGCTTTAACAGGATACGTGCAACAGCTGTAGCTGCTGTGGGGACCAGTTTTCTAATGTCCTCCTTTCCTGTTGTTTTCCTTCCCTGATGAAAAGTGTAAGAGATAGCAGGGTCTAGCACTAATCCAGGATCCTTGCTTCTGAGTGCCACAGAAATAACTCCGCATGAGAACATTCATACCCAGACGTTGCTTTTCCCATCTCACCCTAAATCCAGCATCATTAACCTCATCCCAGTACTCTTATCTCCTCAAATGCACTCATTGACTGGAGGTTCGGGAAGACACAAGCTGCTGCGGGATCACTCAGCTGAGGCAGCGATTCAGTGAGTATTACCAATCGGAATATAAGAGCTGCTAAATGCTTGGCAATCCCCTCAGGTTAAGAGCTGCAAGAGAATTTACCTGTAACAACTGGCTGCCGCAGCAATCCCTTTCACACCTTTCCCTGGTGCGACTGCCCAGGTCTGTCCGGCTACTGAGCAAGGCTGCAGGCCCGTCCTGACCTGCTGGAGCAACCTTTCCAAGGTTCCATGCAAGAAAAGACACTAATGTGGCTCCTCTCCCCCAAAATGTGGGCCACCCGACCCAGGGAAAGGGGGTGGGGAAAAGAGCACCGTGTCACAGCTGCTCTTGTGTCAGCTCAAAAGGGACACGGAGCATGCCACCACTGCCTGCTGCAAACCTGAAAAACTTTTGCATCCGTGTGAATATGAGGTAGTTGATTGCTACAGCAGTGTCCTGTGCAAGCCCACAAACCCAGACAACTCATGATCTGAAAGGGTAGATTACATTAACCACAGGGCTGCTTTCCATCAGAGAGAGGCATCTGAGAACATGAGCAGCCCAAACCTGCAATCTCTCAATGTATTTTTTTTTTGTTGCTGCTAATCTGACATCAAAATTGGGAATCAGTGGAAGATGATGCAGCATTCTAGCTTGAGTTTACTTTTCCAAGGGTTCACACGGCTGTGTGCCAGCCACAATTCCAAGTGATTTTGACACACTTGCTTATTGTGTCTGTCTAAACTCAAGAAATCAGATTCACCTCAGTTCTTCCAGAAGAAGATGCTAATATAGCCATAGATTTTGTCTTTTATTACAAAGGAATGAAAATGGTGGATAGGTTTGTTTTGGTGGGTTGTCTTTTTTTTTTTTTTTTTTTTTNTTTTTTTTTGTTTTTTTTTGTTTTTTTTTTTTTTTGTTTTTTTGGTTTTTTTTTTTTTTTTTTTTTTGTAGGTGCAGCGTTCAACCACTCCTAGACTTTGAAAGTATATTTGCATCATCCTGATGTCAACCCGTCAGTTGGGAGCTGAATGGTATACAGAAAAATAAGAAAAATGGCCACAGCTATGTCTTCAGTAGTGGCAGTAGGATCACTAGGGAGATGGGAGTTGTCTTCACTGCAGTTTATCTGATGCAGGAGCCTTACTTCCCAAGTAGAGCTGTTAGCTGTCAAAGAACACCTCATTCACACCCTTTGGTGTGGGTGCGAGATGAAAGAGAAATACCAGCAAATTCTGAGTAGCACTACTGGCATATTAATCTACCACATTAGCCATTTCCTTATTTTTAAGTTTTTATGTGTCCAGTTGCTTGAACAGACAGACGTGCAGTTAGTTTTTTTTCAGATGCTTTAGCTAGCACTGAACTTTTCACCACAGCAATTTTATAATTCAAAATAATTTCGGCACCTCTCCATCCCACTGTCATTTGTAGACAGGCTCTTGGAACAACCTTCCCTGCAACGCACACATCATACTAATACACACTAATGTGGTTCTGTGCTGCCTGGCACAACTGTTAATTTTCCTTTGATTAGTCCCCACCCTTCAAGTCAGACAGACAGAGACACACGAGTTTTTAAAAATATGATTCCAGACAGTGATGCTGCTTGAATAAGCCAAGCTCTAGAAAAAAGATATTTTGTACCTATGTCTTCATCATTACTCATATAACTAATCCTCATTCTTTTGTTCCTATTCTCCATTATTTTAATGAGACTTCCTGATTGAGCAAGAATTTCTCACAGAAATAAAGTATTAAAAAAATAGGGATTTTCCTGTGACTGTTTTTGAGTCTCATGCCCACAGAGTTGTTATAATCTCATCGTCAAAACCTTCCTCTTTTGAAAAACCTGCTCAAAGGAAAGCGTTGCAACACCATTGCAACAATCACAAAAATACCTTAATCATAGAATTTCTGGAAAATTACTCTTGTCCTCTAGCCCCCATTCTGATATTACAGTTCATCTGAGAAGATATAACTTAAATCAGGCTTGGGTCTGTACGCAATTCACAGTCCTTGGAATTTAAGTACTGCAAGGGAATAATCCTTTTCTTCACCACCCTTTGCTTTTCACTGAAACAGCACTTAGTGATAATGGGATAAGAATGGAGTATGTATTCAATAAGACTTGTTGAAAAAGCACAGCTACTAAATGGGCTTGTGCTCCCTCACTGGGCTCTCCTTTACCTTTTCAACTATCAGACAGTGGTGTAAGAGGCTTCAAAGAGCACAGCTCCTTGTAGGATAGAATTAGATGAGAGTAATTTAAGGAAGATTTGTTTTTCTCTCTAAATACTGACATCAGGTAATGTCTGTGGTAACTCATGGATGTAACTAACAAAACTTCAGTCCAGCAGTAACAGAGACTTTTCTAGACATTCCCAGATGCTGAGTTGCCAACAGCCCCGGGTTTTTTTAGGGGGAGGATCCAGCCTATCCCCTCCTTTCACCTACGAGCAAATTAATCTGACCACACCTAAAGGTGGGTTGCTCGCTTTGAGGTACAGACCCTGATGCCAGCACACAGCCAGGGTGAAAATTGGCAGAACCATGCTTAAATGGGTGCTGGGGTGGGCACTGGCAGTTCCTGCAGAACAGATCTCACGTTGCCTGTCCTTGGCACCCAGCATGTCCCCACAAGTCCAGCTTAATCCCGCTGGGAAGAAAGTGTTTCCTGAATCACCCTTTATAATTCAGGTCCTCTAAACCAGGACTGCAACTCCCCCAAATACACTAGAATTATTTTATGGGCCAAAACCAGCTCAAAACGTATCAGAAAAAGCTACTAGAACTGAGATGTTTTCCTTATTATCCATCAGATGTTTAAACACAGGAGGTGCAGTTTAGCACTCATGACTGTCAGCAGCCTAACATCTCAAGAAGATGACATGCATTGCCTTAGATCAGAACATTTTGTTTTAAATAAGCTTCTTGCTTTCTTCTGAGTTTTAATACTTTCTTTCCAGGTTCTGATGTCTGCTTTGAAGCCCAACAATCTTGAGTTCATTTTAATTAAACCTTCATCCTGCCACACATATTTTTGCTTTTGCATGCCTCACTGAAATGAAAATTTCTGGTGGCAAAATATGAAATTGAGCCTTTGTACATATTTAAGGATGGATGTTGGGATATTTTTTTTTTCCATTGTTGCAAACTCAAATTGAAAGAAAATATTTTCTTCTGAGGACTCCCCCCCACCCCTGTCTTTAATAGCTACCTGCCTTCCCTGGTCAGGTGAGAAAACTTGTCTTGCCGGGCAAACAAGAAAACAGACAAACCTGAATTTCACAGCAAATCATTCTTGCATGCCATCTTGCGCACCTGGTCAAAGAAATTCTTGTTGCTGTACAAGGTGAAGAGGTGACCCTTTCCATCCCACCCACAACTGCTCACTGCCCTTCCCTGCTGTGGGAGGTGGCTCATGGCACTGGCTTCAGGGATCATCCCAGAGGTGCTGGCCAGTCCAGGGGTGGGCTAACGTGGGTAGTGATAGGGGTGGGTGAAGGGAGTGGTGGTGGTGGCCACCCTGGTGCTGCTGAGGCAGTGGTGGCTCTCTTGAAGGCCGTGGTGCTGGAGTGGGGATGTGGCACACTGCTGGCAGGGCAGGCACCCTGCCTGAGGGGCAGGCAGCACTGGGACACGCGCCTGCTGATTGTCTTGCAGCACATTTATATGTGACCCACCTCAAGCCCTGCATGTTTCCCAAACATAAATATATGGCTCCAGTGCCCAGCAAGAGCTACTGTTGATTTCAATCATGTCTTGCAGAATAATATTCCCAAGGATGGGAACAGTTCAGGCAGGTTTCTAAAGAGCAAACTCCTGCGTCAGCTTGTAAAATGCAGGAGAAAGCCTCTGAGCAGTTGGTGGCTTAGGAAATTGTCCCTTTGCCTAGAGAAAAATGGTGAAGGAGAAGCACAGGCTGTTTCAGGGGGCTGGTGGAGATGAGCCTGTTGGTAGCTAGGTTTGACCCTGAAATCAGAAGCATGGCATGTGGAAGTTCAAGGCAAATCAGGCAGTCTTTTATGCTGCAAGATTTCCAGCCTGTGTCCATGTCACAGAAATGGGGGTGCAGTGGCCCATGTTGTGTAAGCTGTCTATGTTTGTTTTCATCATCTGTGGTGGTGATCAAGGAGGAAAGGGAATGAGCTGTCTCATGGGGCCAACATGTGCAGAGGAGCTCACACTGGAACTGTAATGGCAAAAAAACTGAAGGGAAGGGCTTAAAGGGGATCTTGCCTTTGGGGTTGTGCTGTCTTTGTCCTGTGAGAGGGGTCCAGGCTCTGAAGCAATGTTTTTCCTTCCTCCAAACTCCACCACTAAGAAAAGGTGTGAAATTAAAGGCATTTAATTTCATGGGGCTGACGCATCTCTCTTGTGGCTGTCTCCACACCTGAGCAGTGCAGCGCTGCTCGTGGCTGTTCTTAAGGCCTGGTGGCAGCAAACTTGTTTCCAGAGCAGTGCTCAGTATCGCTGCCCACGAGGGGGCTCTTTCCTGTTCCTGGTTTTCAGGACAAAACTCTGCTAACCATGATGGAATGGGAGAATAGAGATGAACAAAAGTAGAGCAAGCAGCTCATGACAAAATTTATTCTAACTTTCATAAGCAGCACCACTTCTCAGACAAACTGTCTTTTTAAGAACAGCACCTCAGGAAAATTCTGAATCTGAAGTCAGATGCTCAAGCAACTATTTAAGGAAAAATATGATAAAATAATTTTTCCCCATATTGAGCTACACTTTGCCCTACTTCTTAATTAACTTACAAAGACGCCTAGTTTCCTCATTTTGGGAGATTATGAATAATGTGAAGTCAGTAGTTTTGTATTCCTGGAAGGCAGCACCTTCCAGTGTTATTGTGGATGTCCTGGAGTCATTCCTGTTTTGTCAGATATCTTTCTGCTTTGCCATTGTATCAGCATTTTCCAAAACTTCCCAAACACCACACTTATTGCCATCTGTTATGAACAGATTTTTAATTTGGGATGGTAATGCACATCCCAGGCTATTTAAAGCATTTATCCCATGCCATCATGTCTTTTTTTTTTCTCTCTCATAAGGCGTTATCTTTACTTTAATGTTTTCTGTGAAAAAGTAATATCTTTCTGAATTTTCCCTGGGACAAAACCATACTTCTTGGCATGTTGCTTTATTTGATAAACCAAATATACACATGGGGAGAAATAAAGTAATGAAGTTCTGGTTAAAGCTGACACATGCCACTGTTTATGGCAAAGTGCTATGGTAGTTCTGAAGTTGGATCACACAGTCTTTTTTTACATTTGTATTAAAAGTAATGAGTCAGTTTTTGTGCTGTGGCACTTGGTGTGAGTTGTGTGGCACTTGATTTGAGTGGCAATACTCAGGGGTCAGTATTGGGACTGTGTCAGTGACACAGATAGTGGGATTGAGTGTACCCCCAGCAAATTTGCTGGTGACACCAAGCTGTATGGTGCATTCAGCACCCTGGAGGGAAGGGAGGGCACCCAGAAGGACCTGAACAGGCTGGAGAGATGGGACTGTGCAAACCTCATGGATTTCAACGAGGCCAAGTGCAAGGTCTTGCACGTACATCAAGGCAATCCCAAGGACAAATACAGGCTGGGGGAGAATGGATTGAGAGCAGCCCTGAGGAGAAGGACTTGGGGCTGTTGGTTGCTCAGCATGGCCCAGCAGCCCAGAAATCCAAATGTATCCTGGGCTGCATCCAAAGCAGCGTGGCCAGCAGGCTTGGGGAGGTGATTCTGGCCCTCTGCTCTGGTGAGACCCCACCTGGAGTGCTGCACCCAGCTCTGTGTCCCCCAGCATGAGCAGGACATGGACCTGCTGGGGCAAGGCCAGAGGAGGCCATGAAGATGCTCAGAGGGCTGGAACACCCTTCCTGTGAAGACAGGCTGTTCAATCTGGAGAAGAGAAGGCTCTCACCTGCCCTTAGAGCATCTTTCCAGTGCTTAAAGAGAGCCTGCAAGAAAGCTGGAGAGGGATCTTTTACAGGGGCATGTAGGGATAAGACATGGGGAAATGGCTGTACACTGTAAGAGGATGGTTTTAGATTGGATATATGGAAGAAATTCTTTACTGTGAGGGTGGTGAGGCACTGGACAGGTTGTCCAGAGGAGTTATGGATGCCCCATCCCTGGGAGTCTTCAAGACCAGGTTGGACTTCAAGAAACCTGGGCTAGAATAAGGTGTTTTTAGTGATGAGTAGAAGGTGATAATTAGTGACAAGCAGAGGACGAGCTCTTACCCATTTATAACCTGGATACGTCCTGTGATCTATTAGGCTACAAGTGAGTTTCAATACCTCCTTCCAATTATATAATGCTTGAATTTCTTCTGTTAGTCTCTTTCCTTCAACCAACCAACCAACAAGCAAACCAAGAACAAAAAAATCAAAGTAAAAATCTGGTACTCACCACTAAATTAATGTGAAGGTGCTATGTGTTAGTGGCTCAGTGTTTAAATAGCACTTGGAGGGCAGTGCTGGCCGGGAAGTTACATGAACAATCATGTGCAGTATCATACTGAGGCTGTTGCAGAAGAGGGATTTTATTTCTCAAATGAAGTCTTTAGGTCTTTTGGGTTGACATCTTGTCTGTGTCATGAAAGCTGCTCTCAGTGAAAAAATTTGACAACTGTGTTAGCAGCCAGGCATCTGTTGATGTGTATTCCAAAGCATTTTACCCCAGCTCTGTGGAGAAAGGTTCCAGAGGGTGGACCTGAACACAAAGCTCTTAAAAGGACTATTTGATTTTCTGTTATCTAGTTTTAGATGTCCCAGGATCCATAGCCAACACATGATGGGGCAGTGGAAGTGGTGAAGTGGATTGATATGGAAGAGAGCCATGGAGGTTGTCATGGTAATGTGTACTTTTTATTGTTTTCTTCTTGTACTAGCAAGAAATATTTTATTTCAAGAATAAATACTTAATCCATAACATAGCTATGTGTATCGATGAGAAAAAGAAAAGAGAACACTGGTCAGCTTCAATGACAGCAATTTCACATCAACACAACTATATTGAAACCAGTGAAAATACACAAATAGCACCCAGAATTAGATTGTGGATAATCTAGTGTGAGTAAAAGTATTGTTTCCTCTTCACTGACAGAGGAAATTCAACTGGTATTTTCAGGTGACGACACCCCAGCCTACAACATCACTAAAAGCAGTCAAGAGAGTAGCAGTAGCAATCCTAATTTCTGCTGTGTCAGAGTATAAACATCACTTTTAGGGATGTTCTGTAAATGCAGGTTGGGTTCAGTTGTCTCACACCGCCTGCAGATCACTAAACACTTGGAGGCCAAAGTGAGAGCGCCAGAAGGAGACACCACAACAAAACTCGTCTTGAAGCGGCAGGAGCTTTCCATTTTTGTCATTTTTAATGGGATGTTTTCAAGCTCCAACTTTTGTCTTGCTACCCTGTAGTTGCTATATTTTTCTACAAAAATACAAACACAGTTATGCGTTCCTGGCACTTTTTGTGTCTAAAACACAATCAGCAAGATCTTAAACACAGGAATACAACTACTGGCTACACGTACAGATATGGTTTTGTCAAAGATACCAATATTTATTACAGAAAATAACAGAAAACTGCTGGAAATGGAATAAAGGTGATGCATCTCCCAGATCACACCTGTTCTTTAAGTATCTGTTTGGATATCTATAATATCAAACAGGATCTTTTACTAGATCAATGTGCCTGGTTAGAAAAAACAGATAGGATTTCAGGCACAGGAATCCATGTCTGAAAAACAAGGCCTTGCATATTTGTCTTACTTGGCTGACTAACTGAACTGGAAAAAAAACCAAAAAACACAACCCAAACAGCCACTAGAGGGAGGCCATCTAACGTCAGAGCAGATTTTCCCTTTGTAAAGCAAAAAGTCTTCATAAAGTACACAACATCTCAACCGACCAAGCATGCTGCAGAGAGAAAAATTTAAAAAAAAAAAAAAAAAAAAAGGAAAAAAGAAAAAAGGGGGCTTGAGAATATTTTAGTTTGGCAAACAGAAGACAAAAGTCACGGGTATCAGTCACCATGTCCTAAAAAACAAAGCAAGGAAGCAAATCTATGAATGCTTATTCTTCTAGGTGTTGTGGTTGTATTCACATGGCACTCTTGGGTGACCCAGTCAGCTGCACAAAAGCAGCAAAAGTCGGGATGCCTGTATCAAGGGAGACTGTGTGTGCTGCTCTCCTGCCTTCCTTCTGAGAAAGAGCTGATGGCTCAAAGAATACCTCTTGAATAACAACAATTTCCCATCAACTTTATGGAAACATTGCTAATTTCAGGGTCTTTTAACAAACTGGATTGCAAACTGCAGCAATTCTGCAACAGGAACACAACACATTTCAATGTCCTGGGGCATGGCTGGTAACCCACAGGGAAGACTCTGAACAGACAGGATCTGCCTCAGTCAGCTTATTCTGTTTTTATAGCTGCCAACACTTAATAATGCAGATTCCGGCAGAAAGGCACCAAAAGTTTTCCTCCAGAGAAGATATTCTGTTTAGTATTTGGAAAGGGGGGGAAGAAGAGGGCCTTGCTATTTTGCTATCATGGAGGAAGCTGAAGAGAGAGTATTTCTGAGTGAGTAATTATTTTAAACAGGGAGTTTTAGGAAGATCTAGAGACTTAAGAGAGGTCTGGGACCAGCTCATCTCTTCCTTGGTTTTACAAGCTGAATATCTCCCAAACTGAAAAATCCCCAATAAAATAAAGCCATGGTCACCATTTTGTGTATTTAAAGTAGCCCAGAGTACAAGCAACATCCCATTTCATTGTTCAGACTCCAGAGGTGAATAGCAAAAAATCACTCAGCAGCAGAAGCAATGAGCTTGGCAGTTTGAAACTTATTGATATAACAGCATGTTGCACTCTGGACCTAAAGAAATACAGATATTTTATAGGTATACAGATATGTAACAGATATATTTCCTGTTCAAGTAAGAATCCAGAAAAAAATCACAGATTTCTGTCCATATGTTATTTAAGGGGTTTTTTTAAATTTTTGTTTTGTTTTGTTTCCATCAATGCTACTCCAGGTTATGCTTTTCTGTAAGTAAGTTAATCTGTTTTCATTATGTGACTGATTTTTGGGCGCAGCACCTGCCTCACTGTTGTTGTTGTAGAAGGAAAAATACATGTTCCTTCTACAACATTCTAGTACATACTGTCTTCTACAGTTAATCACTGTAGAAGAGACAAAACAGTTAATTTTGGTATCCAAGCTGAAGAAGAGCGTCACAACCAGTGAGATTGAGACCTTACCATACTGGTGTTACTTTGAAATAGCAGTAAACAACAGGGAAAGATGAAAACCTGGAGGGGGTGGCTGGTAGGAGGGGTGTTAAGGAAGGTTAGACTCCGCTGCACAACAGTAACAGCAATAATTCACTTCAGCAGCTATGGTGCACCTCCACAGAGAGAGCAGCTTGGGCTCCTGCATCTGTACCTCCTTGTCTTCCATCAACATGGCAAAGAAAAGAAAAATAATTCTAAATTCACAAAGGAATATTTCTGAATCAATATAAACAAAGAAGAAAAGTTTTCTGTTCTGTTCAATCACTCACCAAAACCCTGACTGAGATGGGGCATGCAAAGGACATGCTGCTCTCTCTAACGGGATTTCCAAGCAAGTCAGACTTCCCACTGCCGTCAATTTGACTTGTTTAGACAACCCACTGGATGCCTTCCTGCTTATTTGCTCCTAAAGCCTTTTACACACCTTGTCCAAAGAGCTGAAATCTCACTGTAGGATGCACGTGGAACTGCAGCCTTTTGACTCCAAGGACACCAAACCAAGAACAGGAACAGGATGGGCAGTCTCCATCCTTGGAGTGGCTTGGAACCCCACTAGAAAAAAGTCTGAATCTATGACAAGTAAACCTGCACAGGCTGCCGTTGCTTTGGGATTAGGATTGATGCTTATGAAGGAAAATCATCAGTTCCCTTTCCTCAACCTTTGTGCACTCCTAGCATCAAAGGTGTTCTTATGCACTGTGTGATGCTGTACTAGCAGCTCCAGGACAGTGCAAACCTCTGTGCCTGGTGCAGATACTGAAACCCTTTTCCTTAATTCCCTAGCATCTGAGATATTCAATATATCAAAAAAGAAAGACAGAAGCAGCATGTATTCCTCTTCTGTCATTCTGTGTGTGAGGTAGGGAGAAGACATTTGGAGGAGCTAGCACTGGACCTCCTGTCAGTGGTGGGGAGGAAGCATCACCACTGCTTATAAGGTCTTGTTTTATCTTCAACTCATCATCAGGGTTTGTTTAACTGTATTACTTGTAATTGTAATTGTAGTAATTTTATCTTTTACTGCAAGAGACTTGGAGTACTCTGCTGGGCAGCTCTGCAGCACAGTAGTTGCAATGGGATGCATGAGCTGATAGGGCCAATGTTTGCTAAACCTCAAATTAAGCAGAGTTTTCTCTTACAGGAGCCCCTTGTCTGTGAGATATGGGAGCTGAGAGTTTCTTCACAAGCTTCCTCAGATACACTATTTCTTCAGGGGCAGTAAGCACTCTCAGGTGCTTGTTGTCCACCCCACAGCATGGTGCTGTAAAGTTAATAAGAGAGCTGAGACATGAGTCAGTTCATGGGACCTGATCCAAGCCAGAAGAATAACTTGCAGGTTTCATGCAATTTGTCTTTTAGCTGAACACAACCAAATGCTACCAAAGAATCCCCTCCTCTGGGAAGGTGTGTATACCTCTGACACCAGAGGTGTGCACAGCTGCCACAAGTGTCTTGTGCTATGTGCCAGCTTGTGGGGCTTGTGATAGAGCTCTCGGGATCACAGGTGTGTGAGAGAGGGTCCAAGGGAAGCAGGATGCAGCACTGTGCCTCCTCCTGCTCCCTGGAGGGCCTCAGCCTGCCACTGCAATCCAGGCACCTGCACAAATGCTGCTCTAGCACTCTGGAGGCCTGACACAAGCTCCCTGGCAGCAGGTCCACTAGCAGGATTTGTTAAAGAGAAGGGAGGAGCAGTCTTAGACTGAGCTTGCGGCTTGATGTCCAGCAGCAGTGCCAGCCTAAACCAGCAGGCTCACAGTCCTCCCATTCTCTCTCCTGTTGGAATTATCTGTGTCTGAACTGTATCAATTCCTCTGCCAAGAGGCCAAGCAGTACTTGTGTCAGCCCAAAAGAAGATATAGCAGCGATAAGCCCAGGACTATGAGCCAGGCAGCTGCCTAAGTTGAGTCTACTGACACAAAAACCAAAACAAAACAAAAAAAAGGTGAACCTCAGTTCCTTTTACCTTTTACCTTTTACCTCATTTATCCTTTCAACTTCACTTTAGGAATGAAAACAGTGTGTATCTAGAATCATAGTATTATATCCCTACCATGGGCAGGAATGTCATTCACTAGATCAGGCCCCCATCCAACCTGACCTGGAACACTTCCAGGAGCACCCACAGATGCAGAACAGAGAAAAATCCAAGCACACTTTAGTGAGCTTGTAGTCTGGTTGGGTTTGCTTTCTTGCATATCCCATTCCTCTGCTGTCTGTATCAATTCCTCTGCCTTACCCTTCTAATCTTGTCTCACTTAATTTGTGAGCACACAGCTACCACAAACCCACCATTTTGAAACCCACAAATGCAAGGCTGAAGCTTTGGCACCTATGAATAAATCATAGCATAGCCACAAGAGGCACAAAACTGAAGTATCCAGTAGGCTTGCCTGTTCACTGGCTTCTGAGTCAGTCGCTGGCTTCTAATTCAGTTAAAGCACCAAAGATTCTGACTTATGTGAGCTGTGGGGTCAGCAGTGACATCAGCGACACTGAATGATGAATTAAGGTGCTCCAACCATAATGAAGGATTGTCTCAAAATCACTAGGACACACTGGTTCAGAGGTCATGATAACATGTT
>VWZN01022267.1:86663-98883 GCA_013396955.1 Regulus satrapa | reverse complement strand
TTGAGATACCCAGCACACAGAAGCAAACAAATATGTTAATTTCATTTGTGGTCAGTGACTTAGAAACCTTTATTCAGCTGCTGTAGGATCCTTGATATCTGCCCTCCTCACAGTTTCAAGAAAATACGCACTAGGATAAATGGAAAAATGTTTCATGAATGCACTGTGTGACATGGAAAATCCTAACCATTCAGAACAGGTGATTTCTGGGGATTTTGTTTTTAGATGGTATAGAAAACCTTCTAATCACACTGGTAAAATGTACTAGTGTACTGCAGACAAGTGCATGGCATTCAGGGATGAAGGCTTTCTGGTCTGTGCTGACTTCTGGCTTTCAAAGCCAGTGTAAGTGAGTGTTTCTATTTTCACAGTGGTAGGGGGAGGGGGAGAGGATGTTGGGAAGATTTTGAGTTTGTTTGTTTGTGGTTTTTAATGTAAGTAATCTAATTTCTCCTACTGTTGCAACAGGATATTTTTCTACAATGTCTTCCATCTTTCTTTTTTACTAGGGACCTAATAATTCCCCAATAGGTAGAAATCTCTCAACAAATGTAGATTATTTCAGCCTAAGGTTTCTTCTTCACTTTCATTTGTAGGGCAACATACTGAATTTAGAAAACAAAGTTACATTATTTATAAAAGGTGCTGTTTATGCACATATGTCTAAATAGAAAACCTGCTTTAGATTTAGCAGGATAAACATGAGTTAGTTGTCTTACTCCATTCCTGCCTCATTTAATCACAGAAGAGACACAGATTAATTGTTCTTTATTTGTGGTACACTATTTCTAGTCAACAAGGAAATCCACTCTTGTTTGTAAGTATTCTAACTTTATAAAGTTTCTTTTAAAAACAATTCTAGTGGAAGGTCATGATGTTTAAAACATATTTCAAGTATAACTGATTCATTTATGAGAATTTGAAAAAATATTGTACAGTCTTACTCCCATAGTCTTACATAAAGCAGTTCCTGGTGTGGAGAAAGAAAGATCTACTACGTACAAGCAAATGTAATATTTTTGAAATCAGTATCTTTTAGCACTACAAAGCAATATAGAACAGATGTTAGTCTTGTTCTTGAGTATTTTACCTATTGCAGATTTTAACTGTAAAAAGCAATGACAAATTATGCTAATGAAAGGAAAGAATGAAAATAATCTTTAGTAGATTTGAGTCTAAAACTATTGCAGTTCTTGAATGTGTTTGAAAACATTAGCTGAAGTGCTTACTTCTGTAAACCTCATTCTTGTGTTTTTGTATTGGCTGGTTGATATTAATGATAAAAAACAAACTTTGTGCTATGAACTGTAAGAATACATGAACACGGCATTGAAGTATAGGATGAGCCAAATTCAGATACATTTATCTAGTCAGTGTGTTATTTACAGGATCTTATGTATCCTTTTTAAACATAGGTCCTGACTGTGGTTTTCTTTTTCTTTGAAGGAAAGCTAAACATGTCCTTAGTCAGTGAGTGACAATCTGTGTGCCAGCTGTTAATGTGAGGGTGTGAAACATAAAAGAGGTTGATGGTGCCAGTTATGCTGGAGCCCTTTATTTGAGTGTACTCCTGAAGTAGAGGTGATTAAATTTTGAAAGAAATTGATGACTGTTACTTCTGAACTGAATTTATTATTTCTGTAGAGTCATGTAAGTGTTGCTAGTTCAGGTAATTTAATTTAGAGCTTCAACAAAAACTGTGAGCTAATTCCTCTTTCTTTTTGTCCTCATGTCCCATGTTCATTTTAGCTTTTTGAAGTATTGTGCAACTTGGTTTCCTTCATGGAGTGATCATGGAGTTAAGCTGTACCTAACCAATGTAATATTTTTTTTTAATGCTGTGCCTTGATTAGGGATGAAAAAACAGTTTAAATTTTAATTAAAAGCAAATTTCCTTTACTTCAAGAGGTAGAGTTTTGGAACCCTTCAAAGCAGTCTGAAATTCTGGAAAATTTATGCAATTATTAAATGGTAAACTATTCTAGCACACTCGTTAGTTATGGTCATCTTCATTTTTTTATATGGACAATCACTTGCATTTTGCTGTGCTGTACTGGGCCTTGCTTGTCCTTGCTTACTTTTAGAGTTCATGAAGTACAAGGGATGAGTTTTTCCTAGTATAAATCAATTATGTTGGCAGAAAAAGACCTGTGATTAAGTTGTCTGTATCCTTTTTAGACTGTCCAATTAAGTTGGCATATACAGAGTCGAATTTTAGCAACNAAACATTTGCATTCCATACCATGAAATCTTTGAAAAGATGTGTCATTTCACTTTCAGTTCATTGCCCAAACAATTTTTCTTTAGGCTGATGATATTTTATTTCGCTGTAGAGTCACCTTCTATTTCAACATATTGGCTGCTTCAAAGTAGTTTCTCTGTGGTGTGAAAATTGTAACTTTCATGGCACTCCTGAATTACTGAAGCAGCAGCATGACCTGTGAGGCAGGTTTGGGTACAATGATTTAACTGCATACTATTTGATACAAAATAATTTTCAACTCTAAGGTGTCAGTCTAACCTGTCTTGCTATTTTAAGTCGTACTACAGCTGCACGTGTGGGTTTTTGGTACTGCATTCCTTGCAGTGTTTCTGTAAAGCTGCTTAAATGCATTTGCATTCCTGTAAAAAAATAAATACAAAAGAAATACCAGAATCCTGTAAGTAGAGTAACGTTCCTGCTTGTATACAAGAGACAAGTATAGGAGCAAAACCAGACTTTTTCTGTTTTCTGTTCTCACTCTTCTCCTAACATCATGATTTTCTCACTTCTTTTAGATTGTTGTCCAAAGCATAGTGTCCCTGAAGCTGTAATCCCCCTCACAGCTATGGAATGTGATAGCAAATCCCAGGGAACCTGAATTATTCCAGGTTTCAGTAGCTGAGAAAAAAGAATAGGGACGATGGTGAAGTTATTCTTGAAAAACTATGTATTGATGGGATCTTGATCAGTACAATTTGCAGGCAACTGCAGGTCAAAAATCGGAATTTGTTTTTCAGGAAACACCGAGTGGGATCATAGCACAAAAGGATGATTGACAGAAAAAACTGAGACTGGAAACATAATTCTGATACAATTATTTTAAACTTTGGGGTGCATTTGCTTCTCTAGTTTTATCTTGCTCCATAAGGTTGTGTTTTAAGATTAATCACCAGTATTTTTCTCAAATTCTCACTATAGAATTAGAGAGCTGGAACACCTCTATTATGAAAACAGACCTAAAGGGGTTGTTCAGCCTGTAGAAAGAAGGGCTCTGAGGATGCCCTAGAGCAGACTTCCAGTACCTAAAGGTGATGGAACCTACAATAGGTTTGGAGAGGGACTTTTTACCTGGGTGGGTAGTGATAGGATGAAGGGGAACGTATCTAAACTGGAAGAGGGCAGGGTTAGATGTTCTACTGGGAAGAAACTCCTTCTGCGAAGGTGATAAGGCACTGGAACATGTTGCCCAAAAATTGTGAATTTCCCATTTCTGAAAGTGTTGAAGGCCAGGTTGGATGGGGTTTGGTCTAGTGAAAGTTGTCCCTGCCTATAGCAGGAGGGTTGGAACTAAATGATCTTTTAAGGTCCCTTCCAGCCCAAACCATTCTATTATTAATCAATTATCAGTCACACATCTAAGAGCAAGTTCCTATCTGCTGTAAAGGTAAAAGCGGTTTTCAAATTTTTTTAAATATATACAAATATAATGTTTAACTAGAGTTCTTCTTGTCTGCTTTAGAAAGCTGGACAGAGTTTTGGAATGATACACTTATCCTAGTTTTCTAATTAGTATGTGGTGTATACATGTTGTTGATACAATATTTATAACACTGTTAGAAATATATGCATACTGAGTTTTAATGGAATTACTTAAGTATTAGATATAAATATAAACAATATAATAACTTTAGTATTCCAAATCAGAGACATATTTCAGAAAAACAAGTCCAGAATTTTGAGCAAGGTTGGTTGTCTGACCGTAGCAGGCTTAGTTATTTGACTATAATAAAACAAGCTTGTTTATTCAAGCCATTTTTTGAAAAGTATTATACAGTGCTTTTGAATCATTCTTGCTGTAAAGATTCTTATTGAATGTTCAAATTCAACTTTGTGGATTGCTGTCAGATATATGTGCTTTTTATTTCTGTTGCTTTTAGAATAATTACAAGAGGAAACCAGTAATATTAGGTTTTTTGATATTTTTCTTGAATCCAATTATTCTTTTTTTTGTTTTGGTTTGGTTTTTTGTCAGTATATAATATAAAATGTTTAACGTGTGTGGGTTTTGAGACAATTAATTGTTCTAAAACTGCTAAAATCAGCATGTCTCTTCTGTGACATGCCAGTTCTCTCCTTTAAATGAATTACAGAAATGCACTGTGTGGAGAAACACATGAAGGCTTTGAGCAACACAATTCACAGAATCACAAAACAGGATAGGATCTCAGTGGGTCATCGGTCCAACCTCCCTGCTCAAGCCTAGAGCACATGGCCCAGAATTGTGTCCAGACAGCTCTTAAATATCTTTAATGAGGAAGAATCCACAACCTCTCTGGACTATCTGTTCTAGAGCTTGGTCACCCACACAATAAAGTTGTTCTGCTATTCAGATGGAACTTGCTGTGCATCAGTTTCTGCCCATTGCTGCTTGTCCCATTGCTTGGCACCACCAAGCAGAGCCTGGCTCCATCCTCTTGGCACCCTCCATCAAATACTGACAGATGTTGATGAGGTGTCCCCTCAGCTGTCACTTCTTGAGGCAGACCAGGCCCAGCTGTCTCAGCACTTGCTTTTCTCCCCTGTTAATATTAGAAACATTACTGAAGAGTAATTAATCAGGCATTTGCTGTTCTCTTCTGTATTTGTATTTGGGTTTGTGTGGCAAGATTTTGGTAGTGGGAGTGGCTACATGGGTATCCTCTAGAAGAAGCTGCCAGAAGATTCCCCCATGGTCAGCAGAGCCAATTCCAGCCAGCTCCAAGATGGACATGCCAAGGCCTAGCCCATCAGTTTTGGTGGTAATGCCCCTGGGATAACTGATAACTGGGATAACAGTAATACAAGAGCAATGTCAGCCAGAGAAAAGAGAAGAGAGAATATGTGAGAGAAACAGTTCTTTGGACATAAAGGTCAGGGAGGAAGGAAGGACAGGAGATGCTCCAGGTGCCAGAGCTGAGATTCCCTTGCCGCCCATGGTGCAGATCGTGGTGAGGCAGCTCTGCCCCTGCAGCACATGTAGGTCCATGGGGGAGCAGAGATGTACCAAACTAAGCCCCACCATAAAGCAGGGGAATGGCAAAGGGTGCTGTAACACAGGGGGGAAGCATGGTCCTATCAGGACCCATGGAGAGAGGAACCCACGCTCAGGCAGCTTTGCAGGCTGGCCTTGTGACCCCATGGGGAACCCACACTGGTGCAGTCTGTTCCAGAAGAAATGCATCCCATGGAACAGACCCATACTAGAGCAGTTTCTGAAGAACTGAAATCTATGAGGACTTCATTTCAGGAACTTGGTAGAGGAATGTTCCCCATGGGAGAGACCCCACAGTGGAATGGGGGAAGAGTGTGAGAAGTCCTCCCCATGAGCAGGAGTGAGTGCCTGAGCCAAAACTGATTGTGAAGCCTTCGTTCCCTTCTCCCTCTGCCATTTAGGGGGAGGAGATAGAGAAAATCTGGACTGAAATTGAATCTGGGAAGGGAGGAGTGGAGAGAAGGTATTGAAGGTTTGGCTTTATTTTCTCATTATCCCACTGTGGTTTTCTTGGTAATAAATTAATTTATTCAAATTGAATGAGTTTTCTTCATGACAGTAATTGGTTGTAAGAAAACCCTTGAAGATGGTAACTGGGACCACAGCACAGACTTCTGTAGTTTAATCTGAAAGCTGTAGTTTATTTTAGGGCGTGGGTGAGAGAGCTTGCTAGGAGCCAGCAGAAGTGGCTCAGAGCAAGCTCAGAGGGAACAATAGGAACAGGGGTAGAGCATGGGGGAAAGGGTCCAAGGGGGTCCAAGAATTAAGACTCTTAGGAGTTAAGGGGAAAGAGTTAAGTAGTCACAGAGTCAGAAGCAGGAGAGCATGACTTATGAGAGTAAGTTAAGAGAAAGAGTTAAGAGAGTTAGTTAAGAGAGCAAGAGAGAGAGTGAGAGCAAAGAGTAAGAAGAAGAGTAGGAGAGAGAATAAGAGAGAGCAAAGAGTAAGAAGAAGAGTAGGAGAGAGAATAAGAGAGAGCAAAGAGTAAGAAGAAGAGTAGGAGAGAGAATAAGAGAGAGCAAAGAGTAAGAAGAAGAGTAGGAGAGAGAATAAGAGAGAGCAAAGAGTAAGAAGAAGAGTAGGAGAGAGAATAAGAGAGAGCAAAGAGTAAGAAGAAGAGTAGGAGAGAGAATAAGAGACAGTAAGAGTGTAAAGAGTAAGAGAGAGCAAGAGAGTGAGTATTCTTTTACAATTGCTTTTATAAGTTTCTGTACCTTGAATATTCTGTTCTTTCACTAACCAATCTTTGTAAGATTGGTTATTAATGCAGTACATTTGCATCCAGTCTATAGAAATCACTGTATTACCATGCATTATGCTATCTTAAATGTACTTTGGACCCTCTTGAAACCCTTCTGTTGAAACAGAGGGGGAAGGGTCTTTTGCATTATTTTATCAGGTGAGGAATGTCTTTTGGCTTGCTAGACTGGTTTCTCTAACTTCACTGAAGCTTCACTTCATTTTAACTTCACTTCATTTTAATTTGTCCTTAGCCTTTTTGGCTAAGCAATCATATCTATAATTCCTTTCAGTTTCTCTTTTCCAACAATTGGTGAGTGATTTCTCCTGGTCTTTACCTTGACCCATGAGCTTTTCATTAAGTTTTCTCTACCCTTTTCGGTTGAGGAGGGAAGTGATAGAGAGGCTTTGATGGGCACCTGGTGTCCAGCCAGGGTCAACCCACTATTGTTTAAATAGAAGTGAGTTGCTTCAGGACCAAGGTCAGTATCTCTGACAAGAAGTTTAACAGCTGCCTTCTCGTGTGTCAAAAAAGTAATGGTTGCCTGACTGGCACTCAGAAGTAGCCAAGCATAGTGAATGCAGAAGGAAACAGAGTAATGTGATTCATAATAATGACCTGGACATCTGATTTTCCGTCTTCGCATAAGGCTCAAAAAGTGCAAGGACTAATTAAATTACTTAGATTAAGCCATGCGAAATCAAAGAGATGCAAAGCAGCTCATTTCTGGGTATGATGAAGCAGCTCTGGGATTATCTAAAATGCTGTTCTTCACTGTTTTCTGCATGGCTTTAGGGGACTAGTAATTGTCAAGGAGAATTGAAGTGGAGTGATTGATGTGTTAAGGTAAAAAAGTCAGTGATGTAATCTTCATCCCAGAAGGTATGTTGTTCCTTGCCTGTTTTACAGGGAAAG
The DNA here is from genome assembly GCA_013396955.1 of Regulus satrapa. NCBI lineage: Eukaryota > Metazoa > Chordata > Aves > Passeriformes > Regulidae > Regulus > Regulus satrapa. Next base: position 91,494 of record VWZN01022267.1, on the reverse strand, counting down.
GCTTAGAGTAGACTGATTATATATGAGAGAGATTAAGTTAGAAGAATTAGCCAAAAGAGTATTAATCTAGACAGTTTCCTTCTTAAATTAAACAAAAAAAAAAGTCTGTGCAAATGATGATAATGAAAAGCAAACAACTTAGAGTGAAACATAAGTAAGCAATTGATTGTGCGGAAACAAGAAGTAAACTGTTTTTGTAATATCTGCAATAGGAACATGGGTTTCCAGCTATATATAGATCTGTCTAATGCATTTCTATTTTCTGTTGGTGTCTTGGTTTTAAAAGACAAAAGTGTCTGCTAAGGAAGGCAGGAGCCTCCCTTGGAATAGAAAATGAAACCCCCTCCCTCCTAATTATCATTTTGAAATTAAGAGACTCCCAGGCAAAGATATGAGGATAGGAATAACAGTTACTTACTAGCAAGAAAAAAAACCACCAAACTACAACTTAAGAGGAATATGAAAATTAAATTGTACAGTAGCGCACAACAAATATCAACAGAGTTAGGGTACAACCTGACACCCTGTTGGTCAGGATGTTGGTAGCAGTCTGATTAAATGGTGGCTGTAGTCCTTCTGGAGTGACAGATGCGATTTTGTTGGAGCAGTGATCCTCTAGAAGGGTGCAGGCCTCCTCTGAAGGTGCAGGGGTGATGCAGAAAGGCCTGCTCTTTCTCTCAGGACCCAGCAAAAAAGAGAGGTATCAGTGGTGTCATGATTCCCAGATTTTATTCAGTTGGAAATTCCTGTCTCCTCCCCCTGGGTGGAGTGTTTCACAGTGGGATGATGTAATTTTATCAGTCACTCAATGGCCCAATAAACAGAAGATATTTTCCTGGATGAGTGTGGGTGGTGGAAGAGATAAGAACACTGCCCCTCCTGGGCTCAACAGATGGTGACAGAATGCACACCCCTGGTCACATCCTGCATTGCAATCTAAGCCATAATGGCCCATTAACAGAAGACAAAGATGGGTCTTGGAGAAGACAAAGAACACTGCCCCCCCTAGGTTCAACAGATGATGGTAGAATACACACCCTTGGCCACATCCTGCATTGCAACACATGACAGTTGGGTAACTTGTAGGGAGCACTATTGGAGAAGATGGCACCTAGAAAAAAGTATAAAGATAGTATTGTTATTTTCATGTTGTGTATTTTACAATTTTAATTCTAATTTCATAATTTATATGGATTATTTTCTGGATATATGCAAAGGCATCTAATGTGGCATCATTTTCATCCTGTGAGTTCATAGGGCTAGCTGGCTGTGTTCCAAAATGCATTTGGAACTAAAAAAAGGAAAAATAAAAATTTTATATTTGAATAATGAAAAAAAAAATACATCTCATTGATTTCTGTGTAGATGGCATTGTTTCTTTCTGTTTATGTAAGTGGGCTTCTGTTAGAAAACTTGATTTTATGCTCCAAGCTGCTTTTGATGTAATGTATTAGCTGTCTGATTAGTATAGCTAAGCACTGTGGCATGTGCTGGTTCAGGAATGATAGAATTGATCAAAAAGTGAAGTAGAAGAAATAAAACCAGAAGTAATTAATTTATGGGAAACAGATTTAGAAGTTTTCCCTTTTCTGTTGAGCAATCTGGTATAAGAAACTTGTTTTTAATTGGGTCATGTCTTAGAGGGAGAGAGAATTTTTATACCTTAGTCCTGTTTCCAATTGTTTTAATTGTCCCTAAGATCTGTCTTGATTTTCTTCTCTTGATATTGGACATCTGTGAGCATGTTTAATTCCAAAGTCATTATTGTCTGTATAGTGTTTTAATATAATGCAGTAAATTTGCCAGTGTAATAATCTAGTTTTGTTTAGACTGTTTTAAAATCAGGTTTCAACCAGGAAGCTAACAATATCTTATCTAATTGAGCAGAATGAACCTAGTGTCCTTAAAATTCCTGTTGATTTATGTGACGATCTCATACCAAGGAAAGCATCTCATTCACTAGTTTGCTCAGAAGTACCTCTAGCCAGTGGGAATGCTAACCCAGCAGATAAGATTATGCATTTGAGAAGCCTCACGCTAAGCGAGTATCTCTGCTGTTGGTATCCAGTGATATTCCACAGGCACAGAACATTTTATGTTAACATCCTATTGTTAACATAATATGAGCTGGGAAAAGAGATTTCCTGTGGGAGCATTCTCAGGTGGGCCTGAAGATTTGCATACATTTATGCTTGTTTTGTATTTTAAACTTGTACACAGTTCCCTGGCACTCTGATCGAATCTCTTGCCTTGCCAGCAGATTATCACACAGCATTTGAATACATTCCATTTGGGGTGTCCCAAAGCACATGACTCCAGTGTTTCAACAGTAAGACAAATGTTTGTTGACTGTGGGATGCAAAGAAAACAAGATGTGTGTAAAGTGTGGAGTACTCTAGCAGTACAGCACAGTAAATAACAAGCAAAGTTTAAATTGTTTTTGCACAATTTGTTGTAGAAGTTTAGTGTCTTCCCTTTATGCTTGTATTCTATTATTGTTGAAAGTCCACTGTTGTGGGAATACAGCTGTTACTTACAGCTCTGGCCAAGTATTCCTTTGTTCCCTTTGTTTTAATGGCCACTGCAATTTTAACTTCTGTTTTGAGCTCTGTTCTGTGGATGTTGCTGGCCTTAAGACAAGTATTTTATGTGGGCATGACCTCACGTAGGTCACTGCAGGAACTAAGGCAAGACATACATTTTTCTTAAGCCTACACTGAGCACAATTAAGTTATTTAGGGATGAGGGTCACTGTACTACTGTTACCATAGCCTATGTAAGACCAATGTTTTGGAAGAATGTTAACAATGCTTTTATAGTGATAAAACTGCCCACACTAAATGGAAGCAATCTTCTAAATTGCTTTCCTTCACTGTTTAATGCAGGATAAACATTAGGGTGACTCAATGAAAAGTCAACAATCCTAAGATGAAGTGGAAGGTCAGCAGCTTTGTAGAACAAGTTTCTTCCCTAACTTGGCTGCCCTTATTGGCGTTATATTAGTATTTATTTAAGATTATGTCTAGCTTTAGCGTGAAAGTTAGGCTTGAAAATAGTTTGTTAAATCATTAAAATAGTAGACTATGACTGAAGAGTTGGAATGGTAAAGTTATTTTGGTCACAGAACTGTACTTGTGCACAAGTACATGTAATTTGGTTTTAGTAGAATTAGAATTATTCAACTATCTGTTTAATCTTTCCATAAATGGAAGAGTGCTACCAAGAGTGATACTTCAGGACACATTAATAATATTGGTCATTATACCAGTATTGCATCTTATCATAAATTAGATTATGAAGAAAGAAAGTAAATAAGAGGACTTCCATTTGGTGGACTTGATTATTTAACCTAGTCATAACTTTTTCAATGTTTTCTTGCTATGAAAACCTTTTCTTCTTTGTTTTTGTTTTTTTTTTCCCTAAATTGTTGTGCATTGCAGCCAGAATGTAAATGCATATGGTGGAGATTAAAAGGAGGGAGTGATCTGTGGTAGGAAGAAGGGAACCAGTTATCCAAAATACCTTCCCAGTTTCCAGTGCCCAAAAAAAGGCTTCACTACAGGCTCTGCTTGCTTCCCCCCTTCTTGCCAGCACTTCCCCAGGTTTGTTTCTTGATAACAGTCAGTCTGGGACTGTCTTGTGGTGTGGTGGACTCTACTATTTTTTAGTATCAGACACAAATTGTTCCCAGGGTGACAATAAATTATTTGTGTGCTTTCAGTGTTCCTAGTTGCTTTTGCAGTCTTTCCCCAGTACTGTCACAGGTGATTTAAGCTGATTCTGTTATGAGTGAAGCAAGAAAGTGAAAAAGTAAAGGAGAAAAAGGCATTAAAACATTTCTGAAATTGCTTAACTTTAATCTAAGACCATAATGGTTACTTAAAACAACTTCTTAACTTTTAAAGTACATACTTTTATGGCAATTAATTATATTTATTGAATGGCATGTTATATTTTATATTCATATTATATTTTAATCTTTGTATTATACTGTAATTGGTAGCATACTGCTCTTTTGAACACTGAGCAAGAAACTACACAGCATCTACCAGATTTCTAAGATGCAAATCAAGTATAATTTCTGCATTAAATGTGATCACACGTCTGGACTATGCTGCTACTGCATTGAACAACCCACTGATCTTAGCTGTTCAGACACTGTCTTTTGCCGTTAACCTACTTTGCCTTCCTTTCTTGAATGTGTTCTCTGTGCAGTTTCTTCTAAAGAATTGTCCATGTATCCAAGAACATAATTTTGGTTTCCAGTTGGGATTGTTTGTTTTTAATTTAATCTTTGATGTTACAATGGTGCCTGTGGAAATGGAGTGCTAAGGGCTTCTAACCTGACCAAGTCAGAAGAGAAGAGAAGTAGTTTAGAAGAAAGTAGTTTATTCCTTTTGCTCCTATCTGCCCCTTAACTACTGCTTCAATAATGCTAGAGATTGAGGTAGTCTTTAACTTGTGTGTGTTTGCGTAGGTGTTGTGACAAGTAAGCAGAGTGTGTATGCAAAATTAAAACAGATAATTTTACCAGAAGTTTGTATTCAGCAGATACATGGGCACAGTTGTCTTGCTTGTCCTCTGACTTAGTTAAACTAAATTGCTCTTGTGTCTCAGAACTGATTCTTATTTTAGTTATTAACTCAAATTTGGCTTTCAATATTTTTAAAGAAATGATCTACTGAAATGTAGAGCACAGCATCTGTATATATCTTAATATTTTTGAGATATTTTGTGTTCTAGGTAATTCTTAACTGGAAATTAATAGCAGCAAAATCCTCTCAGTTCCTCCAGAAAAGGCAGAAGTTATGACACAAGGAGAAAGCCTTTT
>VWZN01022267.1:65102-75465 GCA_013396955.1 Regulus satrapa | reverse complement strand
TGTGAAACTCATATTTTTGTTTATCACTAACAAAAATACCTAACCTACGCTAACCTATTCTATTAGTACAGTTTCAAAAAATTTTTTTTTTTTTTTTTTTTTTATGCTTATGATACCCTCCTGGATGCACTTTACAAACATGGTATCTGCAGTTTGATTTGCTACTGAAGGAAAAATGGAGTGATATCACAACGTTGATTAATGATTTGGCCCACAGAGAAGGATTCATTTATTCCAAAGCCATAGTGACTCAGTTGNTCCTCTGAGGAAAGAAGAGGAGTTTTCTGGTTTTGGAAAATTAAAAGGAGAGAGAGATATCTCGCCATCATGTTCTCTCTTTTTTAACTTCCTTTAATTTTTGTTGCCTTTTTTTTTTTTAAGCAAAACAAAAACCCAACAAAACCAAACTCAAACCACAAAAACACATACACCAAAAAAATTGCATCCCCACAACAAATAGAAGTTTGTTGCCTATATAAATTTGGTAAAAACTGGTTTGAATTAGAGCAAGCATAAAACAATTCAAACACAAGCCTTTAAGAACTGTGTGAAAAATCATTAAATAGGATGAGATGACATCATATAGGAAAAAAACAGAAAATATTTTCATTATGAAATTCTCATGTGAACCAGCTCAAATAAATTCAGTCTTGCNGAATTTTTTGTGATATTGCAAATATGCTATTAGCACATATTTTGATGTTATTGAAGTACTAGAAGCACCACTGAAGTACTAGCAGCTGGTCACTCAGTTCAAGTTGCCATCTTCAAAAGAAACAGTGACAGGATTTTGCTTCACATACCCCAGTCCTTCACAGATACCAGCAATAGGCTGACAGCTGACTATTTCTCATCCTCATTTCTTTAAAAGTGTCCGTATATTTCCTCTGGCTAGAACTCTATGGATGAATGCTAAGAATAATTGGAAATGTTACAGTGTTCTTGCAACCTCCTAGAAGAGAAATATATTTATATTTGTGCCAGTTGTCTGGTTGAAAATTATAGAAATGTTCATCTTAAAGGTTTTTCTTTGCCTAGAATCTAAAGGGGTTTTTTCTTCCTAATGCAAAAAAAAAGGGGGTTTTGAGATTACTTCCAATTTAGGTGTTTAAGTATAAAAATAATATATCAACTCCATAGAGCAAACCCACTGCTTGAGTTTTGATATACTGATAGTAATTTGCAGGGTTTTGTTTTGTTTTGTTCTATGAAGTGTGTTATAGTTGTACTAAACCTTTCTTCCCACACCAGAAGTACTAATGGATCACTCACACCAAAATATCTCAGCTGAAAACCATCAAATTAAATGAGCAGCTGAAGACAATCTGAAAGTGTCCAATTTGCACAGTTTAGGAAACTTTGGATTTCATAGTTAGTGCAAACTAGTTCTAACAAAGAGACAAAAGGAGGAAATTAGGTTCTTCATTATAGCTCGTGTTGCAGCTGCAACAAAATGAATTCTCCAAGGTAATCTGATGTTTGTAAGCAGAATTCAAGTAGGGCCCAGAAACTCCCACTTTTGTGTAGTGTTGCTTTCAAGTTTTTATGATATTATCTCTATAGCAGAAAGGTATTATGCTACCAGTATCATAAGGATAGGCCTTGGGGCAAAGGGACGCAGAACTTCTTGGGTGTGCTGTGAGTTCACTCCTTAGGAAGTAAAATAGAAAATTGCATACTAGGTGAAAGGGAGTGGATAAGCATTAAAAAAAAATTTAAAAAAAAAGCTTCCAATGAGAGATTTTGTGCATTAATTTCACAAAAGCTTTAAAAATAACAAAGCTAGAGTGGTGACATGTAAATGCATTGCTTTTCTGAAACATCAATAAGAACTATGTAGTTATGTCAACAAGTTATATATATTAGATTCTTCTCTTAATGTCTGAGAGGAGAAAAAAAGCAGTTGTTGTCAAGCTATCATTTTCTCTTGGAATATATGAATTGCAATTGAAATTATGATGTACATGTAGGAAAATATCAACTAAAAGGTGCTGGTTTGCATTTTTTAAATTGAATGATAATTTATTATAGGATTTGTATCAAGGACTTGTCACAGATATGACAAATAGGACAGTGGGTTTCAAGTGTTACAAGATGATACTCTAGTCCTAGTTCCATGTTGTTAAACATCTGATGCAGTTTTGCTGTTACAGGATTTTCAATTCTAGCTCCAGAGCATAAATACTGAAACAAATCTAAACTTCAATAAGAAACTGTCTGAATCATATTGAATTTATTCTGAGTATGCTTTTAATGTATTTTCTAGTAAGTTGGTTTACTAATTTTTTTTTTTTTTTTTGCTTGATTTCTCTTTATAAAAGCATCTTCAACTATAATTTTTGAGAAACCAAAAGCTTTGGGGAAACTATAAGTTTTCACCATTACAGATTTGAAGCTTATTATTTTTGACTTTGAATATTTCAATGAACCCATTACCAAAAAACAATTTCTTGTCTAAGTTAATTCGCCCATTGTTATTAAATCATACATTGGAGTCTTGATTAGTTCACAAATACTGCATGAACATACTGAGGGGAAATAACAGATCAGAAGCAATCTTTTGGAACATTTTTGATGTTTGTTTGGCGGCATATGTAAAAATAATAAATGGTACACTACCCCCGCAAAAGTATCACATTTCTTAATTACAGAGAGATTGCTGTCAAGTGTTCTAAAATTAAATGGCCAATATTTTAAAAAATTTTAGTTGTCCTCTAGTATCTTCAGTCATTCAGTATAGCATTTGAAGTCTGACTTTATACCACTAAGTATTATTTTTTCATCAAACACCAGAATCAGATTACAGGCAAAAGACTTTTTCTGGCAAACATCAATTCAACAGAATTCAATACAGTATTACTAAATGTTTATTTTAAAGAAGCTAGTATGGTACAAGCTGCTGAAACAGAAATAGATTTTCTAATTTTCACTTGTTGGCAGTGGTGTTGGTCAAAGAGATACCAGTACTGGTTTGCATTTGTACATGCTTTTCGTGATGTGCTTGTAACATTTGTCTCTAACACAGTGCACTTCAAATTACTGGTGAGAAGTACTTCCCTGGAAAGGCTGGCATTACCTGAATGATACAGATTTGGACTGGAGGCACAGTCACAGTTTGTCTGAGATTGCTAAATATCAGCAACAGGAGAAGAAATTAGGCCTGAGTCTCTTAGTTCCTGAAACTTTCAAAAAGAAGTCCAACCCTGTTTTACAGATTGCATTGTTTTGAACTCTCTCATAGCAAATCACTGGCTTGAAAATCTTGGTACCTCATTCTATGGCACAGGAAATTCTTCCTACAAATAATAGACCTTCCTATCTTCCGTTTCTTTCTTCTGATACAGTATTATGGTTTTTTTTAAAATCATTTAATGTTTTATCATTACTGAACATAATTTAATATTTTCTTTAGTGTTAAAATTAAGTTGGCATTTATGTCCAGGTAAACCCAAATTCTATATTATTTTAATTTAAGTATGTTAGGCAAGATGTTTCTCCATTTAGCCAGTCCTAATTAGTGCCTGTCATCATGCAGTTCTGTTCATAGGAGCTTTAGGAAATTCCCATTAAAAGTCTAAGGAAAACAAAGAAATCAGCAGATTTGATTTGGCAAGTTGGTGGAAACATGCAAAGTTTTGATTCTTTGCAGCATCCAACTTGTGTGCAAATCAGCTGGAGACAGATAAATTTTTTGTGTCTAGAACAGGAGATAAACAGTACTGGGTGTCAGTATCACGTGTTTCCAAGACTCACAATAGATTGCATTACGTCTTTGGAAATATCATTCCAATTTTTTTCTTACCTGTACAGTAAGATAGTATTTGCTTTTGAAGCCCTTGGAGGGAAAGTGAGCAGTAGGCAGAAAATTCTCAAGGCATTTGAATGCATGTTCTTTCCTTGTAGGTCACTCTAACAAGTATTCCTTTACCTGTCTGCAAAATTTTGTTTCACGCTTTGAAGGCTAATTTAGCTCACAGCAGAATTACAATGGCAAGTAACTTAAATGTGATAACATGTGAATGTTCTCATATGAGAAACCCTGCCCTTTATTCTCACGTTTCTAAAGCTACATGATAGTTTAGTAGTGAATACTTAGAGCCATATTTGAAGATGGAATGTAGCCCATTTCTAAGAAGTGCCAAATAAATATGTTCTTAGATGGTAATCTTGTGCAATACTGCAAATGCTATCTCAGCTACAGAAAGGTCATGCATTGTGACAGCTTTGCCAAGGTTTCTCTTTACACTTTGTGATACTTGTTGACACGAACAGGCCAGAAAAAGATTATATTTCTGAACCCTGAAACCAGGCACCTGTGCCTGCCCACAAGGAAAATATAATTGTAGGAGTGACCTTGAACTACAGAATTCATCAGAAAACTAACATATATAGTATACTTCAGTAGCAATTCTGTACTACTAGTCTAACTCCAGAGTGCATTAGGAAATTAAAGAGCAGGGAAAAGATTTCAAAAACTTTTCAAAGACTTTGATAATTGGAAATGAAAACAGTGCTTCTTCCCACAAACTGTCAGTGTTGAATTTTCATGCTGCAGTTAGATGAAAAGGGTTGTTACAGTTTTACCATTTGTCATGATGCTTAGCCATCTGTATTATAGCCAGCTTAATTAGACTCTTAATTCAGCACAGAAAAGTTGCAACCTTTGGAAAATATCTAATTTATAAAGTGAAATTTTCTACTTTGTGTTTTATTATCACTTTTTGGTCCTTTAACTGCCTGTCTCCTTGTAATATCTCAAAGAATTACTTAGTGTCATCTGCTGTAGTTTTCAGTGCATTTCAGTACACAAACTTACTAAGAGTGTATATTTAAAATATTGAATTGCCATCACATAGAAGCCTTTGAAGAAGCTTTTATCTTGTATATCTATATATATTTTAATATAAAATAGGCAAAACCCCACACTAGATGTGGTTAGTGTTTGGAAATTGTGCTTCTGTGAAGAAATAATATGTGTTTGAGCCTCTACACTTTTGCACATGTTTTATCCTTTCAGAACTGATAAGAGTTTTTCACACAAATTCCCTCTTTAGAACCTTAATAGAAATTCATGCAAACTTTTCCCCAAAAACTATCTTAGGCTGAGTTACTCTCAAGAGTACCATTTAAATTGATGGATTCTCTGTGCAATAATAACATAATCAGTCTTACATTATGGCTCCACTTCCTTTTTTTTTCTTCTCTATTGTAAAAGAATGTAAGATTCTATAAATAATTCTCTTATGATCTTACTACTCCCCACTGCACATGCTCATTTTACCATGGCTGAATTCCCAGAAAAAAAAAGAAAGGATTAGTTTTTATAGCTTGATTATCCTGAAGAGAGTTATTTAACTCACAAAATTATGGGACTAGTGGAATAATTCAAATCCAACTTGTGTAACTTACTTATAAATCTGAATGAAAGATAAAGTCATTTTTATCTTGGACTGAAAAAAAATTATTATCTCTTCCAAATTGCTTCAGTTTTGAGTAGTGAAAATTTATGGTATAAAAATGAATGAACTATTTCTTTTTTTGTGCTTTTATGTTGACTGCACTGTTGATCCCAAGTTGTCTTGTCATTGCTGAGAGGTATTTGTATGGGTATTGCAAGATCTGCTCTTATTTTTCAGCAGATGACATGATTATGGTGCAATATGAACAGTACTACTAGGTGACATAAACTGCAGAGGCATAATCTGTACCATCTGTGGAATCTCAGCAACAATAACAGAACATCTCAGCATCGGTATGCAGTTAAGGTGTTGTATTTAGGACTAAATTGTTCTATTTGCTCTCAGTTACAAGAACAATTTATGTTAGTTGAATGCAGCAAGTAGAATTGGTGCAAATCTGCTTTAAAGAAGGCCAATAACTAGCGCAGAAGTTGCTGATGATACACAAGCATAAAAGAAGCTTAAATGTGGTTTTATGTGTACTGGTTCTTGCAGCAGTATTTTATGTTCGAAGTGGGTGGTCCCTGCAAACAGCACAAGTTTTAATTCAAGCAACTCTGACTTTTTCCACTGAGCTTCTGTGTATATTTTGGTAGCAATATTTTACCTCTTCAGTGCCATTATTTTGGATTAAATTGTATGTTAATCGGCAGGGACTGTTTTTACAGTGCCTAGTATAAAATTCCTACTTGATTAACTCTACCTTGTATTTTGCTATAATGGACCCTCCTTACCCCTGCATCCACTAAAAGAAGTTTTATAAGTCAAACAATTTTTTTTCTCCTGTTACTTTTATTACTCTCTAGTGTTGGTAACACATTTTTCAAGGACTTAAGTTGAGAACTAATTTTATGAAACAGTATTGATTTTACATGTAAGTTGGAATTTGACTTTTATTTTTAAATGTATAACTGAAGTTTTAGTAGCATGTGGTGTGAGTATAATAAATTTTTGAGCACATAACTGTTACTAAATATGAAATTAATAAAACATGATGTAAATTTATATTTAAACTTGGGGTTTTTTTCTTTAAAGTGTTGTTTGGTATGTTGTCCATGTATGTGGTTCTATCCCCATTCTATTTAGTATAGCCTTCAATCTAGTACTAGTTTTTAAAAATCGTCCTTTTAAAAAAACCTAATAATTCATAGGATTCATAGATGCTTTGAGAGTCTCTAAGTATATGATCAGAATTAAAGCCAAGTTTCACTTAATGTCACTTCTGCTTGTCTTCACTCTCATTCCTTTCATTCACTATTCCATCATGGTTGGCAGCTCTGAACAATTTTTTTTTTTTTTTTTCAGTTTCTAACACATTTATTTTCCCTCAAGGAGACAGTATGTTTAAAAGTTAATTTGTTTCCTCACAAATGTGCAAGCCAATAAAGTTGCATCATTATTATTATTATTAAAATCATAAATATTTTAGAGTCTTTGAGATCTGGGAATTCATCACATGCAAATTTCATTGGGAAACAGATCATCTGCACTTCAGGTTCTGACAAGGCAATATGCAGAAAGATAAGGAAGGTCATGTTTAAAGAAACAAAAAACTGGGATGTTAACTGATGCCAGCCTGCAAAGCTCTTGCTGTTTGGGCTCTCCTTCTCTTCATTCACTTTTCTTTCATTGTTCTGTTTTTCCTTTGGGATATTTTGGAAGTGCAATTAAGTAACTTGCCTGTGTTCATGGGCTGATAATAACAGGAGGGTAAATGCCTGATCCAGTGATGAATGTCTTGGCCACAAGTAAAATATCTGAAGGAAGAAATGTACCTACTGGAAGCAAGCAGCAATTTAGCAGAAATTTGTGTGTGTCAAATATCTTTAAGTTCCAAACTTTTATTTTTTGCAAATACAATTTTTCAGGAAATTCAGGGTTGTGTGTGGAGAAATGTCACCCAGTATACATGTCCTACTATATTATTAAGGTACTTCAGCAGCGTGAGTGGTGGTGTAGGCACCCCTCCATAGTAGAATAGTGTTGCAATATTTGGACCTTAAAAATGAGTTTAAGGATTAAACAGGCATGTATGTTTTCTGTAAGTGATATGAATGTTGACTTCTGTATACTACGTTCTTTTGCATGGGATTAAGCTTGCACTTTTTTTTTCCTACCTTATTCCTGATCTAAATACTTCTGAAGTTGAGATCAGTTCACAGTTTGTGTTGCTACACTTCAGTAGCATTTTAGATAGAAATCATCTCTACTCTGGCTGAAGCTTCAAGATACGGTTTTCAGTTTAAAAACCTGTAAATTATAGTTGCATAAATTAGTAACTCATAGGGGAGGATACTCTTATGTAACTCAGTATGTGCAGCTGTGCTTACAGTGATTCTCAGTGACTACTAATTCAAACTGCTGTCAGTGGCTCCATATGATTTGTGCTCTGGTTCTGATAACATCATTTGGTTTTGCTGTTGAAAGATGGAATAGAGCATGTGCCTGTTTAATCTAGTGATGGTTAAAAGCTGTGAGGGAACCTAAACAGGTTTGGTTGCACAACTTCAGTTTTAAAATATCATGACTATTTGGAGAAATGAGTGGAGAAAAAAAAAATAATTCTTTGCAACAAGGCAGTTCACAAAGGACAGATGTGTTCCTGTTTCTTTTAATGAAAATAATCAATATAGGATAAGGAAATCTTGCTTACATGTAAGCCTCAAAAAATATATGTAGGTATCTTCAGTGTGTCACCTACATGTGTATGTGAGACATAGAGTGAAACTAATGCAGACAATGAGTAAAAAAAACCAAAACTATGGTACAAAACCAGATACAAATTACTTTTTCCTCCACTCAGTTCTAACTTGCAAAAATTGAGAAACAATAAAAACACATTCCTCTGCACATAGCCAAATGTGTTAGAAAGTCTCCAATTGTGTGTTGAATTTCTTTTTCTTTTAAAGGGAAACCATATGGATGATCTTTTATATCTGTCGCCTGTGCTATCCCACAGGCAGTGGCGACCCAGTTCAAGGCCGGGCACGGTGACCAAACTCCAGGTCACTCGGGCAATTACACACTGACACCAATGTGGTGGATGGCAAAATGCATTTATTTCAACCTTGCAAGCTCTTATATAACTTTGCTGACGTCATGGTTACGTCACTGCTTGTTCCTTATTGGCTATTGGCAAGGAGAGGCGGGGGCCCTATCTAACCGTACATCACGAGATCTTCCGATCGCCAGTCCCTATTCAACCACATATATCACTGATTTTCTAGCATAAATAGCACTTGTATAATTTTACAACTTGAGCTCTTTATAGATAGATAGATACTTTCATTGTTTACGCTGTAACTGTCAGATAGTTATAGTATATAATTTTTAGAGCATTTAAACAGTTTAATATTTCCTCTAAATTCTTTAGAAAAGAGGAGACTTAATGGTTTGAGTATTTTCCATGTATTTTGATTGAATTTTCTGAAGTTCTTTATTTCTGTCTCACTTTCAATGGCAAGCTTCCCTGGCTGTTCAGTAGCGTCTCTCTTGGACAGCAGTGCTGGCCAGACACTCCTCATAATTGTCACAGCCATGTGTGCCAAAAACCCTACTCATAACTGTGTACTTTGGTGGTGGATAGTTTAGTGGTATCGGTTCATAGCTATGTTAAATTAATGTAAAAGGAAAATTAAATAATCAAAATTAAAATGTTTTACTATATTTTTGTAAACATAACACACTTTCCTTTGATGAAATTAAATCTTTTTATTTCATTTTTTAAAGTTTTAGTCTTAATTTTTTATTTAATTGACCAAGCAAGCGGCAGTAAGATAATTCACTGGCAGTACAAAGGCTGTAATTGTTATTATAGAGCTGTAATCATATATTGGCACAGACTTTTAGTTCAGACTCAGAGGGCTATATTCCTGCAGCAACACTTTAAGGAAGGGATATGGCATTTTTCAAAAGCAGCAAGAATTTTAAAAAATTTTTTGCTAAGAATATGTTCAAAATCATATACATTAATTTTTATATTTGTCTTAATTGTTCAAATCCCTTAAGCTTTTAAAGTACACCTTGCATTTCAGGGTGATATATCCCAGTTTCTGCCAGGACAGGATTAAATTTTTTATAGTAGCTGGGAGAAGCATGGCTGATGCCCTGATGTTTTTCTGTTTATGTCATGATCACTCTCTTGTGGGGAAAAGGGGTTTCCAGTCGTGTTTATTGTGCAGGCTTTCTGTGAAAGTAATTTCTTTGTTTTCTAGCTTTTGTTATTGATGCTGTTGTTATTACTGTTTTCTTACCTCATTGCTTTTTCCAGTAAATTGTTCTTATCTCAACCTATGATCTTCAGCTTTAGAGTCTCCAATTCTCAAATCCATCCTGCCCAGCAGGAAGTGGAATCAAGAGAGCAGCATGTGGTTTTCGAGTGTTTCAGTGAGTGCGCTGAATTAGGGAGTGCCATTCATAAACCATGAAAATGTGTTTGTATAGAATTCTCCTTTAGAACACTGCTCTGCTGTTCCTTATTCTAACTTAATTCCTGTAATTTCTTATGCTTTTTTTTTAATGCACTAAAATACAGTTTGTACTGTTAGGAGCATATCTTGATGATAAGTAAGTATCAAAAAGTCCTAGGTTGCCTGCCAGTGATTAAATATACTCGCAGAAGTGAATGTATGAGGTGAATATATTTAGCACCCATTTATTATAAACATTGTTTATTTTTATATTATGAGAGAATATCAGTTGAATATGGTAGAAGCTGGTTTCTAAGTAAACCAAAGGAAGAGTACGTGTTTTTTTAGGAAACAGAAGTTGTGGAGCTGTATAATATAGTGCGTAATTCTGTTTGTTACAGTGTAAATGGCTTCAAGGTAAGAGTGGAAAATTCATTCAAACTACCTTTAACAAAAATGCTTAAACTCAAAGAGTACTGAGAGGAGTATTGTATA
>VWZN01022267.1:52608-65072 GCA_013396955.1 Regulus satrapa | reverse complement strand
ACAAATTTAATTTTTTTTTTTTTTTATACTCTTCCTTGGATATCTCTTTTTGGCCTTTGAAAACAAGATAGTTAACTCAAGGTGCTGATTAATTCTGTACACATGACACCGTGAGCCATACCTGAGTTTGCTTTTTAAAAGTAAATTTTTGCCTTCTTCCTTGCTCCCTAGACTTATTCACAGTCTAAAGTATTTTAAAATGTCTCTTTGCACCAAAAATGCCTGTAAAAATTAATTATTTAATTTTTATATGAATGGAAGTACTGTATTAAAAGGAAGTGTATTAGAAAATCAAGGTTATTTTAATGTCTGTTAGGCATGTGTAAAAAATGTACAAATAAAATTTGAAATACTTACACAATATGTCTCACATGTAGGTTATAGTATATATCTAAATTTTACTTGAAAAAACTTTTAATGTAGTCCAGGTTATTCCTGACTGTCTAGTAAAGCCTAAGTTACGAAGGTCAAAATATTTAAGTAGACCTATTAAAATCAACTAAAATTAAATTTGTTTGGCTGTAGAATGGCAGATAGACCTCTAAGTCCATCCGAAGATTAATGTGTAAAATGTTGTTTTAGTTGTAAAATAATGTGTTTGTATACCTATATAGTTTGCTTTTTCTTGTCTATGAGTCTTCATTTTTATAATTAATATGATTTGCACTGTGATTGTAGTTGTAAAGTGTCTTCAAGCTTAATGAGTACAATGAAACTTATGGAATAATTGTGCAGCTATTAGGAAAATAAAGTACCCTTCTGAGTAATACAAGTCTGAGGTAATTGAAGAAAAAATTTAATCCTCCCTGTGCTTGCTTGGAGAATAAGATATTGTTCTGGAAGTGATGGTGGAAGGAAATATTTTATCATATTATACCTTTTAAAAGTTGGAGTAATATTTTCTGGAATATAAAGCAGGTAAGAAATAGGTAAAATTTTAAGAGCTCCTTTGATAATTTAAAAAAAGATTCAATATCAGAATCAAGTGTATTGAATTTCAGTGTGGAGGACTTTTTTCTTGGAGTAACTACTTGTTACTCCAAAACAAGCTTCAACAGGGTCCCAACAAAAAATTTTAAGAGAAGTGCTTCAGGCAAATGTTTCATGTTGCATTACTTCAACATATAGTTCAGGATCTGATGGCCTGGAGAAACACTGGATTTAGAGTCAGTTATATAGGCAACTTATCAAAAGATAAAAGGTACACTGACTTACTACTATTCATATCTTCACATATTTAAATATTACAACCTGAATTTTATTGAAAGCGTTGTTATGATGGGCAAATCTGAATGGCTGGTTCCATTTTATTATTGATGTTTTACTAAATATAAGGGAGCTGGAAAACCAGGTTGAAAAAAATTTTTTTAATATAAAAATGAGTAAAACATTACATAAAATTAGCTTCTTTACATAAAATATTTAATTTCACAGGAAGAAAAAGACTCCCTTTTTGCTCTTCTAGTAATAAAAGAAAACTCTAAATCAAAAAACAGTTTCAATTCAAGTTTTTAAATAAAATATTACTTCAATTTTTATTTCTTTTATCAGAAAAATTTACTATATTTCACATGAACTTCAGTTTAACCAAAATAAATTGTTCGGCAAAGAAACTACTTTCTACATTTTTTGATATATGGTATTAAACCTAATTTAGTTATGAGTGCTGACATGTTAACAGCTACCATCTATGTGTAAATTGAAAGAGGAAAATACAAAATAGAACAGTTAATAATATACCCTTGTCATATCACAAACGATGCACTAATATGCTTATTCCACAGAGTATAAAAATTATTCATACTTCTCACAAAGTTTAGCATTCAGTAAATGATTACTGTCTCTTTCCAATGCCTGTTACTCTATTAATAATAAGCTCTTATTAACAGTTGTTTGTAATTTTATATGTGTAATTGTAGTAGCAAATTACTGGATATACCTGCTTAACTAATTGATTTTTCTTTGATTCTGTTATCTGGGCCTTCAGTTGTTTGTAAGCAAAAATAAATTTAAGGACCAAGATAAGACTGTCACCGAAAAATTAGAAATTGCGGTTTCAAAAGTTTAAACCCCTGTGAAGAGTTCTTAATCATGTTGTGCCACTNTAGGTGTGAGTCTACTTTAGTCAGACCTGCAGATGCTCTCCAACAAAAAAATAAACTCTCAAGAGTTGTGCAGGAATCTGTTGAGAACAAAATAACCTAATTCCAAAGGGCAGGCTGAAGTGCTTGGAATGTAGTGGCTGTTTAACTTTTCATATGCCTGATTCACTGTGTTGGATTTCTGTTATATAGATTTATAAAAGCAGAGATGTACATTTGGATTTCAGACCCAGATGCTTGAGGGAGGCCTGTCAGTAAACTGCTTCACTGTTATGATATCATTTGCATTACTAAATTTTGCTAATTTCCTCCTTTCCCTGTTTGCACATTACTTGTATAAAATAAACTCTTTCTTCTTCCCAGCACGTTCCCAAGCCTTTGCAAAGGGAGTTGTCAGTAAACCTAGCAGTAAGTTATGCAGTCTGACTAAAATTTGAGGCCAATTGAACACTTTCAAGTTCAGGATCTATGTTTATCACAATTCAAAGACCACAAATAATTTTGTAATTATGGAGTAAATTCCAATATGTAATATGTTTCAGAACAGAATATGATATGGAGAGATTATATATTCCCATACTTCTCTATTAATAGGATATTTACTCACTTTTCAGCAACAGTGTTAATGTCAGGATACTCTTTGTGTTATGCTGACCCACTCTGAACTTTAGTGTAGACAACAGCCAGGTTGTCTAAGTTTGTTATTTGAAGTCATTCCCTGCAATCATGCAATACAGCAAATTAGGGTCTCTACAGAATTGTTTCCACTGGCAGTAGTATGGAAAGATTGTCTCTAAAGATAATGATATTCTGCCATGTGTGGTGAAGTACTTGTTATGTTTTTCTATTTTACTAAGCTGTTTCTTCTTGTTTCTCTTTTTTTTTTTCTCATTTTTTTCTTTTATAAATTTAATGATTTATCTGAAATTTTGTTCACTGAATATAGTGAGCTCTTCTTAATTAAGGCTTTCAGATTTCATGAGTGGTTTTGGTCAATATCAGTAAATTCACTAACAAGTTAAACATCTATTCCCCCACTTTTAAACATGAATTGAAAATATAACATGGAACTCAGAGTGATTATACCACTTAAGTGCTTTCTTTGCAGTTGTACTGAATGCTTCTGGACTAATGCCTCAGGTTTAAGACTTCTTAAAATAAGACTTGAGCAAATCTCACTTGAGCAGTTATGTGAATTGTAATTATACCAGTAACTATTGAAAAGTTATCATTTATGAAACATCCTAGTCATACATTTTGCTAATGCAAATGAAAATTAATTAAAGAGTTTCCAGATTTAAGAATTGAAGTCAAATTAAATTCTTGAATTATTCAAAATAGTTGTGTAAATTGTACAGTGGGTTCTTGGTTTGGAAAAGTTCACCTTAAATAAATATCTTCATTGGTAGACAAAGGATAGTGATTTCTAGTTATGTGCTATAAGCATTATTTTGACATGTTTATTGAGCATCAGTTGATTAAATCATTGAATTTTGAATTTGAATTTGTCTAGCAGATTTGTAATTAAGTGTATAACATGAGTCATTGGCTTATATTTACAGCTGTAATATACTACCTAAAATTCAGGCTCTTCATAAACAATTTTGTTTAATGATTGTTTGGCATATAAGTCAGCAGTGAACTGCAAGAACTTACCTCTTGCCTGTCATAAGCATGCTTTTATAGAATAAGAAAATAAGAATGTGAGGTTTTTCTCTATTTGGGTGAAGGGCAAAATCTACTTTCATTATGAGTGACTTAGACTATTAAATAAAGAATATATCATATTGGGAAAATGGCAAGGCTAGGTAAGTAAGAATTTAACTTCGGTTTTTTTAATCTCATTACATTGTGCAACTAAACTTAATGGAAAAAAGCTCTCCCCTTGTTTCATATTGACTTCTGATCTATGTGCTTCTGTTGCCTGTTCCAAACAATAACCAGCAGCCTTTCAGTTAGCACAAAGTTTTGTGGCCTCAATTGACCTTTGACCAAATATGCTGTGCAAGTGTTGCTAATAAATCTTTCAGTGATAATTTTTCAGTGGATAAAAGTCCATCAGGCAAGCTTAGATTCTGGGAACTTTGCAGAGGATCCCTGTTTGTACAGAAAAGGTAGAATAACTGTGGCATCAAATGGAAAAAGGAAGGAGTCAACAACAATAATAACAGACCTAGAGTGAGATCACTGCACATCACACAGATTTCTGTAGGAGGAGAAAAGCAGCTAACCTGCTTTGGTAGCCCAAGTGCCTTGGTAGCCTGATCTGCCCACATTTGTTCCTTGTTTCAGGCAGATCTCACCCAGCAGTTAGAGTCAATGCTAAAAACTGAGAGTATTATGCCCTGATGTTATAGGGTCTCTCTTACTAAAGCTCTTAAATTTAAAAAAAAAAAAAAAAAAAAAAAAAAAAAAAAAAAAAAGGCAAAAAAACCCCTCACTGTAAAGATCTGAGAGTTTTACCAGGAAGCCTTCTGTCAGTACGGTATTGATTCTGAATTCTAGTTCATATGCCTTCTTTCTGGCATGAAGAAGGAATTTTGCTGCACAGTTCAGGTGTCATAAATTTGCCTTCTATTGATGCATGTATTCTGAATTTTCAGCTGTAGAATAAGTCGTAGCAGCAGGCTGCTTAGTGACCTTAAGAAAATCTCCTAGTGTTTTGCTATATCTCTAAATGTTTTTTAAAAAGATTCCTCATCATTATTATTTTGGCATTCATGGCCTCTGGAGAAAAAAAAAAAGAAACACCACCATCATTTTTGGAATAAACACCTCTTTCATTTTTAATATGTTAAGGAAACTTCCTTGTCTGGCTATCCAGGATCCACTCTGTCAGTCACTCTCATACAACCTGAGATGGGACCAAGGTCCCTCTGCAAATACACATCCCACACTCACAGTGCTTTCATACCTAGTGTTGTTGCTGAGCTTGAGTAAATCTTTAAAGAGCTTTTTCTATTGCAGATTTAGCAATAACATTTAGAAAGAAATAAGTAACTGTATAACATCCAAGTATTTCCGGAGAAGAAGGAAGCAGTAGCTTCATCTCTTAATAAATTGCTGTGGCACTAACACTTATCTTTCTAATGTGTTTCAGCAGCTTCCTTGAGAGTCAACACACATCAATTGAGTAGCTGGAAAGCAGAGGAAGGCATTATTCCTCTTCTCAGTGTGGTGACACACCCAAGGCTGCCACTGCTAATTACTGCAACTAAGAGTCAAAGTGGGGCTTAGTTGCCTCACAGTGTTATAGTAGAAAAAGGCTTTGCCGCTCTTAGCATTTTCTTCTCTAGGTCTGGGCTACAGATTAGCAAAAATATCAGGGCTTGGGTAGAGTTAAAAGCTTGGATTTCTTCTGCATTCTAGGGTCTTTTGGATGACACACAACTCAGAGGAGAAAGTGAAAGAAGTGCTGCATTGTGAGAAGCTGAGGGAAAAGAGCATTTCATAGAGAAAAGGGTATAATAGTTCATTTCTTATAGCAAATCTGTAAAGGCGAGCATTTGCTTGACCCTTTGCCATGTCAGCCAACCATATAATGACTTTAGAAGTCTGGTGGCTGGGAAGCCTCAACTGTTACTGCTGTTTCACTGTTGGTAACAAATTGCAACCAGAAGCTGCTAAGTTGTCTCTCTAAATGCTTCGAGTAGGAGATCTATGTGACAGCCTTTTGCTGCTTCATACAAAGAAAGCTTCCAGCCCTGGATAGCTTAGAAGTTTGGTAGTTCCTACAGAGAACAAATTTAAAGTCAAACATATTAAAAAATAGTAATCTTCGGTTTCGTTTTCATCCTATACCGAACTTTTTAACACGTAAGACTTAACAAGTAAGCCTTTACATATGTCTGTT
Source organism: Regulus satrapa (assembly GCA_013396955.1). NCBI lineage: Eukaryota > Metazoa > Chordata > Aves > Passeriformes > Regulidae > Regulus > Regulus satrapa. Next base: position 59,117 of record VWZN01022267.1, on the reverse strand, counting down.
TGGATTAGTTGATTACTTATATGAATTAATACTGTTAGGTTTCATTCTACATACTAGTAGTTTTGCACTCCATTTGCAAATGGTGAAAGATTACAAGAGGAATACTTGTGATCTCATCAAACAGTGGGGACTTCTTTATTTTTTAATAAAAGCCATTAAAAAAAAATTTATGAGTATAATATAGTGAGTATAATATAGTATGTATTGTATTGTGCTTCTTTATTTCTTCTATGCTAGGAGGTTCTTCAGTGATTTAGTGAAAACTTCCTCAAGTATGCTCTGCCTTATTTACTTGTTAGTCCCCTGCTGAGCCAGTATAGTATTACCGTTGTGTGCTAGCTGAGCATAGTATTTACCAGATTCTCTTTAATTGGCATAGAGGGCCAGATTCTAGACTGAAAATCTGATCCACCTTTATTTCGACATGCTGCCATCTGAGTCCTTGTTTTTGGATCTGTGTACATCTGTTAACAATTAAGTGGTCCATTTGAATCAAATTTCGTGAATGCTAAATTCTGGCAATTGTTTCTTTCACAGTCCTTTGGTAGTGAAGAAGAAAATTTATTTTCCTATAGGATCTGTGTTTCCAGTTCCTTATACATAATCTAGTAAATAGAGTTCAGTGTAATATACTTATTCAGCCTAACCCTTCTGAGAGAGTGTTTCATGTCAGATAGAATTAGAGATGCATCAGACTCTTAATTTGAGGCCTCGGTTTGGCACAGAAGTTACCCTTTCATCCTTTCACGTGTGAAATTGAAGGTTCCCTGCTGGCTTAACAGTCTTTAACAGCTGAGCACTTTGCCACAGTGCTGAAACTGTGAGTAGTTTTCCACAAATACTTCCTCCTCTATGCATATTAATCTGGTGGGACTATGAGCAAAGCAGCCCACAGCATGTGTCTCTTGCTGAGTCCTTCTGGCACTTAAAAGAAAGAGCTGAGCTATACATTTCAGTAGATCTTTTCCCTTTGTAATGATTATTTGTATCAAGGTATACATTCAGAGGTCAGAGTATTTCCACATTCATCTGTTTGATAAAGATTTTAAAATTAGAAAGTAAGTAAATTAACTGTTATAGTTATACTTGGGTACCATTCAATTCCCCAGTTATCAATGATAGCTGCAACTGACACTCCATTTGTGGAAGTCTGTTTTGTGCCAAGTGTGTTATTTGCATCAGTGTGAAAGATCAATAGGTGTAATTGCTTAACACTATGATTATATATTTTACAAATCAAGAAATTTTTTATTTATTTACAGTAACAGAATCAGAGACTCACAGATATTTGGGATTGGAAGGGACTTCTGGAAGTCATCTGGTCCAAACCCCTGCTAAAGCAGGTTTATCTAGAACTTGTTGCCTAGGATCTCTGGGCAGCCTGTTCCAATGTTCTGTCATCCTCAAAGTAAAAAAGTTTTCCTGATACTTAGATAGAACTTCCTGTGTTTCACTCTATGCCCCTTATCCTGTTGCTGGGGACCACTGAAAAAGTCTGGCCCAGTCTCTTCACCTGCTCTTAAAATACTTGTATGCACTGCTAAGATCTCCTCCTCTCCCGGAAAACAGGACCAGCTCTGTCAGCTTTTCTCATAAGAGAGATTGTCCTGCCTTCTAATATAATTTGTAGCCATCCTTTTAAAAAATGGCAAGTTTTTCCAGTGTACCTGTTCCTTCTATAATTTTTTTGGTGATGGCTGCTCACCCTTTTCTTAATTTAGTCAGGTTTGTTTTTTTTTTTTTTCCCCCTGTGTGAGCTAAATCAAAATTGTGCCAGCACTAGGACAGGAAAGATCAGTGTTCCAGCTCTGATAGTACTATAGCAAAGACATTCCTTCAAAGCATTGTATCAACTAAATTATTTTTCCTCATGTTCTTGTACTCTCATTAACACATTCTTTCTTATAGACTGATGTTCTATTTGAAATATTTCTGTACATAACTATTTTATTTTAGGTAGAAATTATCTGTACTCTCTTAATCTTGTTTTTTCTTTTTAAATGTGGTGGTGGTGTGGCTAGAAAGCCAAAGACTGCTCTATCTATCTCAGATATTCTACATTAGAGTAATAGTCTAAGAGGTTTAGAAGAACGTAAGCAACAATCTTACATAGTAATATGCAAAGGTCATAGTTGAGGAAGAATCTATTTTTCTAAAACTACTATCATTACAAAATACATTTGTGTCTTTCATGCAAATATGTAAAGTAACAAAGTACATTTGCATCAGAAATAAGATTCTGAAAACTCTTAATTGGGAAGAAGCCCTGGCTAAATTGAGTGTTTTATCAAATACTTAAAATAGGGTAGTATATACACCTTTGGGAAAATGTATTTTTTTGTGACACTGTTCTGCAAGATGTGAAGAATTCACCACGTGCAGGATTGGCTGAATAGTAAAGGAGCAAGGTTTGATTCAACTTCAGATAACTCTGTAAAGAAATAAGAAACTACAAGTAATTGTTATAGCATCTTACATTTTGGGGGGCTTTTGGTTTTGGTATTTTTCCCCAGAAGATAAACATTTAAAGAGCTTCAAAACATAAAACATAAGAATTAACTGCTGCCATCCTTCATCTTTGAAATTAGCAGTGTAATGAGCCTCAGGATGAAATTTGAACTATTGTGTTGGTTTAACTGTATTAAGATAAACCATTAAAGAATACGTTCTAGTAAAACTAATCAATGTAAGTAGTGATTTTAGGAAGTAAGTGGTTGTATAAAAAATATATTTTAGACTAATTAATAAATTACAAGAATAAAATTCTATACTGGGCAAATTTCTTGAGCTTTGGAGGTCATATTTTAACTGCATAATTTTTTCATTATTAAAATTTAAAAAGCATACATTACTTGATCTGGGCCAGTGCATGCTCAACATGTGAAGTGCTGAATGGCTAGAATTCTAAGATATTGCAATATCTTAAGTATTGATATCTCAATTGCCAGAATTCTAATTACTGAAGTCCACTAGCATGTGAAGGCCTTTATTGAGACTGTTCTTTATTGAGACTGTGTTGAAGCATGAATTGTATTCTAAAAGGCTGACAGATTAATTCTCAATAGGGTATTTCAATGCAATTTTTATTCAATGTAGAGGTTTGAGTCTGCAACTGGGCAGAAACCCCATTTTGTGCAGAGGTTTTGGTCTGCTAACATTAATTTCCTGGCCAGTGCACCAATTAATGTAGTGGTTTCAGTGGTGTTTAAATGTCCATGTACCTGTTAGAATCACTTACTTATTTCTTGCTGTGAGATACAACCAGGAGAAAGAGCAAAACAGGCTTAAAAATTCAATAAAGAACAAAGAAAACTTTATTGACAGATTTAACTGGATTGTGGGAATAAGAATGAAACCTTTAAAACACTTCTCTTCCCCCCAACACGCTTCTTTCTTCCCACCAACACAACAACGTAGAGAAAACAAAACTCAAAGATTTCTAGTCATTGTATCATTCTTAGAACAGTCTTTCAATTTATTCAGGGAGAGGAGCTTCTTACTGACAAAACCATGGAGACTTCCTCACAAGACTTAGTTTCCAGTTCCCTCATAGTTATAATCTTTACAAATGCATCCACCCGGGGAAATCTTCACTTGCAAAAAAGCCTCCCATCTCTCAGCTGTCCCAAAGCTGCACTTCTGGGCCATATCAAATGCATGGGGTATTATATTTTAAGGATGAATGTTCAAATGCAGAAGTTCAACTTCATCTGCTTCTAAAATTAATTTTCATCTCTGGGAACAAAAGACTGCTGCCCCCTCCCTCAGGCCAGTGGGACTTCACTACTTCATCTCTCTGTTCCAATAGCTCCAAGAAAATTACAATCTTTGCTCATGTCTCAAATTGAACTATTCCACCCCCCATGATTTTCTATGATTTAAAAGGTTAATTAGTCTCCATCACCATATCTTACAAGAGAACTTCAGTCCAAGGACTCTCCTCACCCTCCAACCAAAATGAGGACTTCTGCTGCTTTCATGTCTCCATGCTGTTTCTCTACATTGTCCTTTCTCAGTCTCTCTTTTCTTCCACTCGGGAAGATCTCAATCTGGGCACTAAAGGGTTAAACGTCCCACACTCATATCCCTGCTGAGGGCTGGGCCAAGTATGGAAGGAACTTGGCAGCAGTCAGGCTGGGTTTGAGCTATCTTTAGCTCGCTGGCTGCTGCCAGTCTTTGCCTGTGTTACGAAGCTGCTTTTCAGTCTCTGCTTATAATCAATCCTTCATGGCAGCCATGCTGGGGGAAACAGCCAGCATGTGGCTGGGCCAGGCCCTGCCTAGGTGAGGCCGGGCTCAGTGTTACCTCAGCTCCAGCTGGAAGGAAAAGAGAGCCTCTCTTTCCAGGGCTTTTGATTTTTAAAATGTATGTCACACAGAGGTATACCCTTTTCTGATTGGTCTGTTACTTCTGTGGACTGGGTTCTATCTGAAACCAGCACATTCAATTTAAAAATTCTTTCATAATTTAATTTGGTGTAAGCAGTTGTCTATCTTTAAGCCTTGATATAGGGTTAAAACATATATTATCTCCTGCAGATTAATATTTCATGACCCACCTTCATGTGTACGCCCTTTTGATGAATCCTCAGGTGATTTTACTGAATGAAGGTATTAATGTTGACCTCCACCCAAAGAGGCAGGAGAGGGGAATAAATGAGAGGTTGTTCCACTTGCACATATACCAAGTTTGGTTTTTCATTTTCAGATTAACTACAGCAACCCAATATGAGCATGAGTTGCAATCCAAACTGAAAGAATGATTATGGGTTTGGAATTTGGCTTTTGGTCATTGGTTGGGGTTTGTTGTTTTTTGGGTTTTTTTTGGTGGGGGTTTTCTGTAATCTGAAGCATATTTAATATTAGGCCATATACAAATTAATGTCTTGTTTCGTTACACTTGTTTGGATGTTTATGTCCGTATCAGTATAAGTTTTTGTGGTATTTTATTCAGTCTTCAATGCAACTTTTTTAAGTAAAAGTTATAAGCTGTAGACTTTTATTAGCTTAAAAAAAGTATTTATAAAGTGCAGAAAAAGTATATGAGAAAAAAAAAGAGGACTTTTATTTAAAATTTGTGAAATCCTTACAGTTTGCTTAGTGCTTGAAATTTTTAGTCTTTATTCTAGACAAAGTCTTCTACTTGAACACTTTCAGGAGAAATTTCCATTGAAGTCATAGTACCATTTATGTGCCCGAAATTACATCTGTGCTTGAAGGATTTCTGGGTCAATAAAATTTTCAAAGATATAAGCAGTGGGTTCATTATTCTTTCTTCTTCTCCTTTTTCCCTCTGTTCACTGGAACCGAGTGTAAATAATTTTACTGAAACAAGTGATGGAGACAGAGATGACAAAAAGTCATTGAGATGCTTTAAGAAGAAGCTTATAATGAAAAAAAAAATAGTTGTCAGTGTCCATCAAGTTCTGCTTCTAGAGAAACTAATGTCTTTGAAAAGCCTTTTTCTGAAAAGGTCAGACTACTGAATGCATAATGGTTAAAAAAAAAAATCTAACTTGCACATATGCTAATTCTAAAATATAAGCACTACATTGTTTAAAATGCAGATAACCCAATATTCATGGTATTATTTCAGTGTTTCTATAAATTATGACACTGTATAAACAATCTTTGAGGGAGAAAGAAGAGGTCTGTCACCTGTGGGGCCATGCACACTTTTTGTCTCTTGAGATATTTTTGCTTTTATTGTTGTTTTTTTTTTTCACTGTGGTGACAAAGTGGTGAATTCATGAGTCTTAGTGACTGCAAGGAGTGTCAGAAAAACTAGTTACAGCACCACATCTGACTCTAAATTTGATCTGTTTTGGAATGAGATATGAGTGTGACTTCAGTCTGGTGTTTAGTGAATGTATTTATTCTTTTTTTTTTTAATATAATGGCTGAAAGATTCTTTAGAACTTAAGTGTTAAAAGCTTTGTAAATTTATGTAAATATACCAGGTTTCACTTAAAATTGTGTGTCTGTATTTGAAATGGACTCTCAGGCTCTTTCTTGTATTTGACTATCTTTAATGTTTTGGTGTGTATAGAGAAACACTTTTCTTATATTATAGAACTATAATAGAAAAGAATGAAGCTTCAGGCAATGGTTTAAAAGGGGGCTTTTTATTTCCTCTTTTGTAAATACAGGTCCATCCATTGTAGTCATTAATTCTGTTTTTAAATTTTATTTCTCTGTAAGAGACTAAAAAGGCAGAATGATGTTTCAAGTAGGGACTTTACTTTTAGATGCAGTTTTTACTTTTAGATGCACTTTTTTTAATTGTTCATGTTGAATAGCCTATAACAATAGGCTTAAATTACTAAATTATTACTGGCAAAATTTTTCAAATCTGCTTCTCTGTTTTTTGTGCTTTCATAAAAATACACTTTCCATTAATACCGTGTAGATTCTGTACAAGTATTTGAAAGCAGCTTTCACCCCTCCCCCTCCCCCCCCAACAAAAAGGCATAAAATATATTTATATTTCTATCTCAATAGCTTTTGAAT
>VWZN01022267.1:30743-50868 GCA_013396955.1 Regulus satrapa | reverse complement strand
TTTTTTAATACTGGGCTAATGATTTAGTCAGTGTGCCACAGAAACAGACAGTAGAAATGTTCTTTAGCTTCTCATGTTTTAATAATTAATGCTGTTCATATAATGTGGTCAATAAAATTAAAAGGCATTCAAGTGAGGTCTTTGGTTTTACCTCAAGTAAGTAACATTCAAGTTTTGAATTAAATAAGGAGAAAAATATTGTTAAAGCATTTCTATAAACTTGTATGTAATTTCTATAGCTTTTTAAACCACCAGGTGATAATAATGCTAGTACCTCAAATAGTCACCATTACAATCTTTTCTTTCTTGATGCTTTGAGTTAATTATCTCTGAGATACATGGGTGTTAAGGTACAGGTTGGCAGGAATTGTTCAGCTGGTACCAGTTTAGAGATTTGAATCTCCAGAGGTATACTGCTTGCTCAGCCACTTTTCCGACACCTTTGTCATGAGCAACTCTGTTCAAAACTGCTTTGCATCATCTTAGTCACAGCCAGGTTCTTGATTTTCAGCTTTGATTTTCTTTGCATGTGATAAGCCTGATTTAGATGCCAATAAAAACTATTGGGTCATCATTGTCTTAAAGGTTAGGCATTTTAACAGTATTGTCTAGCAGAAGATAACCTCAGTGAATTATCTTGATTCCTAATGAACAGCTATACAAGTGCTAATTCAACTCTCCATAGTGCACATGCTTGTAAAGGGACAGGGACTTGTGCCTCAGGAATCCTGGTGGCATCTGGTCATACCAGCAGGCCAAATGTTACCTGATACCTCTCTCACAGTAGATAAAGCCTGCAGTTGTTTTGTTTCTGTATTTGGTCTTCAGCACATTCATAATCTGCCATCAAGTGATGAGTTGCTTTGCCCAGCCTGCAGTGCAGTGCACATCCCTGAGGTTCTGTTGAATGAACTACATGGTAGACTAATGGACTAAAACAGTGACATTTCAGCAGGGGAATGGGGAATTTTACATGTCTTTTGAAAAATTCTGCTATTTTGTTCATTTATCTGTTACATGTATTCAAAGGGGTATGAGGTTCCTCCAAAGGTGAGGAATTCCTTTTACATATGTACTGTCATTTCACTGAGTTTAAATGACAGAATTTGGGTATTCTTTCTGTGTATTTGCAGTAATTTGGGACACAGTCAATGCAGGGTGAGCATGCTTTAATTTGTTCTGGTTTTCAACTCTGGTACTCTGGAATTAAATGGTAGCTGTGTGAAAGGAAAGAGAAAGATATAAAAATCGTGCAGAAGGAATTTTTTTTCTGCTTTGTGATCTAGCTTATAGAAGACCCAGTCTTTTTTAACTGAAATGTCCATGCCTGTACATTTGTGTAGCCTATGACAGGACTCATTACTCAGGGCAAGAAAGTAGCTGAAAAATGCAGCAACATGTCTGCAATTTCCCTACATCAGACTTTCTCCTCTGTTGATATGCATATCTCCTGATATGCAAAACTTGATGAAAATAGGTACACTTCAAATGAGAGAGAGCAGAATGGTGAAAAGTGGAATTTATTTCCAACTGTAGATTGTGATCTCTCTCCAGATTCACATTTTTATATTAAAATGTTTATCCACAGTTCATAAACTGATGTATTGCCAAAGGCAGTCTTATCTCCATATGCAAAGCAGTAAAAAAAACCCCCACCCAATGATTGCATCTTGTGAGGGGATTGTCAGCGTTCTTTTCTCAGAAGTCTGTGTGTATTTGCATATGTATGTCTATACTCATTTAAAGTATTTTTCAAATATGAACTAAATAATTTCCACTGAATCCTCAGTTTTGCTTTTCTAGGAAGATAGTGCATAGAGCTTTACCATCTAGTTTCTGGGTGAAATTTGTCTGAAGTGACACCATATTTAACACATGTGGGAGCAGGTCCTCACCTGATACACTACTTAGTTCTAGTGAGTCAGTAGACTTACAGCAGTACATATAGATCAGCTTTAAATCAACTATAAAACAGCTCTTCTTTCTTTCCTGAGAATTTCTGTACCATTGTTCCATTCATCTTTCTTTTGGGTCAGCTTGTGGTCAGTATCACAGTTCTAAAACATTTACAAGTATTAAATATCTTTTAGAAGTTACAGTTATGCTCTAGCTGGTACTTCCTGAATATCCAGTAAGTTCACAGAAATTTTAAAGCAGTGTTGAGAATAAGTCTTTGTTTTGATGTATTTTGTTGTTCAGGCATGCTTTGAATTGTGGTGTTCCTCTATTCCAAGAGAAGGTGTTTCTGATGTCTTGACCCCATTTTTTATTAGAATTATTTCATCATTGATTGTTCATCTATATTTAGTATATTGGAACTGAGAATGGAATTCAGTCTTTTTATTGTGGAAGTCTGAACAAAGTGGCATTTTTTTCTTTTTTCTTTTTTCTTTTTTTCTTTTTTTCTTTTTTCTTTTTTCTTTTTTCCTTTTTCTTTTTTTCTTTTTTCTTTTTTTCTTTTTTCTTTTTTCTTTTTTCTTTTTTCTTTTTTCTTTTTTCTTTTTTTCTTTTTTCTTTTTTCTTTTTTTCTTTTTTCTTTTTTCTTTTATTTTTGGGGCAAATTCTCTATTAACTGTGAGTGAAATACCTTGACTTTTTTCTCACTAAAATTCAACAGGAAAATATAATTTTTCCAGGGATTTTACAATTCAGGTATAGAATTTCTCTTCTGTCCTTTTTATGAAAGCAATTCTAGTACATGCAAAAAAACCCAACCTACTGATAATTAAGATAATAACATAGTTGTGAATATAGAGAAGTCCTTAAAAATAAATAAAGGAGGTCAGTAAAAGAGCTAAGCACTTTTGAATAGAAATATTAAGTTCAGTTTCTTGATTTTAAAAAAGTAAGCAGCCTTAGATGATTGTGCTTCATTAGCTTTGCCTCAATTCTTGTAAGGTTGTAGATTTGGGTCTGAGGAAAGCCGCCTATGGGAGAGTAAATGAAAGCAAATCAGGCTCACACACTTGGAGAACGTTTCACAGATGACATGTGTGTTTACCAGTGTTTGTGAATGTGAGAGTCTGACATGTTTTGTGCTTGTGCAGTGCTTTTTGCTGCCTCGCTCAGTGACTTCTCCATTGTAGGAGTTTCTCAAGCAGCCAAACAGAAAGCAGCATCAAACCTCCCTTTGGAAACTCACCACTGCTCATAGCACAACTGCCTGCACAAAAATCCTTAGTGACATGTTTTCTGTGCTCTCATCTTTCTCATTATGCTCCAGAAGTAATTGGAAAAATAAGTAAAACACTCTACTACTGCCATTCTGTGTAAGAGAATCTCATGACAATGGCATCTCAACAATCCTACCTGCTGTTTCTTGGGATAAGAAAGTTGGAAGCAATCTAGAAGGCCATGCCAACTGTGAAAGGAGGCTCTTCAAAGAAGCTAAAAGAAAATTTGTACTTACAAAATTAAAAGAAGAAAAAATTCTAAAGAAAAATGAACAACACTGATAGGTTTTATTCTTATAGACAATAATAAGAATCAGTTTCTATATAAAATTAGAATATTTATTTGTGATATTGATATATGCTGCTGTGTTGAACTGTCCCAGTCCAGGTACTTTTTTGATATTTCCTTTCCCCTGAAAACAAAGCTTTAGTATCCAAACTAGCAATAGACAGGAAAAGTAGAAAACCACAAATAAAGTTGTGTATCAGATTCCATATAGCTTGAATTTTCCCACAGGCCATGAAGGGTAGGCCTGTTTTCAGGTTCTGTTACAGAAAATACCGTACGTTCTGTTGAGCAGATTCTCCTATGCCCCAACAGAGTCAGAGCTGACAGCTCATCCTGCTGTTTTCCTGTGTTTCTTCCTCCCTGGAGTGAGTGTGTATGTCCTCCTAAAGCAAAACAGACACATGGTTCTCCCACTGGGAGTCTATTACCATATTGTCCTGTATTGTCTTTGTTTCTGATGATGTTCTGTTCAGCCTAACACTGCCTACTGTGAACAAAGGTGGTCTGTTCTCCACAGCACCTTTCCCATGGGATTTCCATTTTCACAAATATAATGTTCCAGGAGATTATATTCCCCTATTTCTAATGGGTTCTGGTTTTCACTTTTAATTGCCTGCAGCTTGATACTGCTTTGTCTTCTGAAACATACATAAAACAGAAAGTAAGACACTTTAGGCCTTATCTCTTTTACAGCTAGATCTAAAGCATTCTTCATTAATACTCTGTATAAATCTTGTAAGGTGAATCACCAAGAGTCCCAATCTATGTTTTATACCTCATTGCAGTATCTTCACCCTTTTTTGTTAAAAGCCCTTTCATATGTGTTATAGTAGATTTGCTGTAGTATTTTGTGTTTGTGGGAAGGTTCTGATTCCTTTACAGATTTTTTTCTCTGCTCCTTGCTTCTAAGCTATTGTATGCTTTCCTGAATTTTTTGTCTTTGTTTATTCTTTATCCCTTTCCTACAATAATATAAGCCTTTTTCTTCTTGTATTTTTAGTATTTCGGCCTTCACTATAACTGTATTCTTACATGAAACCAAAGGTGAGATCAAATATGTTCCAGCGTCTAGGAGAATCGGCAAATATTTGCATCTATTCTTGAGTGCTAGTATTTGGGGAGGAAAAGTTAGTAAAATGATCCCTACAATATTATTAAATCCATGGCTGCAAGTTGGATTTAAGGTGTGTGTTTGCCTATTTGATATTTTCTTAGATGTATGTAACTACCATTTGCATCAGATACCATGTTGTATTTACTAAAACTGAGTTCTCAGACATGGCCTCTTACTCAGACTATGTGCATACATTTAGAAGAGCCTGTGCAATCCTTTAAAATATTGTCATATGAAATTAAGATTTTTCCCAAAATGTTTTTATTGTGATTATGCCCTTATTTTGTATTTTTCTTTCCTCTTTTTCTCATTCTCAACAAAAAAAATCTTTGCTTATTGCTATTTTGTTAGTTTTCATATCCAAACTTCATTTTAGCCAGTTTCCTGCTGCAGAATCTTAGTAAGCATCAGTCTGATCTGGGATATTCTGCATTGTATTTCACAAATGTCTTCAAATCTTTCTTTGATGCTTATGGTGCTGTTACTCATAAACAGCTGTGAAGTACCCTGTCTTCCTTGACTATGAATGAATCCAAATCCCTTTATTCTTAATTTTATGTTGCCACAGCTGTGTGCCTGTTTTTACATATATCTATATATGTGTGTGTGTATGTATATCTCCCTTTATTTTTCTGAAGAGTTTGTGAATATCAGGCATCGCTCATGACAAGGCATCCTAGGACATCATGTTAAATAGCCTTGCTAAAATTCACTTTTTCTACAGAGTGTCATCCAGTTGGAAGTTAATCTTTTTAAGAATAAAACTGAATTGTTTGCAATACTTTTCTATTGGAAACCTTGTCATTGTTTCTCTTCTTATTTTATAGGTGCCTCTGTTTTTTCTCTTCTTTTTGGTTTGGTGCTTTTAAAAAATTTGCTCTAATATTTGATTTTAGAGATCAAATCTTTTTAGACTAGTCTATAAATTCTCAGATTCTCAATTGTTCTTGTCTTTTATAAAGATAGGTACCACCTTTAGTACTGTAGTAGAGCTCTGCCCATCTTTAGTAAAGGTCTGCCCTCTTCCAGCCCTCTAGGATTCTCATCCTCCTTCAGCTCACAATAATGCTGTAGAGATTGCTTCAGGTGCTTACTTAGTGTTAAGTGAGTTTCTTTCACTGCTCTGGGCTAGCCTGGGCCTTTTATCCTTGTTTAATCTGGTTGAGTAGTAGTACTACATAATTTATTGTTCTTACAAATACTTTCTTGATCCAAGTCTCCTTGAGTCATGAAGGTCTCCTTAAGGTAGATACAATACATCCCTAATACCACAGTGTCTTTCTACCACATCAGGTTGGTTTTTCAGGAATTTAGCAACTTTTATCCTTGCTTGATGCCTGTGGTTTTCTCCGCAACCCTGTTTTGTAAAACTGTGCTAAGATGTTCCTCCTGATGCTGTCTCCAGTGCTGTGCTTTTGTCTCTGGTGATAGTGAATGAATCCCCACATAGTGGAGCAATCTGAGTGGAATGGCACTAGTCCTAGTTTTATTGCAATAGCTGAGGTTAGAACCAGGCAATCTGCAGCTCATACTGCAGTACAGTAGAAAATGGTTTGCAGAAGGAAACAGTAGATGCTGATCCACTGATCAGCCAAAATCTGCACTGTTATTAGAAGGAGTTACTGCAAGGACTGGTTTAGGTGGGAACCGACCTTAAAGATTATCTAGTTCCAAGCTCTCTGCCATAGATGAATAGGGATGCTTCCCACTACACCGGGTTGCTGAATGCCTCATCCAACCTGGCCTTAAACACTGCCAGGGATGGGGCATCCACAACTTCTCTGGAAACCCTGTTACAGTGTCTCATCACCCTCACAAAAAAGAATTTAAAACTACCCAACTAGTCCTCTCTTACACTATGTGCAAAAGAAGACAGTGGAAAAAATGTTGATGGTATTTCTCATTGTCTTGATAAAGGAATAGAGATTAATTTAAAAAGTTATTAGATTAAGGGCATAAAAGGAAAACCAATTATTTTATCCCATGAAGTATAATTGCAACGTTGAATTCTTTCATTCAAGATACTATGGATGTGCAAAAATGTCATTAGGTGAGATCATACAGATTGATTGATTACTGAGAAAAATTATACTCCAGATGCAATTTAGCCTATGGTTCGTCCATGCCTATGAATGCATTACTGTGGAGGGATTGCTCTATTCCCAGCTGTTCCCTTTTGATACTCTGCTACTGAGCAATGGAAGTATGGCATTGCACCATAATGATTTCCTCTGGTCATGGGCTAGAACAGTTTTTCCTTCAGTTAAACCTGGATGAAAGTGAGCCAGATCTGGTCCCTGGCAGATGGCCTCACCCATCGGAGGTATTGGGACTGGCAGCACTGCAGCCAGGCACCTCTTGGACTCTCCAGAAAGTCTTGGAAACACCAAGCCCTAAAGTCAGTTTGTAACATGCTTCTACCCAAATTCATCCATCTGTTATGTCACAGAAGCAATTCAAATGTCCTTAATGGGTACCATTTTTATGATGTAGGTGATCTGTCTGCTTAGGTAGCATAAGTCTTAATCTTATAAGCTCAAAGGAGTTGAGATAAAAGGACTACATTCCAGCAAACTGATAATTTGTTTACTGATCTATTTGGTGTTTAGAAAGGGTGAACATGTAGGTGAATATATTTTTGCTGGTAAATGATTCTATGCTGTTTTTAAGAGGTCTTCTGTGAATAGTTACCACTTCATTTATACCTCCACTGAAACTTTGCAAAGGCAACTTCAGTATTCATGGCATACATGGTGTTGTACATGTAATAGACCAAAAATTTGTGTTGGTCATATTTGTGTTTGGTCTACAAAAATAGACCAAAAAAAGTGTTTAAGTGTCAAGTTATAGGCATATATTAGTTTTCTACTTTCTACACTTAAATTGTGTCCCTATATATATATAATGTTTTTATTGCTTTCCCTCCATTCCCAATTAATGGACAGTTGTTAGTGGTGACTAGTATTTATTATAGTGCAAAAGAGTTTTTTGCATGCTGTAGGAGGAAAAATATAGTCTTCTTTTGGTTTAAATGAAACATTAATGCCTCAAAGAGGGCAAACACAGCATGTTGATACTGAAGTCATGCTCCCTTCAGAATATTATCTTAATATGTTTAGAACTCCTTAGTTCTAAAAGTAGTTCCTACTGAGGATAGATAAGACATTTCACCAGTGCAGTCTTACAACTATTATTCTTTGACTCTGTTCAGGAGGACCATTAACTTTGTAATTCCACTGTCATCTCGCATAAACATTTTTGCTAATTAAAAGACAAAAAGACATAAATATTGTATAGCTATAACAACTTCTCATAATCAATAATGGCATTAGACTATGTAAACTTACTTGCTGTAACCTATAATGATATTACAGTGATGTAATCAGGGTCTTTTTACATCAGGCAAGCCTACCATAAACTAGAATATGTTTTTGATTCTGAATTCAAATTAATGTTCCAACTGATGGTAAATTTTTAACCTTTGAATTATTGTAGGAAAAATGTTATTCCCATGTTATTTGTCAGGTGAATGCAATTGTTTTTATTTTCTAACAGTGTTTATTTCCAGATATATTAATAATGAAAAAAAATGCTTTAGTCTTGCATTCCAGATGTATTTTAAAATACATGAAAATCCATGCCAGGTTACTGTTATGTAGTCAAATGTGTATACAAATGGACTATTCTATATGTGTTATATACACCTATATGCTTTGGTGTTTTCTTTCTTTCAGCTTTCCCTCAACAAATCTGTTCAAAAATAGATCTCATTGAAAGGGATTTGAGACACAACTACAGTAAACAGAAATCCATAAAGTTGCTTTTTACTGTAATTGTTTCATGTTCCAAATCCTCCTGAGATTATTTTGCTTGTGCATTTCTCAGTCACAAATTTGATTATTCTACTACAGTGATTTACTTAAAGAAAATTAATATAAGCTCTTCAAAACTCTCAGCTGTGAGCCCTAACTCCCTGAACTGATTTTACTTTCCAAGCATTATAAATGCATTTCTCTTGTTGCTCCGTATGGAAGTCATCTCACAGTGAAGTGTCATTTTCCCAGTGGACTGATGGCATAGAGTAATAATAAGTGCAAATAATAAATATTTTTAAGACTTTCAGTACAATGATCACAGAATGCTACCCTGTTTATGAGAAATATTCAAATAGTAGCTGAGTAATTTAAATGTAAAATACTGTGTGTGAGGTGTTGTGTGTCACAAGGGTTCAGATCTATGTAGTCTGCTGATAGGACCTCATAAACATAAACTCATTAACTTTGTGGATAGCTTTTTGGACCATAAAATTCAGTAATGAAGATGTAGGAAAAGTATAAGAGCGATTCTTACTGCATCAGAGAATATTCCAGATTTTAATGAAAAATACCGCTGTGTCCCATACCTTTCTTGAATGGCAAAAACAAATAGACTGAAAATGTATAGTCATTTTGCTGCATATACTTCATCAGATACTTAATGAATGCCTTTAAAGGGCTTTAAATACAGGTGTTTCAAATACTAATTTCCAACTGCTTCAAATATTGTATTTTTGAACACTACATGGCTTACCTCAATTATTTGATTACGGTATTTACAATTTACATGCACTCAGTTTTTGCATGATATGTATGTGGAGGATTCTTTACCCAACTCTTTGCAAAAACTCTGACTCATCATTTCCAGAGCAATAAAAATTCTGCAAAGGAGAAAATTTCTTACAAATGGTAAATGTATACACAAGTACAAATACACAGCTGTATTTTTTGTGTATCTAAAGGCCATGTCTTTTTATACCTATGCAGAAAAATATATTGTTTTCATTTTTCTTGGATTGAGTTTAAGCATCTTTAAATTAATTTGGTTTCTTTTGCTACCAATATGTAGATGTGAGAATAAAGAGTGAATGCTCTGTATAGCAGAAAGTACTGAGTTCTCATCACTTTGTTGTCTGTCCTCCCTTGTGGTTTTTTGAAAGGTGGTTAAGGTGATAATTTTATACAGGATTCTATTTTGCTGAATGTTGCCTCCAAATTTTGTGAATTGACAAAACAAATATGTAGGTTAGCTAGAAAAACAATGCATTTGTTCTCACGAGATCTGAAGTGGAAACTCTCAAGAGTAGTTTCAGAAGACTCATTCTCTGGAAGAGAAGTCAAAAATATAAAAAGTTACTAATTGTTTAAACAAAATAGAAGAAAAAAGTTGTCATTTATCACATGGCTGAAGATTTTAGGGTTTTACCCTCTTTTATTACACTTTAGTTTTGGACTGCCATGCTAAGAGATTTCTCACCAATATTATTTAGACAGTAAGAGGCAGAGAAATTCTGGATCTAAAGTTTTGACCAGCTCTAAGAGTCAGACAGCATCCTCTGAAGAATCATATCTGACTAAAGAGTGCAATAAAAATTAGGTTAGACTGGTTCTCCAGTCTAGAGCACTGATTTATTCTTGTACATTTGCCCTTGGCTACGGAGATTTGGAGAATCCTTAGAGGTGGAAGAATTTGCATAAGCAAGCACTACAAAACCATTGCCGCATGCATTTCACATGTTGCTTTACTGTAGGCAGTGACAGTGATGTTATGTGTTCTCTAGGCTACTGCCTGAACTTGGTGAGAAATGTGTTGGCACTTGCAGTCGCTAAGCAGCAGCTGGTTCTTTTGTATCCTTCTATCATTCTGAAGGCCTGAACCTGACTTCCGATGTTACACTGCTTCATCATTTTGTGACAAAACTAATTTTCTTCCCGTGTAGGTTGTGCTTTATGTATCTTACTCCTTGTTAATACCTTGTGTCCTCCTCTTGTTATGATGTAGCATTACTTACCCAGTTTAGTTTTATTTTCACATTCTTGAAGGGGCATGTTTCTGTCAACCATGATTCCTAGTCCATGCTGCTTCTAGCATGAGCAACCTATCATTTCATGTTATGTAGTTCTTTCATGCACCTAGATGTGCCTACAGTACAAATTTGTGGAACTAGGCTACAAGTTGTATCAGTGCATCTCACTAATCTTGATGTCAAAGAGAAGCTCTAGGCTCGATGAACTTAGTTTTTCAGCCTTGAACTACTGTCTTTCAAGCCTGTACAATATGGCAGCTGAGGGAAACAGAAGGTATTGGGCGAGATTTAGAAAAAAGAACAATGATACTGTAGAAGCTGAAGTAGGGAACCCTGAAAAGAAGGTCAAAATAAGACAGAACAGGGACTGATAGGTAACTGATGTCAGCATCCTCTACAGATCTAAAATAAGTTCTCATTAATAACTTGCATACTGAGAATTTAAATTATGTTCACAATTGAGACGTCCTGAAAACTAATATTCTTTGTATGTTAGTATTCTTGGAAAAGGAAATATTAAAATTTTTATTATTCCCAGTTTGCAAGGTCCAAGAAAATGCAGGGATTGACCATTAAAGTTGAGAACAAAATAATTATAGGCCTGCTTCAAGGCCCTATTTGAGTCAATTGCATAAATGTCCATGTTGGAGTCATACTGAAGTTAAGATATAAGCATTGTTATAATTTTACTGTTTCAGGTTACATATGCAAATGCTACATTAACTTCCACTGCACATATCTGCATCTTTTCAGGGTATGTTAATGCAGAACGATTGATGCTAAGCTTTTCACTCTTCACCTCCTGTTTATGTGTATTCTGGGAGCATTAAAGCAGTTGATAATTTTGCTGCTGTGTACTGTTTTTGTGGATAGGTTGCTCAGCTGAATCAGATATTTATTAAATAATACAGTGATTATTTAACTTGAAAATTTTTATGCTGTTATGTTAGTCACATAAATTGTAGCTTGATGCACATGAGTTCATGAATAATTAGGCACTGTAGGAAATGCCTGAAAATGTGGGTGAGCAGTCTGTGTTGTTCCTTTAAACATACACAGCTTGAAAAGCAGATGGAAGTGTGTCCTCATGATGTTTAAGGACTTTTAGAGCACTGAATATCACCAGCATCTGGAGACAAATTACTGAAGAGTCTCCATAGGGGTCCTGCCTCAGGGTTTTTAGTTGGATGAATAATATATACACTCTAGAGTTTCCCACTGAGAGCAACTGGAGCAGTATGAGAAGGAAATATGCCTTTTAAGAGTTGAATTGAAAATAAAGTAGTACAGGATTTAAAATGAAGCAGTTTTGCTCTTACATGCAAAGTTGAATATTGTGTATTAGTTACATGAATTCGGATTATTTTTTTTTAAACCTTTATAATTTTGGAATCTTGCTTTTTCTAATTTTAGTACACATCTATTTAAAAGTTTTAGCAAAAAATCATAAGGTTTATGCAATTACTTCAAGAACTAAATTTCTTTTTAAAAAATCAGTTGAAGTTAGTATATACGTAATTCATTTTATAATACAGGTTCAGCATTGTTGTACTCAAACTGTAATCAGATTTTATCTTATCTGTTATTGTGTGGCTGGTTCTAGGTTTGCTCAGTTCACTTTTTCAGCTAAAAACTGTAGCAAAATGGCATATCCATTACTATTCAAAACCCTCTTTGAAGTCATAATATATCCCTTAAAACTCTTATATCTGTCTTCTGTTTAAGTTTACTTGAAATCAGAATACATTTGAAAAGGAAATAAAAATATCTGAGTAGAGATATTTAGATCTGAGAAGAAATTTTATTTTCCTTAATTATAATAAAAATTCTTCTCTACTGCTTTGTTGCAATACAGATACCCGTCAAAATTCACTGAGTGGGCACTTTAGATCTGAAGACTAGATTATCTGAAGAACACTACTGAGACCTATGTAGAAGAAAACAAGTGAGAGTAGTTTTTTATTAAAAAGAACAAAGCAGAAAAAAAACCCCCAGTATCATTATTGGTACTCAGCTTGTTTTAGTTAGCACTTCCACCAGATATTTTTGGTAAATCTGAAAGTTCAGTGCCCTGAATTTCTCACTGTGGTAGTAATCTTCATGAGGCAAATGTTCTTACCAACTTCAGCATAACTATTCAGCTGAATATGCAACTGAATTAGAGAATCAGAAATGGGTAAGGTTGGAAGGAACCACTTGAGGTCATCTGGTCCAGCCTTTCTGCTCAGGCAAGGTCATCCTAGAGCACATAACACAGGATTGTATCCAGATGGTTCTAGAACATCTCCAGTGAGGGAGATTCTACAACCTCCCTGGACAATCTGTTCTGGTGCTCAATCACCCACACAGGAAAGAAGTTCTTCCTCAAGTTCATATGGAACTTCCAGTGCATCAGTTTCTGCCCATTGCCTCTTGTCCCATTGTTTGGTACTACCAAGTGGAGTCTGGCTCAATCCTCTTGGCACCCTGCCTTCAGATTTTTACAGACATTTGAGTTTTCTCCAGGCTAAACAGGCCCAGCTCCCTCAGTCTTTTCTCATATGTAAGGAAATAAACTGAAACATTTGCAGGTTTGATCACAATACAAAAATCTCCTATATGAAATCAAAATTGAAGGGAAAAGATAGGAGTAGAATAATGTTCTGGGAGGAAAGGATCAGGATGTATTTGAAAGCTGTGTGTTTTATTATGTTGATCAATTTGATATTTAGGGCATCAGGAAAATAAATACAGCTTGCCCTCTAAAGGAATAGTAAAATAATTATTGTCATGTGCTGGAGTGCTAAAGCCATAATAAAAATCAGAGTATGATTGTGCCAGATGACATAAAACTGCATTCAAGGCATGTAAATTATCCTGCTTTTTACCCATGAGAAGATAATGTTGAAGGAAAAAGGGAAGCAAAAGTAGCTACCAGGATTAAGTACTAGGCTAAACTGAACCTGGCTAATATCAGAGTTCAGGTTGCACTTTATTGAAATTAAAACAGTTATTTTCCTTTGACTATTCCAAAACCTGTATACTTATATTAATAGACTCATGTTTTTCATGTGCATCTTTGCTCTCTGTGGCTGGTATTCTGATTCTGATGATGTTTGAAAAAGTAATTCACCATCTCTCCTCAACTCCCTGTTTTAATTTGCAGCCTCTGTTGTCAGTCATGAACATTGTATCTAATCTGAGTAGTACCAAACCATCCTTAGTCTCCTCATAGTTCATGCACTGGGCTACTACTTCTTTGTCAAAACCGTCTCGAGGTAATTCACCTTGAAGTGTAATGTATAATGCTAAACTTCATGCTTCCAAGTTAACTGGGAGTTTAAAAGGCAGGAAAAAAGTCTAGGTGGTTGCAGCAATGAAATGAAAAAGGATTTAGACTGCATAGAATAGTAGGAAGGAAAAAATTATATATGAAGGAGGGAACTGAAAAATGGTGATAAAGAGAGAACGCTTCCAGGTGTCACCTTAATTTATTTTTTTTGTTGTTGTTGTTTGTGTTTTAAATTCACACTTCCATTATAAGCATAGCCTAAGGGAAGTACAGGTCTGTCTCTAATTTTTTTTTTTTTAATTTTTTTTTAATACTGTCTGTTCCTCAGCTGTTAGTTCTGAGTATCCAATATTGGTTGGCATCTGAGCTATGGAAACCATTAGGAACTGGCCAGGATGTCTAAGATTGCTCAGGAAAAATGAATGGACCAACAAAGTCGGTTAAGTTATCATAGCTCTCACTATGAGGGAACAAGAACAAGTCAGGGAGGGAATTTTGGGGGTGCTGATGTTGTGTTGTTGTTGCTGGGTTGTGTTTTGTAGATTTTATTGTAACTGAGAAAACTGAAGACTTTAGAACAACCAAAACTTGATTTATGTGGAAATAGCATATCAAATATACTTCCAGAACAAGCAGGTGAACTAAACTGAAATCCCTGAGAACACAGAAGTATGTGATTCACATATAATCTGTCTCTGTGATGTCACTCCTGAGCCTGCAATCTTGAGTGATGCTGCTACAAACCAATACAACAGCTTAGGAGCATTTCAGCTTCTAAAGACGCTATAAAAGAATACAGAGAGAAAGCAAATGGTCCCCATAAAATAATCACTATTCGGTGTCTGCACAGAGTGCTGGCTTGGGTCGGACCAGGAGTGGGGGAGCTGCTGGTTTCTGCCACTTGCATGCAGGGACTTAGCACTCCTTCTCAGGGAGAATTGTACCTAAGATGTTTCTTCTCTTTATCCATTGGTCAACCTCAGAGATTGCAGCTGAATATGCCACTTTTCTTCTGAGCAACTTAATAACAAGTTGAAAGCTTTGTGGGTTCAGCATGGCAAATCCATAAAATGAGAACTATGTAAAAATAGTCAGTAATAAGGCATGTTTGATCCCCCAAGGCATAAGGCATAGGTCTCCTAAGCTGCTGGAATGAATCCTTCCACTCTTTGCTATAATGTAGTTATGTCTCTTGCAATATTTGTTGGACTGGATTCAGCTACACGTGGGAATAGAAACACATGCACCAAAATAAAAGCACACAATAAAAAGATACAGCAAATCGTTTTGAATGCCTTTGTTTCTACTTATGCTGGCACTTTTACAATGCCATTTCAATTCCCGAGGATAGGAGACAGAAGTATACCTTGTTTAGCATGTCAACTTAGTAGCTGTTTCTGTCCTTCCATCTGTGTGAACTGCTTACACCAACTTTGTACAGTAGTTGAATATGAAAGCTATAAGCTTTGCCTCTGGAACTTCATATGCTATTTTTATTATCAGATAAACTTGAGAAACTGTTAATGAAACATAATTCTTATACCAATTTGTCGAATGTGATTACTTTGTTTTCTCTCAGTTTTTGCATAATTGAAATACATTTTCTACATTTTGCAGAAAATCATACCTTATCAAGTTTCTCTAAAGCTGTACTTGACTCAACTAATAAAGCTATTACTTAAGTTGCAAAAAAAACCCCTTTTTCTAACAGTAGGAGGAAATATTTAAGAAATGTAATTTGATTTTAGTTATGGACTTCATAGCATTGAAAACTACTGAAAATTACATTGAAAAACTTCTTCTTGGTTTGCAAATTAAACAACTTTACTAATGGACGCATTTGGAGAAAGTAGGTATCTATACTGGAGAAAATAATTTTTTTCTTTCTTTTAGAGAAGCACAATTTGGTGTATTCCAGTAAGTTGAGAGGTGTTTGTTTCATATTCTGGGTCTCAGCCTCTGGAGAGCTTGCTTTCTCAACAGACTGTAGTGATGAGCAGAGCTGTCAAGACTCTGATTTTAATCTTCTTTCAGTTTCAGTCTGGACACCTCCTTTGAAAGTTTCAGAAAACATTAAAAACTTGTTTCCTCTGGTATTTCTCAACATTTCTTCAACATGTCTGCACACATTTCAAAAAGATATCACTTTTTCAAATCCCTCTCAAACTGTTTGGAAGCTTTTTTTTTTGTTTTTAGGACTACTTTTGAACAATCTCTAATGCTAAAAGTTTAAAATGAAACGGCAATTTGTAAATACTACTCTCAATGGATGTTGTTTAGTTCTTTTTAAAAAGAACTGCATGATTAAGTTCTCTTTTTCTGTTACGCACACAAGAGGAATTTTTGAGCAAAAGAATTTGTATTTCCATGTATATATATATAAAAATCACAATTTAGATTAGATAATAAGAATTAATTTTCTGCTGAAAATGTTGTCAAGCACTGGAACAGGTTGTCCAGGGAAGTGGTTGATTCACCATTCCTGGATGAATTTAAAAGCCATTTTGATGTGGCACTTTCAGATATGGTTTACTGGTGGACTTAGCATTGCTTGGTTGGATTCAATGATCTTAGAGTTTGTTTCCAAGCTAAATGATTCTTTAATCCTATATTTTCATCTATTGTAGTGAACGTAAGGTAGAACTAAGAATCATATCTTTGCTTTTCACAGCATCAACTGCTATGTTCTTTAAATGACAGGTTGCTTGAAAAAAATATTCAGCAAATTTTTAATGACAGATTAATTATTTTATTGAATATGCTGTAGTTTTACACCTTTAAGGTCTCTAACTCTTTAAAGCTGGTTTAGCATTTTAATGAGACAAGAGTTTCAGCTGCCATCTGGTAGCATATGTATGCTTGTACTCCATAGTCATTCAATGTTTACAAAACACAGTATTTTATTAAAAATATCTATTATAATTATTTTCTCTTTTCTGCCTGTTGTTATACCAAGAGATGTTTAGTCAAAAGCTGTCATCTTTCCAGAATACTAGCTCCTTTGTCTGATTTATTCTGTTACATGGATGCAGCATTGTGACTTCTCAGCCATTTCCCAGGAGGTGACCTGCAATGTTTTATGCAATTGCACAGTTCTGTCCTTATTTTGGTTCTGTATTAAAGCAGAGTGGTCACAGAAGGAAAACTTCTCTTTGACCAGAGATACCCTGCAGCAGGCTTCTTTGGTAAAAAAATTACTTTTTTTTTTTTTTCTTTACAGCCTACAGCAATGTGGCAATAGTTCATTTTTTATTCCATGTGCTGGCCCTGCCCTCTGTTGCAGACCTTAGGTATTTGCTATGCAATATCTGTCTGATAATTTTCAACAAATTCCAACTCTTATGCCACTGATTGTCATGAGATTCCAGGAGCATTATAGAGACGTGATCTTTTAGCATCCAGAGTAGTTTCCTCCTTCCCTTTGAAAGGGTATTCAGTGCAGGATTTTCTTGGGACACATGCCCCTGAAGTTCTACTGGAAGTCACTAGTTTCAGGTGCACCATTCTATATTTTTCCTTCTGGCTCTTTGTTGTTCTTGCCATCATTTCATCATTCTGTCTTGGTGGTGGTAACAACAGTCATGCCATATCTCACTCTACCAGCTGATTCAACTTTCCTTTTTTATTTACTTGTTGCTCTATCTTTATCCAAGTGTGACCTCTAGGTGCAGTATTACTGTTTTAGTAATTTAAATTTAAGGATATTGGTGGAAGTAACAAGACTGCCAGCAGCCATGAAAACAATCATACTGCTTTGTCTTCAGAATAGCCATGGAATCTGATACCTGCGAGATGAAAAGATTTTGTTGGGTTTTTTTCTTTTCGTTTGGACAGATATAGATATGCACTGGGGCCTGATGACTGAATATGTGCTGGTATTACCCATTATGTGAGAAAAGTTTATCAAGGGGATGCAGGTTTTCTTACAGAAAATGCCTTAATCTTCTGAATCCAGGGAGTTCACAGAAGTTGAATTACAAAATCCATTAACAGAAAAACTAACTGGAAGTAAGCTGGTGGGTTATGATAGTTTCTCAAGCTGAGTAGTAGCTCAGGCACTGATGGAAGAAGGGACAAGAGAATTGCTGATGTGTGAGTGATGTGAATGATGTTGCACCTCCAGCTGTATTACCAGTGATTGAGGCAAATGATTTCATCTACATTGATGGATAAGATTTTCTGACAGTTCCAGAAATGAAAGGTTTCTTAAAGGGAAAGTAGCAGTAAATTATCTCAGTAAATTGCTACAAAGCTTTGAAAAGTTCCATAACTCTTCTCAAAGGGGAGGGAGAGAAGGAGGAGGGAATTAGAATTGTTATCTAGGGAACTGGTGCTGTATAGTAGTCAAAGATCTGATGAATACTCTTTGCCCTCTTTCATTTTGGTGACTTCTTCAAAAAGAGAATCTACTTATTTCTTAGATATAAAAAATTAACCAGCCCCAGAAAATATATAACATTTTAAAAATCCCCTCTGATGTTTTTCTGACTAAAAGATGAAGCTATGCTGACTAAAATTAGACCTGTGTCGAGTTCCTAGAGTTTTAGTACATGTGCAAAATTCTGATGTAGTCTTCATATCTACATAGTATTTACCATACAAATTAAGTTTCCCTCAATTCCTTGAGTTATAACATCATAGTTGATAGATTTCAAGGCGGTTGTTTTTCCCTCCTCAGTGTTGTTTAATGTATTGAGACATAACTTAAAGATATAAAGATATCTTAGAGATATAATTTGAAACGGGAAAATATTGACTGAAGAGTTGACTCTGAAATAGTGAACATAAAAGTAAATTGGGAAAGGAGTTGAGAAACAAAATTGAGACCTTGTTATGCCATTAATGTAGTTTTGATCCAGCTGCAAGTTGAATCCTGTGTGGGATGCTCTCAGTTCAAAAGTGGCAATATTGAATGGGGATAGTTTTATAGAAGAGTAATGTGGATGTCCAATGATACGAAGTTGCTTTACTGCAAGTGTCACAGATGCTGAATGTTTGTATTGTTTTGCAAGACTGGAAAAAAATAAGGCAAATTCATTCTGGTTTCATAAATATGTAGGCAAGTCCTTCACCTCAGAACATGGAGGGTCACACCTCTAGATACAGAGAGAGGCATGGGAAGATATAATGGAAAATTCATCTGTTCTCATATACTTTAGAAATTATCTGCTATCAATCTCTCAGAAGATGCTAGGCTAATTAAACCCACAAAGGACTTCTACTCTAAACTGATCCAAGATAAAAGTCAAGCTGAGAAATTAAAATTCCTTTTAGAATAAAATAAAACATGAATGATATAAAATAAAATCCAGGTTTAGACACACAGCTGTTAGGATAGGCATGTAACTGCCTTAGAGAACTTACACACCCTTTCTGAAGTAAACAAAACTTTCCCAAGTTTACACCTGCAGAGTTATTCAACACTTTGTTTTTCCAAGGAAAATAATTTCAAAAGGTATGATCTGAGTAGACAGAATATGGATCAGTGAGTAAGTATTTAATGGGAGAGGAATATGTGTGGGGAAAAAAGATGCTGTTGTTTTAAGAACATGAAAGGGATTGATTTTAATAGAAATGTATTTTTATGTTTTTCTACTGTGCTTGTGATATCATGATGAAGATTTACTGTTAAATGATCATCATATTAACTCTTTACGGGAACTCTTACATTTAATTATTTGGAACGGAATTTTGCTGCTCACAAAGAGAAATCTGGAGACTCGTCTCAAGTTATTGAAGGTATGCTCCAAGGTAATCAAGGTCCCCTTTTGTCCCTCCTATTCTCTTGGGAAAAAGAGATTAATAAAATAATCAAAAATAGAATTTTAGACTACACAAGTAATGAAAATAATAACTTCTTATTTAAAAGATTTAAAAAATCATATCTAGTGGGTTATCTCAGTCTTCTATTGCCACTTTCTCCCTTTATTTCCACAGCAGAAATCATAGACAGTTTAGTCTTCAGAAGTCTTGTCCCTTTCCAGTTCCATAAAATGTGAGATATATCCTAGTTGTGTGAAATTAGCAGTATTTTCATGGTAATTTTTCCTTTTGGTCCAGGATCTGCTGTAAAGCCCACATAATTTCCACAATGCCAGGGTTAAATGTTGAGACCAACTGTCACTTATTTATTGCTCCTTTTTTTTGTTTTGTTTTGTTTTTACTGTAATTGTCTGCAGAATGTGTTAATCATTATAAAAACAGAAAGACTTTTCCTGTGTCAGGAGTTTTCTGTTTGTCTTTTAGATAATGGCTCGACTGATATTTACAGATTCTGCAAGAAAGCAACTAATGTAATTTTTGATGTTTGTTAGCCAAAGGAAGGAAAATCATTTCTGTGTGAAAATAACATAGAAATTCTTCTCTTTTTTTTTTTCTTTTTTTTTTTTTTTTTTTTTCCCCTTGGAAAAAAAGGGAAAAAAATATAATAAAAATA
>VWZN01022267.1:0-30723 GCA_013396955.1 Regulus satrapa | reverse complement strand
TTTTTTTTTTAGTTATTTCCCCTTGGAAAAAAAGTGACAAAAATATAATAAAGATATGTTAACTGCTAAAAAGGAGTGAGAATGACCAAAAATATTTTTCCTGAAACTAGTAATTTCTTCTGTGAAGAATCATAGCTTCCATTAAACACTTCAAGTGTAACAACAGAAAATAAAAATAATTTTAAAAAAATAAAAGAGACATGAATTCAAAAACATTTTCATTTTCACATTCCTTTGCATCATAGTTTACTCTTGGACATGAAAATGGTTCTGACTTGTTCTCAGATTTCAGGATTACAAATATTTTTAATTTCTTTTAGCTTTCATAAACAGTTTTGAAGTTGTTCAAAGAACTCGGTCTGTAATTATCTCTACATCTCCTTTTTTTGGCTGTTGTTACTTTTCTTAGCTTTGCTAAACAGGCAAATAAATAAGAAAGTAATAAATTAGAAAATTTTAGGAGATTATGTTCTTTGTATGTGTGCTGTGACAGTGTGTGCTATTGTGAATTAGTTGTCAGAACATGGTGTTTTAGAGCTTGCACCCACAGCTTTCATAAAATCTTTTTGATTTTGCCAGTTTTGCATATCTTTGAAAAGCATGGGAGTTTGGAATGAGAGCATTGTAATCCTGTGCGCAGACTGAAAAAACTGTTCTGCTTTTGGTTGCAGTCCCTTATTTCCTCTGTAGGTTCAATATATTTGTAACACCTTGAATCTGCAAATGCATATTGCTGCAGATATTGCTCATTGTTTGCAGCTAATTTTAAACCCGGGGCAGATCTAAAAATGTTGAACTATTAACAACAACAACAAAAAAGTAAATAACAAGCAGTACTTTATGAAGAATACTGCAGTCTGTCCTGAGGGTGCCTCCTGAAAAACTGTAATTTCCTCAAGATACAAAAGGTAACCAGGGGCTCAGTTAAAGCTCACCTACATGGTATCAAACCACAACAGCTCTGCAGCTCCCTTTTTACTTGTGAAACCATAGTAAGCAGCTAAAAAAATCTAGAAAAAAGATTGAATAGATGTTTAGTTTTATTTACACGTTTTGAGTATTAGATACAATTATTACACATTATTTGCAGATTTGAGTATTAGATACAGTTCAGAAAGTTCAGCATTCTATTAATGACTAAAACATAGAGCTGTGAGATGCCTCTGTTCTAAAATGTACTTTATACAGGGATGAAAAGATATTTCAGACATTTTTAATTCTCTTTTTAGCTTAGTTGGCATTTGCGTTGACATTAATTACTCTATTTCTTTCACCCCATTGTAAATATTTATTAGACCTTTGAAAGACTGAAGAACTCCACATTTAGAATTTGGGGGGGGAAGGGGGAGGGGAAGCAATCTTAGCACAAACAGACCTTTGGCAGGTTTAGCACATCCATAACAGATGTTATAATTTGCCATAATTTTTTATGCAGTATCATAAAGAAAAGGCCATAACTCCCATCTCAAAATGCAACTGGCTTATTTCTTCCTGCTTCTTCTACTGTGGACTGCCAGTTATCAAGAGTGAGTAATGAAAGAGTGAAGCCTTTGGAGCAGCCAATTCTCAGAACCATTAGTTTTCTTTTATATTTAAGCCTAATTCCAGGAATATGCTCTATGAGAAATAAGACATATCATGTCATTTCAGGATAATACCATGTAATTTTGGGGTAATAAAGAATTCATTTCTGTAGACAGAAGTGATCTGATATGGAAAAGTTCCATTTTATTCTCTCTAGAGAGCTTTATCTCTTCAGATGTGACCTTGTATAATTAAATATATTTTTAAAATCAAAAGAATTGGCAGAAGAGCAGACAGTAGAACTCTCTATTTTATGTAGAAATGAAATTAAATTATATGAAACAGTCAATGTAGTATAAGATGAAGTAGATTGCTACTATTCATTGTTTCCAGTGGAATTCCTGCTGTTTGATTTTATTCATTACAGCTTCATGAGAAGGCAATCGCATTGAGTCTTTGTGACTAACTTAAGATTTTCACTTAATTTCATTGATTCAGAAAGTACTGGCAAGAGTCAGTACTTAATTGCTGTTATTACTTGAATATGAAAAAGAGATGGTCTTCACTAGGCAAGAGGTTATAGATTTCACACATGAAATATCAGGTGCGTGGCTGCTGTTCTGATTCTTAAAAGAATACATGTTCAATGAAAGAGGAGCTAAATCCTTTTTTTAATGCAACAATAATTTTTAAATACTTTAAAGCAAATACAATAATTTCCAAACCATTTTTTCCTAAAAATCAAGCCGCTTCACTTATCTAAGTCAGAAAGTTTTTACTGTTAAGAGATGACAGGCTCAAATACACACATTCCTAAGTCAAGCTGAAATTAGCTCATCATATTTTTAAATGAGATTTTTAAGGGTTTTATTACAGTTCTTATAATGAAGGAAAGTGACAAAAATATAATAAAGATATGTTAACTGCTAAAAAGGAGTGAGAATGACCAAAAATATTTTTCCTGAAACCACTTTGCATCCTCTGTTGCATTTTCACATTTCACATTCCATCTTTTTGAACTGTTACTTAATTATAGTGGTTAATGGTGCTCAGCAACTATTTTTTATTGTGGTATTTTGGTTTACTTTCAGAGTAGAGGCATAGGGTTTTTTCTTGAGCTCCTCCAGTTCAAGAGAGCCTTGTAGTACACCAAGGGGGAAAGAACAAGCATGCTGTGTCCTCACTCCATTTCTCCCCTGCTTGCAGAGTGGGAGGCTTGTCCTTGGGCCACCCAGGCATGCTGCTCCTGAATGAGCAGATACTTTGCAGGAGAGAGTGTGGATTCAAAGAGTCTGTGTTACTGAATGCTCTGAAGTTCAGCCTGCACTCTGATGTGCTGTCTGGAAGGGATGGCAAACATAAATTTTGAAAATGTTTCCTTTAGCTCTGATTTTATAGCTTTGGCACTGGTAATGTCAGATGCTATGTAGAAAATATATAATAGATGAAACTCCTCACAATGAATTGGCTCTAGAGCTTTCCTTTTGAGTGGTATCATTTTATAGCAATAACATAACATGGTCACATGGCAGCATTTATTCTTATTATAAGTTGAACCTGTTAGAAAAATAGATTTAGATTTCCATTCACTTAGGGTACTTGTAGTTAATGGCATTTCAGTACCCACTGAAAAGGCAGTTTAAGAAACTTGGGGTCTGAAGTATATTAATAGTACAGCAAGATAACAGTATTGAGGTGGACTTTCTGTTTTCTTCCCAGCATATGAAACGTTAGGAAGTTTAAAGCTTGAGCATAACAATGTTTCAATTGTTTTCTGTATGATTTACTGTTACAAGAAGTGTGCCAGTTCCAACATAAAGTTGGGCAGGGTTTTGGGCTGTTTTGGGGTTTATTCTGTAGTACTGCACTCTGGGGTAGGGAAATGGTGTGTTGAAGAAGGTCTGTCTCAGAACAGTACCTTATATTTTAAAGGTAAACTCATGTTTTATACCATGCTAAGGACCAGTTAGACCACATCTTGTGGAAAGCAACTTCTTGAAGGTCCACAGCAAGATGCACCACTGAAATCTCTTTGAACAGATCTTCTCTATTCTGGCCCGGTAATGTTATACTCAACCAAAGGAAAAATACAAGTTTTTCCATTATTTTCCTTATTTTGAGAAAGAAGATTTTAGAATGGAATGCAAAGGAGAGGCATTTTGAGCTGATTTATTTTGGTGTCTCAGCTGTTGACTGATGCATCTGTGTTCAAAACAAAGCTTTGTACATTGTTTCCTGCAAATGTACTTCTGTAGGTAGTATCTAAACAAAGGTCAGAATAGGAAACAATTTCATTATGTAGGCCCAAATACACAGCTATCTTAATTCTCTCTTGTAATTTGAGAATCAAGTATGTTGAGAAGACAAGGGGAGGAAGAGTTTTGAATCAAGATAGGTGATTTTGATGTAACTTCAAAATAAATGTTGCATTCATTAACCTTTTGAACTGTACTACATCCTTTGTGAAAATTGTGCTTCATAGATTTTTTGCCCATTTCAGTGTAAACTTCTGCTGGTCTTTTGTAACTAATGTACATCTCTGTTCAATTCATAAAAGTTTTTGTCGTTCTAACTCTAGTAAAAATTAATTTTATTGAAGTTGCCAATTCATGTATGTTTTGTACAGCAAAAATACTTGTTTTTATTCTGTAAATTGCAGTTTTACATTTAATTCTAAAATTATATTATTTACTGTTTATTTTTTTCAAAGTGCAAATTGCAGCTGGGTATCTGAACATGAATTATGCAAACGCACATTCAGTTTAATATAAAAAGTCCTATTTTAAGCTTATTAATTTCACTAATATGATTCAGTATCAGTTACAGATATGAATTTGTTTGAAATGCTTTAAAGTTTAGTCTGATTAAAGCTCCTAGGCATTTAAGTAGTATTTTTTTCTCCCCCAGGGATGCCAAATATATAGAATAAAACCATATGAGATTAATACATCAAGCCACTGTTATTTTGGTGGTTGGTATTCAAATATTCAGGGACTGCAACTGAAGATTTTAATATAGATGCATTCAGAGTTTCAGTTTGTGTATTACTTCTTCCAAAGGAAAGGTAGTTTATTATGTGACCCCAGACTTCTACAAAAGATAAGAGCAAAATAAAAATATTTTGAAATTATTGCTTAAACAAATGGCTGCTACCAGCAGGCTAGGGATCTGATGGTGCATGTCATACATTCCCTTATCTTTTCCTGTCTGTTGCCACAAAATGACTGGATAATGATAATGGACTTGCTAAGATGTCTTGTTTATTTTTACATCATAGCAGTGCAAATATATACATGAAATTGTAGTAGTCTTTGGCAGACCAACCTCAGGAACTGACATTTTTTAACTTTTCATTCATACCTCTGTATGAGCCTGTTATACCTTCAGTCATGATAATATCTGAAAAAAATTGCAGGTATTACGAAGAATATATCATAATACTGATAGCACTCAGATGCAGTCCTGCACTGTTATGTACATGAAGAAATACATTTCATTAGAGAAGTTTTAAGTAGTAGCACTTTATAAATAAATGTTTAAAATTAGAAAAAAAAAACCCTCACTAATTTTTCTGTTGCTGGTCTCTGAAATACAAGTAGATAAAAGTTCTCAATGGAAATATTATGTTCACTGTAAGTTTCTTTATATGAATCAAAACAGGTTTTTAGCTCCTTACAATTCAAAAAAGTTATTTTTCTGTTTTCTCTTTCTCTTTTCCTGTTCATATTTTCTTTTCAAAATAAATCTGTATTTATGGAGAACATATTTATGTGTTGTGGGGCAATAAATCTCTGGACATATGTATGTAGCTGTCACTAAGTTCCTTGTGAAACAATTGTCTAAAAATGAGAGGCAGAGAGACATGGAGACAACACATGCACATGTCTGGGATGTGCAGTATCTTCTCTGAAAATTCCTAATCCAGATGAGTCCTAACACTGGTTTTACACTTCAGAAGTTCTCAAGGATGAGTAAAACCAGTACTGTAATGATCCAGTTGTGATCTTCTGTACAGGTTAATCCAAACATTATTCTTTCTTTTAGTAGCTGTAAAATAGCACAATGTGTGCTACAGACTAGATTTGTAAAACGTTTGTTTTGAGAAAGGGTTTTTCAAATATTCACTAAAGCTGTGATCACAAGGACTATAAAGAAGAAAACTGATGGGCTAATTTAGCAGCTAAAATCTACATCTCTAGTGAATAGATGCAGAGTTTGTTGAAAAGACTGCCATAAGAATGACATAACCCAAACTTCTGAACAAGCTAGACCCCCATCTGTCAAATTTAATTTATCTGTTGTGAAAACAAAATTTCTCAACAGGATCTTTTTGGCCTTTTTCCAAAACAAAGATGCTGAGAATTGTTTTTCAACAAACAGGTTTTTTTTCTAGATATTCAGAAGCTGTCAAGCCATTTTCTGAAGTTACTCTAATGATTAGAAAATATAAATAAATCTTCATTAAGACCGTGACACGGAAGATTCCAGGACTAAAAATTTCATTTTTGTAAGTTTGATATAGTGAAAACAGACTTATAAGAAGGAATTGTTGATTTTCAATCAACATTATTACCATCATCATTACAATTTCTTGGTATCAAATAATTACAAAGCAGCTCCATTGTGCACTGACTGCTTTTTAACAGCAGTGTAGTAGGCCCACTGTGGATCAGTATGATGCCTTTTCTTTTTAAAGGTAAATTTGTGAAATACATAATCTATTGGATTACCTACAAAGGGATAATGTAATATAGCTGGTAAAAGGGGCTTTATTTTCAATTCCTTGTTCTTTGACTTACCTGTGCAGTCATGATGATGTATTGAGCAAAAAATCAATTTTCTTGAACCTTGTTTTTCTATGACAATTCATATGCAGTTATTCATTTACGAATGCAGAATAGGACAAGGTTTTATTTCTACTGTTTCTCATTCTATTTGGAAAGCAGCATACAATCTCTAGTATCAGAGGAGGGGAAAAAAAAAACCAACTTAAAATATTTCAGAATATCTATTCATGAGCGGTCTTAACCTTAAATGAAAATACCTAACTCAAACCTTGGATTATGCTATAAATAAAAGAACAGGGGGAAAAAAAAAACCAACCAAACAATCCTTTTCATTTTGATAAATATTTTTCTTTGATCATGCTCTTGAAAGGCAAAGGAATTTTGAATGCCAGCATTATTGTTCCCATTACCCACAATTCTCTAGGGACACTCTTCTCATGGATTTCTAAGAAATGCCTTGATATATATCTCACAAGTTTTAAGACTAGAAGAGTGAAAATTAGTAATCATCTGGTCATTTTGTGAAATATTGTATTTTGAAGTGCCTTTTTCCTTGTCTTTATCATTACCTCCCTTGCTTATTAGGGAGTTCCAGTAAGTCTCATATGAAACATGAGGCTCTTCCAACTATATACTAATGAACTGTGACATACTAAAGATTAATTATTTTATTAACAATTTTCCAGTATTTCCATAATAGAAGATTTCAACCAAGGATATGTATTTGTACTAACCACTTAAGTAGTATCTCTAACTATGTAGATATAACTTAGTCCTCAAAATATGGTAATCAGGATGAATAAAGTTAATTAACCTTAAGGTCTTAAAAATCATCTGGCCCTGTAAAGACAAGGATTCTTTCATCTTTGAGCACTGTACATGGATAAAGCCCACTAAACAATGTAAGACTGTAGAATTGGATACCTCACCTTTTTTAATATAAAGAAGCAAACCAGTCATAGAAGGACAAATGGCAGCAATCCTAAAGTTTCACAGGGCTAATTAATGGCTTTTTAAAGTGTTTCTCTCCAGCACTTTAGAAGAGAAAAGGTGATTACTCTGAATGTTTGCTCAGATAAAAAACCGTATATTGCTAACTCTGAAGATAATGCATAGGAGTGCCTTTCCCAGTTTGTAGCACAAGCTATTCAGGTGTCAGTAACTATCAAGGTTGTTGATCCTGTGTTGATTTGAAGAGCTTCCAGATTTTGGTAAGTTTGTAGAAAGTCTATAATGTTTCAGTTAGGGTTCTAAATTTTGCATAGCAAAATTACTTATTGTGATCATCCTTGACTAAGGCGTTCTTCACAGCAGCAGAAGGCCAAATACTTGGTAAAGGCAGTTGTGCCAGTTTTAAAGCAATCCCCAGAGGCTGTCTTAAAGAAACTGAGAGAAGCTCACTTGAAATTCTAGACTTGTGCCTCCTTCTGCCTGTCCTTGCTGGTTTTAGACCAAAACATCTCATTACATCTTTATTTAGCAAACCATGCAATGAGGAAGTATTACCAAGTTCTTTGTTTAGTTGAGATGATTGCCAGACAGTGTATTTGGAGGAGAGTTTAAAATCTTTGAGCTAAGCAGCTTCTTTATTGTCTTCAATGTTTTGGGGGATTTTTTTTAGCTTTAGGTGGATATGTTGAGTGATATTAAAGAGTAAAGAGTCACAAATTGTGCTATATGAAATCAAAAGGGTAAATGTTTGTTCATAAATATTTTTACATGGAAATGAATTTTAAAAATGTCATTTCCATATCACCATCTACTCGTTTTTGGGGTGGTTTTTTTTGTTTTTTTTTTTTGTTTTGTTTTTTTTTTTGTTTTTCTAGGGTTTTTTAGGGTTGTTTTGGGGTTTTTTTTTGATTTTTTGGGGGTTTTTTAAGTGTTCACTAGTACTAGGTTTAGGTTTTAGGTTTGTTGTAATAGGAATTTATTTCTTGCAATGTAAGGTCACGGTTTACTGTGTTTTTGTTTCCTCTTGCATATCTCTAAATGCTTCTGTAGAGTTCTTTTAGACATGAGCCTTTATTTCTCATATCATAGTTCTGACTGGATACAATACTGTGATGCAGAAACTGTCAATGCATGCAATGATTTTCTTGGCTGTGGGCAGGAGCACACGCAACAAACAAGCCTTTTGAAACAGCAACATATATATTCCTTTTAAGAAGAAAAACATATTTAAAATTACTCCACATTTATTTTCCTAAAGATCTTCATAGTCTGTAATTTCTGGGTGAAAAGGCTTGCTTTCAGTTAACCTTTCAGTAAATTGTTTCTCTACTCTTGCTCTTCTCTCTGGTACTAGTCCCCTACTGTGTCTAGAAAGTGTTACTTTGTAAACCTCTGTGTTCTTTTGATGTTTGTTGTGCTTCAACTGTCACTTTAAAAGAAGTCTTTTTCTTTACAAAATTATTTCTTAGCTCGATTAAGGTAGTGCATGTTTGTATAAATTTAAAGGGTTCAAATGATGTTGATGTAAGTTGCTGGTATGGAAAAAAAATCGGGGTGGATAATGTTGGGGGTTGGTTTTCTTTCTTATCTGTAGAATTTTTTACCATTGGTCTCCTAGGAGCACTAATGTGGGTACTTAAGAAAAAACAAAGACTCTGGGCCAAGGCCGACAAAAAGACAGGGGAGGACATGGTGACTCACTCGGCAGAGGGGAGGGAAGAGGGGGTTTTCTCGGAGAAAACCTGGCCTGTGGTTTTTGGGGTGGTTTCTCACTCTCGGGGGTTTGGCCTGGGAACTTGGGACCAGCCTGCTCTCTGCCTTGGTTGGAGCTGCCGTGGCCGCTGCATCCCATCGCTTCTTCAGCACTCATTCGGGGTTTTCCCCTGCTTTTCAACACTCCGGACCACAGCCCTGTTTGAACACCTCTCTGCTCTCCAGCCAGTACCACGGACACTTGGTACACCTTGCCCAGCTTTGGGAACTCCACCGCTCCCGGTCTGAGCCCGGGCCGCCATTCTCCACGTGTTCTCCGTGCCGGAGCGCCCCTGCAGCCGCGGGGGATCAGCGCACCCGCCCCAGAGCCACCGGTGCTCCCTGCCAGCTGTGACTGTAACTATACCAGCGGGAAGAACCCTAGTCCTGTTTGTTGTTTAACTGCTGCAGTTGCTGTTGTTTGTTTGCCCGATAAACTTACTGGTAAAGAACAGTTATTCCTATTCCCATACCTCTGCCTGAAAGCCCATTAATTTCGAAATCAAAATAACCCAGAGGGAGGGAGGTTTGTTTTCTTTAATCTCTATTTTTCAAGGGAGACTCTAGCAGATACCTGTCGCTTAAAACCACAACACTCTCCTTCAGAATTTTCAGGGAATTTACTTACCCATAACACCTAATTTCTATCTTTGTAAGAGATGTCAAACCAAACTACTATATATAAATATATGTTTAGTAATAATTACCTTTATATTTATATATATTTAGTAACTTATGCATCTGTATAGCATTACCTAGTGCATGGATAAAAAATTATATGGTTCTTAAATTTTTTTGAATATATTTAGGCTAAAATTACTTTATTAACTGTCAGCTTTGAAGCTTTGAGCTCATTCTGCATCTTGACAGAATACTTTGAACAAAATCATTTCTGTTTCTAAAGTGAACAGAAGTACTGCCATGCAGAAATTAGAAAGATGTAATTATTATTCTTTGTTGTGTACAGATACCCTGATCTGTATTAAATCATATATTAAATTCTTACTTTACATAAATAAGCACCATTCTGTTTATTTCAATCTATCCATATGGATTAATTCCAGCTGCAGTTCTGTTTCAGCAATTTCCTCTTTAGCTTGCAAATGTTTAAGATTGAACCATTATGATATACACAGTGGCTGTAGGTATTATTCCAGAGTCTCAGTTTCTTGAGAGTGATGACAAATAAAAGCTATTCCCTAAAGGATGTTATTAAACCTTTCCAGTCACTTCAGTATTATGAAACAAAAAATATCTGTCATTATTGGCTAATTGTGGTCATTGCTAAGAGCACTAAATACAATGATTCTGCTACTTTATTTGTACCTTGCTGCTTTCCCACCAACAATGATTATTTTTGCAGAGTTGATAAAGTTGATTAGAGAAGAGTAATTTCCATTTCTCTAAATTCTGTAAAAGCAATTCTTAACTGCTATCTTGGTACTTCTTTAATCTGCCACATATTAAGAAGTTTTTTCTCTCTTAACTCTCAAAGAAGTGTCTTTACAGATGCTATAACTGCCATCTTAAGCATATCAAGGGGAATTAACAGTTTGATATTTTCTGAATATTCCGTTAAAGTAATTGCTAGTGTAATGCATAGCACCTAGTATCCAGAACTTACAATTTGCCATGTTCTGATAGTATTAATTGAGATTTTACTTAACGCAAAACTAAGATGAAAGGTGTTTATTAATGTACACAGTTAAACGAAGGAGATAAAGCCATAGTTAATTTACTTATACTAAAAGCAAAAATCTGTTGTGGCCTTTTTCTCTTTCCTTCATCTAACAGCCAATTAATGTAATAAGGAATGCAACCCTGGAACAATTTTGTAGTTTCCAATTTTTTGGAGGGAAGATTCAAATTCCAATTTTCCTCCTGAGAAAGAGCATTGATTGTTTGGTGCTCTCCTCTTATATTCTGTATACAATATTCTGTAAATTAAAGTTAAAAATGAAGCTATAATCCCCAATTTTTCCTGTTAATGTTTTACACACAATAATAGGTTTAACCAATTTAAAAGCAATAACATAGCAGAAGAACATTGTTTACAATTTTCCTCTGTTATATCCCTCTGGAGTTTTGTTTTGGTTTTGTTTGCTAGGGGTTTTTTGTTTGTTTGTTTGTTTTTGACGGTGAGTATATATGGTCAGGTGAATAAATACAGTTTATGTCACTTTGTTGCTTTACCTGCACACAGCATATTGTGTTTCACAATATCTGCCTTTCTTGATTTTCTTGCACTTTGTCAAGATAAGAAAAACTAAGATCTCCTTTTCCTTCCACACTGTTCCTGATGTCTAGCACCTCAAGTAAATCACAGACTGTAATCCCAGGAGTTTAAAATTGTTCTGTCTTCTTCATCAGAAGATACTTTTAGAAATTGCTAATAGGCAAATATTTCAAAGGCTGTCATGACACATTGAGTGGAACCTGGGTCTGTAAAGGGGTCTGCTGCTCTAGGGCATGTATTTGCTTCCCCTTGCTGTGTTTCACGTTTCTTGTTTCCAGTTACTCAGCACCACAGATGGGCAATGTTTCATTTACATGAGTTACTCAATGTCTCTAAATTTTTGTTATTACTACCAAATTCTCCAAAATGCTTAGAATTCAGAATTCTAAAGACTAGCAGTGTGATGTCTGGTATATAATCTAAGAAAAAGTCTGATTTGGACAGTGTAAGTGAAGAGATTTGCAAACAGACTAATACCCAGACCTCTTCTCATGGAAGGCTGTCAGTCCTGTATTATTTGCCATTCTGGTTACAAGTGCCTCACTGATGAAAAGATGCCACTTATCTTTTCAAAAACATGTATTGATATGAAGCAATGACATCTACTACCAAAATTTTTAAAAAATCTTTTTCATGAACTTAACTTGAAATCAAATTTGACATAACTATTGTTTGTTTGTTTTTTCTAAAATAGATGCTTAAATGCCTTCTGTAGCACAGACAGGAAAAAAAAAAAAAAGATGAAGCACTTTTTTTTTCCCCCTAATTATTTCTGGTTTTCTTTTTTATCATCATTATTGGAAGAAACAAAGAACTACAGGTTTCCAGGATTTTAATTGCTGTTTATTAGCTAGTACATCTAGCAGGAAGATTGTGTAAAGTCATTCCTGTAAATCTGTGATTATGAATCAAATGCAGTATTCACTCTTGCAAATGATCCAAAACAACCAGTGACCAGTTTTTAATGGCAAAGTGGTGGTTGCATAGCAAGACAGATTCTAAAACCAAATTTTATGGCTCTTAATGCTATTAAACATTAACAGCTACAGAAGATTTAGGTTAGATCATCTTTGGTTTTAGTTCAGTTATTTTCTTTGCTACATATTTTTACTTTGTTTTAATAGTCAGAATGTATCAATGTTATTATATATTGCTCTCTCTTGCATGTAAAAAGTGCTTTGATAAAACAAAGAACTTCATTAATGAATTCATTGCTGAAAAGAAGAAAGGCCACGAGGTGACTGAAGTCTCCTGCAGTTCATAGTAATTACTGTAACCTAAAGTCCTGCATGTGTAAGTGCACTCACTTCTGCTGAGTATTCAATGCTAATTAATTTGGGATAATATCTTTGATCTTATCTTATCTTATCTTTGATCTTATCCCTTTTCATCTTCTTGTGAGTTTGATACATTATTAGTGATTGTTTTAAACAGTGAAGGACTGTTTGGCTCACTCAAATATATACAACTCAAATACATTACACAGGTGCTTTGAAAGTGTTTAAAGGGTACTTAGCACATAAACTGACTCATTAAGGAGCATTACAGTCTCAATATAAAATTAACATTCAAGTCAGCTGTATGAAACTGCTTTTTTCACTGGCTTTTATTCCAGCCTCCTGTTATTTTCCTCATGTTTTTCAATTGCCAATGCTGCAATAATTGGAGTTTTATTTGGGCAGCTGATGTTTAACGATAGCATCGATAGCGTTGATGACAAGTCTTCATGTTGTTTACTAGTTAGCCTTGCTTTTGGAATGAATAACTTTTTCTTTTAAATTGTGCCCCAATATTCATGAAATACAGTATCCAAATTTTCTAGAGTCATAAACTGAATCTTCTGAACTTAAAGCGTTCAATGAAGAAGATGCAAAGTGGTTTGCAAATGATGGATCACATCTTTACAATGTGATTTTTTCAAGGGATGCAAAATAAGTAGGATAAAAAAATTTTATTATCTATGTTTATTTGAAATGTCCTCTCAATAATCAAGTGTGCATTTATTCATGTTATACAAACGATTAGTGTTTTTGGGATCGGCCCACTCTTACCTGGAGAGTGAATGCTCTTGTGTAAATTTAATACTTCAGAACTGTGTTTTCCTGGTAATTTATGATGATCTCCAAAAAGGTGTTTTAAAAAATAACTAAACCCTAAATAGAGGAAGCCAGGCAAATAATGTATTTTTCCCTTTTGTTTTACATGGGTTAAGAAGGCTAAAGATTAAGCTACAATCAGACAAGATCATAAAATTCATAAATTCCATTTTATTAAGTTCTTCAATAGGTAGTACATATATACTATTGTGTTCTTATTGCAAAGGATTTTTCTGTGATGGAGAATAGTGTAGGGTACTCCTCAGCACAAGAATTTGTGTGGCTTTGTTCTTTGTTTAAAAGCAGAAAAAGTAGAAAGTGGGGTTTTTTTAATGGAAAAAAAACCAGTTTCTGTTCCTTTTATTTTCCATCTCTTCCCATGTTTACAGTGCCACTGTTGTGTAATCAGAGTCATCTAGAAATCAGTGTTCTGAACCTGCAAAATGGTTTAAACATTTTAATGACTGATTATTTAGTCCAAATTCCTTGTGAAATGGCCCTTGTTTGTTTTATGTACCTGTACCTTCCACTGACAGTGCAATAACAGCAAGGGAACTGCTGTTATTGAAACTTGGCTAATAAGGGTCTAGTACCAGCAGTTACTCTCTGTCGTGCCAATAATTGTCAAGCTGTATTTTTAGCTGGACCCTCTCAATTTTTTTAGGTACACTTAAACAGCAAGAAGTTAGATGAAGAGGAAAGAAAAATGCTGAAGATAACTTGTCATGCCCAGTCTAATATATACTGTGTAACAGAGAGAGCATGGTACGTGCTTCCTTCAAGGTCAGGCACTACCAGTAACTGCAGTAAATGTTGGATCAGAAAGAAAAAGATAAGGAACTTTGACTTGAAATTTCAGTGTTTGTGGTGGAGGAGGAAAAAATACCCCTCATAATGCTTGTGTTGTAAGCTCATAGTGCAACATCACTGCAGCTCTAGTACATAAGTTGTTGAATATAAACACTGAATTGGTTTAGAAGATAAATACCAGAATTGCACACCTAATTCCTTGCATAAAAATTTGGAAAAAGAAATTGTTCAGTGCTGGAACCCTGGGTGCAGAGAATTTTAAGCTTTCTGTGCTAACAGGCACAGAGCCCCAAGAGAACATTGCATTTGACCTGATGCCATGGAAAAGGCTTCCGAAATTGAGTGATAGAACTAAGAATATGAGTGTATAGTGTGAATAAAAATGTGTTATATCACATGGAATTTAAGGATTTAAAATATAATTATATATGTATATATAAAATAAATGTTTTAAAACATAAGCTTATCTTTCTTCACCTTCTTCCTCATATATTTAATATTATATAATTAAATAAGAAATCCATAAGTAATTAGTTTTTAAATTAAAAAATAATCTACATAGCATTTTATTCTTAATAAATTTATGCTTTAGAAACCTTATTAAAAAACCATTAAACTTGATTTTTAAACTTGATTTTTAATTTGTTAACTTAATATACTAGAAAACTCACTGTTTATAAAACTGTCATATAAATAAACCGCCAAGTCCAAACAAAATTTACTATCTTTCTCACTCATTAATCCCAACCCTAAAAATAAAAGCAAAAATAATTTACACAGTTCAAAAGTAATAAATTCAGAAGTGACACAGTAAGAATTTCCCAATAGATACTTCTCAGAGTATACTAATTATTTTCTCAGTTTTTCACAGAAGACCTGTATAAGTTTTCTTAACTAAAATTCTCTGGGAAGAGGTTTTTCTAGGTTATTCAAAAGGAAAAAGAACCACTTGAGCCTAAGTTTCACTTAAGTATGGATATGCAAATCAACCTTTATTTCATAGTGGGAAATAATTTTTTTTTTTTTTTTGTAGAGGTAGAATAATAGAAAAAAAGCAAAAATTATTTATTTTAAGTATTGCTGTACAAAAGTTTTACATTTGGAAATCTTTGCAAAGCTTGAGAAGTTCTGTGAAAGTATTTTATAAATTTAAAATTAGAAGTCAATTTTTAAAAGATTTAAAAGTTGAATAGCTGAGATGCATCAAAAAGGCATGTATTTGTTCATATATCCCAAAGAAACAAAGCACCATTGCTTGGCAATTTTTGCATATGGAGGACTAATTATCAAATCTTTACTGTCAAAATGGCTTCCGTTCTGAATACTTGCTTATGTCTAAGCCAACAGAAGCCTGGTTTTATACTAATTTTCATGTGACAAAATAAAGATGTAAATGGAGAATACATGGGAAAGAAAGAAAGAGAGAGAGGAAGGAAGGAAGTGGCAGAAGGAAGGAAGGGGCGGAAGGGGCGGAAGGAAGGGGCGGAAGGGGCGGAAGGAAGGGGCGGAAGGGGCGGAAGGAAGGGGCGGAAGGGGCGGAAGGAAGGGGCGGAAGGGGCGGAAGGAAGGGGCGGAAGGGGCGGAAGGAAGGGGCGGAAGGGGCGGAAGGAAGGGGCGGAAGGGGCGGAAGGAAGGGGCGGAAGGGGCGGAAGGAAGGGGCGGAAGGGGCGGAAGGAAGGGGCGGAAGGGGCGGAAGGAAGGGGCGGAAGGGGCAGAAGGAAGGAAGGAAGGAGATAATTGTTATAGGAGCCTCTAGTGGTCTACTTATAGAGTTGGATCAGTATTCTTGGGGAAACAAAACAAACAGCAGGAAAATAGTACTTGTCTACCTCAGAAAAATAATGTGAATATTAAATATTTTATATATTTGATAAGCTTAGAAGGTGAAAAGCAATTTAAGAGTACTAGGTTTTAAGAATACATTTGTAGATGCCTAGTAAAATTGCCTGGTGTCTGACTATTGAGTAAAATAACAAATAAAAACCTATATTTTGTTGTAGTAATTTAGGAGGGTTTTGTTTGGTTTTTTTTTTTGCATTAGTAATAATTAATTCCTGTTGATCCTAGACATTTCCAATCACTTCAGTAATGTAGGACTTGTGTGCATGGTCTTTGACTTAATCTTAGTGATTATAGTTACTGATTATAATATAATAATATAGTAATTACTGGTTATATATATAGGTTATTTTAAGAAATTGGGATGTAACCCCTCTGATGGACTCACTGAAGAGATGATTCTGCAATCTTAAATGTAGTGTTATTCCCTATGGAATCTTGTCAAGGTAGGAAGTCTGTGGGTGTTTGATGCACTATTAATCCCATAGTTTATAAGCAAATAGTTTGCATATTATGTCTCAGTTCTGGCCTTTACTGAAATCCTTAATTCTTACTTGATTTGTTCAGTCCTGCTTCAATAGATTTTTTTTCATGTTATTATTTCTCAGAGGCTTGGTAGTAGTTATATTTGCTGCAGAAAATTTGATGCATTGTGATGTTGCAGTTACAACCTGCTGAAAGCAGAGGAATTTTTTTTTTTAAGGCATTTGAACAGAGTATCAGAAATAGTAGTTCATGGGGGGAAAGGGTGGGAAAATGTGATAGTGTCACACTAATTCCAATGGGGTAGTTTCAAGAATGAAGAGTATTTGTTATGGAAATATGAGCAGAGTCTGACTGTCCAAATTTCCTCTTCAACCCTCTTCCAGTTTTCTAAAACCTTTTTATATGTGAAAAATGGCCTAGGACTCATCCTCATGACAGAAAATTCTTTTCTGCACATTGCACTGAGGAATGTTGAAGTGGTTCTGGCAGCTACTGTGAGACTTGCATAAGGATCCAGCTTTCAAATGAATGTCTGGCACTCAAACTGAAAAGCAGAATAAGAAATGCACCTCCAATAAACTGGATACCACTGCGTTATTT
This sequence comes from Regulus satrapa, assembly GCA_013396955.1. Lineage (NCBI taxonomy): Eukaryota > Metazoa > Chordata > Aves > Passeriformes > Regulidae > Regulus > Regulus satrapa. Next base: position 13,642 of record VWZN01022267.1, on the reverse strand, counting down.
TTTTTTTTTCCTTTCAAATATTTGAGATCCAATACTGTAGTTCTTCTTAAAGTTAGTTTAAAAATATGAATCTGTTGTTTTGGTTGTGAAGGCATTTGAAAAAAAGCAGTCAAGAAGAGTATGTTGTGATTAGTCGCAGGGAGAGGAGTGACTCATTGTTTCTTGTTACAGATGTATAATGTAAGTTTCAACATGCAGTAGGAAGACCCAGGTCTCAATTTCTATTGATCAGCTAATGACAGAAATTATTTTATGTCTAAGCAGTCTCCATTTTTCATGTGATGCCAGACAGTTGTGCTTAAGTCCTTTTCCCTTTTCAACATTCAGTCTGTTCTAGTCCTGAGTCTTGTACCTTTTCTTTAGCAATCTATCTCTGAAGCTGTATATGTAAAAGAAAAAAACAATACAGTGTTTATTTTCTAGGGAATGTTTATTAGGACCTGTTTTGTTATAATACTAGTGGTTTTCAGTCAATATTATTGAACATGAACTTTTCCAGTTTTCATGTGACCAGCCATTTTGTGTGCTCTCAGAGCAAACTCTTCTATTTGAGTATAATTAATGTGGTGCAAGTATGTAATCATGTAGTATGTATTATTTTGTGAGATGCAAAACAACTGGGTTTTGTTCTTCATCTTTAGAAGACTGTTTATCAGATATCAGTCATAACTTCAATTTTGGTGAACACACTACAAAGACTTAATTATTTGATTGTCATAAAAGTCTTCATCCATTTTTATGTAGATTTCCACTGGTTGCTTGAGTGCTCTCAGGTTGCTTCTATAGGGCAAGCAAAATTAAAATTTCTGTCATACTCACCTCTGCAAGGAATCAATCTCCTTATTTTGGGCCACAGTGCTGTCAGGTATTTCTGATCCTTTTTAGAATTGTGGCTGTAGTCATATTCTTCTACAGATTATAATAATCTGATTACCTTATAACACATTGAACCTGATTATATTAATTCTTTTTAGGTACAGAATACTATCCAAATGGTAAAAAAGAACAGAAGGACAATGTTGGGTTTTAAGGACACAATGCTTTAAGGACAAAAGCTACTGTGATGTCCTGGTTATAGCACCTGACAAATCTTGCTGGTATATCAAGTATTAACTGTCCATCATATTCCCTACAGTTTCTCTTCATTTATTTGTTGGTTAGAAAATGTTCCATCCTTAATTTTTAAATGCAGAATCCAAACACTCTTACTGCAATGAATCAATCCTTTAACTCAGCTGCATAGCAAAACCATACATATACCACATTGTTGCTCTCGCCAACAATCTCCACTGACTTTAGCCCTAACTCACTAAATTTAAAAGTACTGCTTGATGCCATGTTACCTCATTACTCAGTCACTCAGCTGTTGAGATTCTTGGGTATAAATAAGGTGTAGATACCTCCAGAGGCTGGGAACATTTAAATTCTATCAATAGTTCTCTTCTGTTTGTCTTTTTGGGTTTGTAGTGCTTGGTTGTGTGTAACATTTTGCACATTTAAGAATGCACACATCAGCAACTTACAATGAATATATCCAATTGCCAGAGGACTTGTGAAAGGGATACACTTTTTAAACAGCATATCAGCAGTACTATCTTGATTTTAGAACTTGGGCCTCATCAGCAAGGTATTCCCTAGAAGGCCATAAAACAAAACATGTTTCGAGAGCATGAGAAACAAGGGCAATTCTCTTCATGTCTTTAAATGAATGGATTCACAGTTTATAGTAGGATTTGGAGGGGAAGCAAAAGGCATCCTAGTAAACAGATCAGTTGTAATGAAATGTTGAGAAATAAAATCTAAGCATGAAAAAAGCACAGTTCTTCATCCCTCAAAATAAAAACTACATAATTAAATCCAATTATTTATGCTATGAGGGAAGGATAGGATTAAATTTCTGATTGGTACCAAAAATGAAAAATCATAGTAATTAGACTCATTTTCTCAATATTAAAATCTGATTGTTGTCCTCTGATAATATTAGCATTCTTGTATGCTTCACAGTGCTTCAGTAAGGTTTATTTTCTAGCTTAAGACCACCTTTACATCAGCTCTCCAAAGCTGTAACAGATTAATTGTATTTTAGTCATGCAGTAGTCAATACTTATGTGGCCTAATAAAATGCATCTTCACTGCTAATCCAGACAGGTAATTAATAATATTGACACAAGAAAATTAATTATTATTTGAACTGTATACACACAAGGGGCTGCACATGGGGTGGAGGCAACAACTGCTTTATGAGCAGCTGCCACTGATGGATTGACTGAGGCAGTGATGGGTGCCTCTGACAGAGGAAAGCTCTCAATCGACAAAGTGGAAGCAAGGCTGCTACACTCTGGATTTTAGAAATGGAAAAAAAGAGTCTTCAGCATATAGAAAGGCAATGGGGTTGTCAGCTGTCTGATGCTAAATACTGGGAGTCTTGTAGTTCTTGGAGTGTTAGATCAGTGTTTGCAAAGCAGTACATTTGATGGTGTATCCTGTCAGGAGCTAACTAATTACTTGCTTGAGGATTTGCTCTGGTGGATAAACTCTGACTCTTCTGCTGCTCATGCTATGAATCTCTTCTGAAACAACAGACTGTGCTGGGACCCCTACAAAATAGCTGTCTTTCTTCTGGTGATGTTCATGCTTTGATTGGTCAAACTAGGTGTACTATTTTATAAGCCAGCCATGTCCAGGTGGCATTGAGGGGCTGGAGAGAGTCCAGAGAAGGGCAGTGGAGCTGGGGAATGGTCTGGAGCACAAGTCCTCTGAGGAATGACTGAAGGAGCTGTGGGTGTTTAGCCTGGAAAAAAGGAGGCTGAGGGGAGACCTTGTTCCTCTCTGCAACTGCCTGAAAGGGGTCAGCAACTTTTCCCCAGGTAACAAGTGGCAGGACAAAATGAAATTGCCTCAAATTGTGCCAGGAGAGGCTTAGACTGAATATTAGGATAAATTTCACTGAAAAGGTGGTCAAGCATTGGAACAGGCCACCCAGAGGAGTGTTTGAGTCACTGTCCCTGGAGGTGTTTAAAAGATGTGTAGATGTTGTAAGAACATAATTTCATGGTGGACTTGGCATGATCTTGGAGTTGAACTCCATGATCTTAGAGTTTTTTTCTAACCTAAACATTTCTGTGTTTCTATCATTCTTATTATTCTCTTATTGCCTTTTTGTCTTATCTGTAAGCGGTGTTATGTGCACTTTATGTGGCAGTGACTAATGCTTACTTGTGCTTCTAGAGCTGAGTCTCAGTGAAACTCTACTTATAGATTCATGTACTTTTGCATACGTTCTGCTTCCTTTTAGAATATGTTGAAGGGTAGAAATGTATAACAGGGCTAATACTCAGAAAAGTCTTCTAATCTGTCTCTAATCTATCAAAGGGCAGAAGGTTGACATACCTTGATACACATTCTTTTTGAGAAATGCCACATAACTTGCAGTATTTTGTATGAGACTGTGAGCAGTTGAATATTGCAGTAAACAAAACTGCTTGAGATTTTGTTTAAGAATTTATTGAACTATTTATGTATGATTTGCTAGGTAACATATCATTCTCCATGTCTAGCAGCTCCCCAATTCTCCTGCAGAGCTAATGAAAATATTTCTCCTTTCTCTGCATTTCCTAAGTATTTCAGAGTTTTAGGAAAACAAAGAGCTGGAGGACCAAGAAACTTGTAAATTAGTTTAGCTTCTCATCAGTAATGTATTCTGCAGGGCATTATTATTTTCTTTTCTAGTCATAAATATTCTCTTGCTATTTCTCTGTTAAAGCTGGGGATTTTGAATGAATTCATACTCTTCCCCTTTTCCTTGAAAAGTTTTTTTTATTGTTTTATTGTCTAGATTTTTCTCTGTGTGCCTTCTACCTTGTATTTTAAGATCCTAAGGTGAACAGTTCTATTTTCTATTGTTTCTAACTGGTCTAAACCTTTCTGTTCTGAGGAGGAATTCATTGCTATGCTCTGGTCTCTATGCTTTCCACAGTCATTGTAAAACAATATTCCCAGTGGTCCCGTTTGTAGGTATTGTGAAATGAGAACCTGACAATCAGTGCTCTCTTGGGATGCAGTTATTATTACACTTTGGATCCTGGATAATTAATGAGATTTGCGTCTGGAAATGAATATTACCATTATCTGATCTCTCTTGTATACTTGTATGCGGTATACCTATGGTTTTTTAGAAGTCATGCTCTCAGCAGCACTGGAGCAGCTAAAATGTATTTCCTCTTCCCCTGCACTGAAAATGTCAGTTTCAGACTAAAAGACTTGCTGTGTAACCAGACCTCTACAGAAGAGAACAAATCTTGTCTGAAGAGCTAATCTCTGACTGCCACTGTGTCCTCATTATCATTCAGAGCAGTGATTAATTTTTCTAAGGGTTTAGAGAGAGAATAATGCCAGTATGATTTCTAATAGTTATATAATTAATATGGTGATGTATTACATTTTGTGTCTGCATATATGCTCTTGTTTAAAGTTTTTGTGTAGCTGGCATTTTTCCTATGTGTCTGTTTAATTTCAGCCTATTGATTTTTCTGAGTAAGAAAGGTTTTCCTGTCTGTGAATCAGGAGAGGCACAATGTTTATCTTATTGTGGTAAACCCATGTTGTATTAATTTTTTTATATCTGGCTTCTCTGACTTTTGTAATGCTGAGATCTCTGCAGTGTTTCTAAAGCTCTTGTCACTTGATTTCTTTTTCTCATTAAAGCTATCAAGAGATAAAACAGAGAGTAATTGCTGCCATAATTACTGAAATTGTTTACACAGCTATACTATTTGTCAAATTTCATTCTGCTTAAAAATTATTCTTTATAGATCCAATTCACAAAGCATCAATAAAGAATAAGGACAATTAAAATTTCATTTTAATGCAAATGTGGCCTATTCCCTGTTCTACATGAACATACATTTATCAGGCTTATAAACCTTCCTGTTGACAACATACCATTGATATAACCAAGAAAAAGCCATACTGTTATTTTTTCATGAACTTTGATATCCAGATTCATTTTCCTCCAGAAAAAAGATTGCAAAAGGTCAGTAACATATCATAGAAGTCTATTCCAAAACAGCCTGGAATATTTGCCTAAATTTCCATAGCCTGCGATATTGATGAGCCAGATCTATGCAGTGACTTGTTTGAATAAGCATTTAACAAAAAAGTGATTGGATCCTTTATTCACCTTTTCCATTATTACTGGAAGGTTATGATTATTGAATGACAGAGTGGTTGGGGTTGGAAGGGACCTCTCAAAATACCTTGTTAAGTGCTGTGGCTGAGCTGTAATACTGGTATTGTTTTTTTTAATTAATTAAAACTATACCAACCACTTAAAAATGAAAGAATGAAAATTAAGTTTTCTGGGGTTTTTTTAGAACTACATTTTTAAATAAGATTCTTTGTAACCAAACAAATTGTTGGATCAACGCCACTAAAAATATTAAAATATATTTTTTAAATTATGTAATGGGAAAAATTGTTTGTTTAAATTTTAAGCCACACTGTGTAGGCTTATATTTAAATGCTGAATGTTTGTTTCTTTATTTACTGTAGATTCCCTAAAATGAGGCCTCCAAAATGTGAATTATGAGTTACAAGACTCGTTTAATCTCAGAAATATTCAGTCATATTCTCACAATGAGATGTAATAACTTCTGGGAATTCTTGAATCATAAGTGGTATTTAATGCATTGATGTGTGATATGCATAGCAAAAATTGGACAAGTATCAGTCTTGCTGAGACCAAGTAATTCTTTAATGTTTAGGGAGAAGAGAGGTTAAAATGAACAGGAGAGTTTGTGACTGAGCAGCTGTTGAGTTCCCAGAACAAGCCTCCAGCTCTAGGCTAGAAACACAACCTATGCAAGTTAAGGCAGAACGGATAAAAAATTGAATGATGCTTTAACATTTTTAAAGTATGGATTTATTTTTTAAAAAGCTTTACTCCTTCATGAGAGTCATGAAAATTATTTTATTCTTTTTCCTTTTCTGTGTTATCAGGTAGTAACTGGTAGTGACCTCTTGTAATTCAGTACTGAAATACAATACCATAACAGAGTTTTTAGAGATTTCATTGTCACAATTGTAGACTCCTTTCCATCCAGCAGCCAAATTCAGAGGAAAATTAAACAGTCTCCCACACTTTGAGCTGAACCTGCTCACTACATGCAATGCTGGATTTGGATATTTTAATCGTGGTTAAATTTTTATTAAAAGCAAGAAAAACTTGATATCATGAGCATTTTATTAGGCTTAATGAACATCTTCTATTGTGTTATTTCTACAGTTAAGTGAAGTTTTGATAAGAAGAACATCTGAGTTGGTCATATATAGACATGATGTGTGATCCTCCTAGCAATAACAATAAATCATGTAAAAAAGTATTAGTCTCATTCCAGTAATGATATGCTTAATAAATTTTCACTGCAAGCATCATCATCATATTTTTACAAAAAATTTTGAACTGTTGTCATCTGAAACTATGTGTGTACATTGACCTGTTTGCCCACAAGACATGGGTACTAAGCAGTAAGAGTTGAGCTGCACAACGTGTACTTATTGCATGTGAGCTCCATAATTGATTTTGGAAGGGCAGAGCTCATTCAAAATTCTCAATGTGTTGGGAATTTGCATTGTGCATGCACAATCATGATTGTTAGTGTTTCTCTGAAATGATGCACGTTACAAAATCAGAAGTACTAAAGGGAGATTCTCCTTAGAGCTTATATACATATACATATACATATACATATACATATACATATACATATACATATACATATACATATACATATACATATATGCGCACACTGAACCTGGAGAAGTAAGGAGAAAACACTGTGTCCCTATTTTTTTCCAGGTAGAAGAAAAGCTACCTTTTTCAGCTGTTTACTTTAACTAATAAAATAGTTATTGCTGTGGACAAAGAGAATGAGAATGTATTTATATTTGGGAATTATAGACATGGGCCCATTTAATTGTTTCTACACCTAAACAACAAAATTCTTTCCCTACTTTAAGAGAGAACTTGTACAATTTCCCTTCACTCTTGACAGCTGTTTAATTTATAATAGGAATTCCTCAGATCAGCTTCCTGGTTTGTTCCTCTTTTGCTTTGTAAACCCTTTGTTTAGGGTTAACAGCATTAAATTCTACTGCTGTGAAAATGTGATGGGGGATAAAGGGATCATTTGATCTCAGAAGATGAAAAGCTTTTGTGAGCTCAGAAGTTTTCTATGTGTTTTGAACATTAAAATGTCACTCTATTACAACATAATGTATAATTTAGCTCATTGGGAAGAAAAATCTATAACTTTATTGTATAGCTATGGGAGATGGGGATTTTTTTCAATGGATTCCAGTGGATTTGAATGGGATTTTTGTAATGAATAATTGCTCCACTTCTGTAAATGAAGGTAACATAACAAAGCCCCCAGGCATTCAGCTCAGGCAAATTTTACTTTTTACATCCAAAGCACCTCAAAAAAACCAAACCCCACAATTTAAGGATATACACATAAAGTGATTTAGGAAGAAGGTAGTTTTCTTTTTATCAGTAGATATATAGACAAAAATAGTGGCAGTTGAAAAACAGCATCAGGAAAAGATTCACGTGGTTAACTTCAGTTGAGTTTCATGGAGATCGTGGAGACTGAAAGCCAGGGCAGGCTAAAAAAGTTGGATGTGCTGCTTAGTAATGGTAAGGTGATCATCTTTGGCAGGTTAGAATATTTTAGTAAGACAGCTTGTGATACCTTGAGGAGGACCTGTAAACTCTTTGTGTTTCTTTCATACTGTTTAGTGAACTTTCACTGATGACGTGCAAAAATTTATTTGATACTTTTGTTATAGGTTTTATTAAAGATTCCAAATGGAATTGCTAATGTATCTTTGTTGTTCAGTAATGTATATTGCCAGTTGCAGTTATTGTTCCCAGAATCCTAGTAATTTGCATCCTCCTGAATCCCAGTTACTAGACTAATAGATTTGCTACCAGGGGACATTAATAACGGGTGGCAGTATTTTAGTTTTGTACACATTCCTATTCAGTTGTCTTTATTGTAACTTGATTACTTTTCATTCAATTCTAAAAACTGCATTATAGCAAATTACCATAGCATAGCTTCTGACATAATTTTCTCAAGAATTAAAATACTTGTTATCAGTTTACTTGGGTTAATTTAAATCATTAATCATGCTGGATTTCATTATTCTCTGGAGGAATGCTTCAGGAATCAGTAACAGCCCAAGACTGTTAGGCTGTCATCATTAAATATGGGTTACTTTTGAATAATATAGAAAGAGCTGTATTATGATGTTGGAGAAAACAGATGTCTTTTTTTTTTTTTTTTTTAATTATGGAAAACATTTTTAATGGATTTCACTTATTTTGCAAGTTTCCAATTAGTAAATTACCTGGCATAGGAATAGTTGCTGTAATATGTAATGATTTGATTATTTGTACACCTTAATTTGATCAGGTCTGAGTTGGATGCAGCATTGATTTTACTTATTGTAGTGATAGCAAAGACAGGGGCATATAGCACTTTCCAGTAAAGGCATTCAAGATCTACTGAAGTTTTTAAGCCTAATAAAACCTTTAATAGGTAGAATTTTTCTTCAGACTGTGACAATAACTTAATTACTAACAGAATTGTTACAGAGCAGCCTAGAGTGCGTCTCCTTCAGAAATGCTGCTCATGTAGACATTCCCAAGCTATTGCATAGCACAAGCCAAAGGGACCTTGCTGGGCCCCATGGCCTTTCACAGTGAATATATTCAGCCAAGTCCACTTGGAACATTTTAGGGTAGATTAATATTGCTTGGATAGTGTCTTGTTCTACATGTGGACTATCCTATACATAACTTGATAGCTGAGTCATTTTCTCTGAGAAAGTAAAATATAGTTCTGTTTTGAGCTCTTTGCCTGGATCATTATCTAGTCATCTTTATGTTCTTCTTCACAGTGTCCTGAGATAGGCAAGCACCCTAGGCCTGTTATAAGCATGGTGAACATACTTGTGAAATGTAGTGAAATCTAACTTTAATTCAGCATTAAATATTTTTCAGACCACAGTGGTTAGTTTTATCTTCCCTGAATCAATAATTTTTTCTTCTATGTTTAAACTACAAACTTTTCTGTTCAGTGCAGGTAGAAAATTTTCTTGTTTGCAGTGTAATGCAAAATGCCATACTCATCAGCAAAATATTTCAGAAAAATATGAGCCATGATTCACCAAATATCAACTCTTTTTCTACATTTTAGTGCTGTGAAGGCCTGTTCAATACTGTTTAAATTGAAACAGGTATCTGGTTTTAAAGAAAATCTCCCTTTCATCCCACTTGACCATTGTTTGTCTCACATCATGAAATGTTCCTGCTATGAATCAGCTTACATTTGCAAGCTGGTTCTCTGCAAAGCCATCACAGACTCAGAGAAGGGTGGAGGTTGGGAGGGACCTCTACAGGTCATGTTGTCCAAAATGAGGCAGGCACAACCAGTGTAAGTTGCCCAAGTCTGTCAGCTTTGAAATATCCCCAAAAATGGTGACTCCAAATAGCTAATCATTGTGGGGAAAAACTGGAGAACAAAAGGCAACAATATAGAAGTATATAAAGCAAAAAAATTCAATAAGTAGCCAGTTCTGTGGCAAAAAATAGTCTCATAATTATAAAGTGAAACTTGAGTCATTCATTTGTCTCATTAATGAAGATACTAATTAATGCTGGTACTAGTTTGGACCTGGAGAGTCATCACTTATCACTGGCGTCCATCTTGACTCTGCTCTGCTGACCACTACTCTCTGGATGCAACTATCCAACCAATTCCTTATCCACCTAACAGCCCACCCATCAAATTTTTCCCTCTCAGATTTAGAGAGAAGGGTAGTAGGAGTGTCCATGTCTTTACAGAAGTTCATATCAGTGACATCTGTTGCACTTCCCTCATCCACTGATGGAGTCACACCAACCCAGAAGGCCACTAAGTTGACCAGGCAGGACTTGCCCTTGGTGAAGCTCTGCTGGCTTTCTCAATTCATCTTCAAGATGAGCAAAATTATTATTGAAATCATAGTCAGCTATAATGGATTATTTGATAAAGTTTATGTATAATTTCAACAATTCTTCTCTGTCATAACAGTTTTCAGACATCTGATGTCTAATTAGAAGAATTAGAATTATTTTTCAAATTTCTTCTCTAAGACAGCAGTATATTATTTAAGCACTAATGCCTCAAGCTGGAACTTCCAGCTCCTATCACTGTTTGTGTTGGGTGAATATTGAGTTGGTAGGTTTGGTTTGGCCCATCCATGTCAACATATGATGTTCTAATCCTCTTTATAAGAGTGCTGCAAAACATTGGGTAAACCCCATTCCCATATGAGTAAGCATTCCCATATGCAAAGCATTATTTACAATTTTTGTCTTTTTGGAAAAATCTATCCACTATTTTGTGAGGCCCATGAAGAACAGAAATGCTGTTTATTACTGTGTAATACTGTGTCCTCTTCTTTTTTTCTTTTCTCTTTTTTTTCCCTTTTTTTTTCCCATGTAAAGCTGCATGTCTTTACCACACATTGATCAAACGAGCAAAAAAGATTCTGCTTAAACTTTTGAAGAATGAGAACTGAATATAATGTAAACTTAATTTTGCTTTCATTTATTTGAACAAAAATTATGTGGAAAAGTTGATGTGCACTATTTCTGAAAAGTATGTTGAGATTATAGTCTGCAATGGTCATTCAATGTAAAGCTGCTTATTATGTGTTTCAGGGAAGTTTATCCAAGTAACTTTAGCTGCCCCTTAACTTTGTGTCTGAATGAAAGAATCTACAATATAGATATTAAATTATATATTGCACTGAGACAAAAATCTGTTTTCTTGTCCTTTGAGAGGTACTGCATCAAATTGTTTTAATCTTAAGCAATAGTCTTAAAATAACCATATGGGCTACAATTCTGAGTAAAATGGGGGAAGCACTGTCAGCATTGTAAACTTAATAAGGTGGGTTATGTGGATCAATTTGTTCTGTCCTTGACTTTCTGCTTCTATTAGAATTCTGGGAGATCATTAGTCACCTCTGGGATGTATTTGATTAATAGTCTTGGTTGAACAAAAGAGGTGAGGTCAACCATGATCTGAAATTTTGAAAAATGTGTATCTCGGTGGACTTTTCACTTTCCAAATTATGAATGAGGGAAAGTGCCTTCTCTCTTTTGATTCTGAATAATTTAATTGGCTTTTATCATAATGATAGCCTGCAGGAGCTTAGTTTTGCCTGTTTAATGCTATACTGCACTGTTTAAAGTAGTATGCTAAAGTTTGTACAAGTATGCATGTTAAGGAGTAATAAACTTAAATGAAAGTTCTAAGAATCTAGTGTATAGTACAGGTTCTTTAACTTACAATAAGGCAGGGAAATGTACATCTTTCTGATGACCTTTTTCTTCCTCTGAAGATGATGGTGTAGACTTCATTTATCTGCAAAATTTCAGGCTGAAAATAAGCCAGCCAATTCACATTCTATTATCTATATGCATACATTTATTATGTGCCAGAGAAGAAGCTATTGGCTGGTTTTTACAAATGGTGGTGTTACGGTGGTTTAGAAAGAATGGAAATGAAAACATATTTTGACTGTTAACAATATCCATATTTTCTACTCCCCTTGCTCTTCAGGTCTTGTTTTTTCAAAATTTGTCAAATAGCTCATTTATTTCAAGCAATGATATAAAGCAGAAATTGCATAGACATATGTAATAATATTATTTGCTTATCAGTTGCTTTTTTCTTTTCTGTTGCTCCTATTTTCTTTTTCAGGTCCATTGGTTTGTGTATGTTAAGCATGCTTTATAGCTTAAAGATGCTATTTCTGTCTACTTAGTTCCCCATGAGATGAAAGCAATGTGTTTCATTGTCTTTATTTCTGTGCAATTCACAATTAGTTTTATGATCTATTCAGAGTATGTCTGTATCTTATAAATCCAGTCCATAACTCTCAGTTTTCTTATGGTGGGAGTGAGTCCCCAGAGATAGAATATTACTTAATTTCTTATTATACCATCCTTTTTATCTTCTAAATTACTCTTGTCCTAAAAAATGCTGCCAACACATGTAGCAGGTTTGCTGGATCTTAATCTAGAACTTTGGTATCATTCTCTTTAATTAACAACAAGTAATTTTCTGTTTATTTGGCTCCAAAGGCATGATTTTCTCTTGTAAAAGACCTAGTTTTACCTTTTTTGTGCAATTTTTGTTTACAAAATTTTGACAGTTACATCAAATGCTTTACCTATAAAGTTTAAGTTTTTTTTCATGTTTCAGCACTTATTTTAACCATTCAGCATGTGCTGGCTTATATCTTAGAGATTTGTACCTAATTCTTCAATGAAAAGAACTCACTACTGAGTTAATTTTTCTGTGTTTGTCATGGTTGCTGCCCCTAAACAAATTAGTTTCATTTTCATTAACAAATGAAGTTCATTGTAATTATATATGTTTACCACAACTGTTTCCTTTATTGATAGACTTCACAAAATATTCTATTTCCAACTCCAGCTGAAACAAAAACAACAATATATTTTCTCTTAAACACAGTCACATCAGTAAAGAAAGATGTGCAAGAAACTATTTGAAGATGAGTGTAGGGGTTGTATTCAGTCAATACAGGATTTCCCAGAGTTGTTCATTTATTATGGACATATTGACAGATACTGTGGACATACTATGACAATTCCGATATGTGCAGACATTGAGTCATTGTACAGTCAGATTTACAAAAACAGAATGTAGATTGAGTGCCACTAAAGGGAAAATCCTAAATATAATCATAAGCAGCCATCAGCTCTTAATCAAATGGATATGAGAAATCTTGGTTTTTCAGCAGAGTTGTATTATTGACTTACGTTTAGATACTAATAATTTAATCTAAATTACTAGAACTTGGGCAACTGTCACTTCTAGTATTTTGTTTGTTTGTTTATTTTATACATGGAGTATCAGATGGGGCAAAGTCCTGAAGGAAAACCTCCCATTCATTTGGTAAAAGGGCTCTTTTCCAACTGCCACCTCAGTGAAAAGAGGATTTAAATTTACCTCTGGGAGAGTAATGTTACAGGATAAGAAATTATAGGTTTTTCATAGACACTTTCAAAAAGGATGTTTTTCAAATATATGTAACACTGGTTTTCATATTTTTGCTGCAGCAGGTGGGTGCAGTTCATTGGCCCAAATATTGCCCTATCTCCTTTTACAGATTCTTCTGGGATCCTTTATGGCTAGCCATTGACTTTATTATCAGCAAACTAATGTCACCATGCATTTTACCCCTTGGTTTTCTGGTCATTTTTTAATATGTGGAATGGGATAGGATCTAGGACACAGGTTCTATAGCAAAACTTCACTGGCAACCTCCTGTAAGAAATAAAGTTTGCATTTTGACCTCAACAGGATGTATCTCAATCTTAGCATATTTATACATGTCAGGTTTTTAATCTTAGGCTGTGGCTTACTAAATTCCTCAAAAACATTGTGGAAGTCCGAGTGTACTATGTCAGCTAGACCACCCTTAGCTCCATGCAAAGAACTCTGAAATTTTGGCAGTGCCAGATTTCCTTTTGATGGAGTCATGCTGACGTTTTCTG
>VWZN01022266.1:0-34558 GCA_013396955.1 Regulus satrapa | reverse complement strand
TGAACTATTAGGATTTCCCCCCCCCCCCCAGTTCAGAATTACAGGATTGCCTGAGTTGGAAGGAACGCACAAGGATCATCAAGTCCAACCCCTGGCCCTACACAGGACACCCTAAGGGTCACACCATGAGCCCAAGAGTGTTGTTCAAATGATCCTTAAACTCTGCCAGACTTGGAGCTGTGACCACTTATCAGGGGAGCCTGTTTCAGTGCCCAACCACCCTTTGGGTGAAGAACCATTTCCTGATATCCAACTTAAACCTCTGTCTTGGTTTGGACGACAGGTATCTGCTAGGGAAGNGCCAAAGAAGCGATGGGATTGCAGCGGCGGCTCCGAGCAAGGCAGGGAGAGGCTGGCTCTGGAATCCCAGACACACACCTGAAAAAAAACGAAGGCAGGCGAGAGCTCTAAAAAGAATGTTTCCTGCTCCCTCTGCAGAATGTCCCCAGTGTGTTCCTCCCTNGTTTTCCTCAAGTATCCACCCCCTCCCCCCCACAAGAACCCACATTAGCGTTTCTAGGAGACTAATGGTCTAATGATTAAAAAAATTTAAAAACAAACAAACAAACAAACAAACAACAAAAAAAAAAGTAAAACCAACCTCCCCTGTCTCAGCTTCTTGGACAAATAGGACTGGCAGTAGATTAACTGCTGCACTGGAGCTTTTGGTTCCCTCAAGGAGTAGTAAAAACAACTGTTTTCTTTGTAGCACTGGAGAAAGCAACAGTTTTTGGTCTTTCCAGCAGTGGGAATTAGTTTCATTTAGTTAAATGGGCAGAGGGTTTTCAAGAACTTTCCCGGCCCCTCAGCAAGTGTTCAGTACCATAATGCCCTGTTTGACACACAAGCATTCTTCCTCAACAAGAGTCAGCTGAGAAGTTATCTCTTCTTGAAGATCTGCATAAACAACTTGAAAGCTCATCTGTGGCACTCCTCATGTAGTTTCCTCAATCTCTACCCAACCAATCTAAACCAAAAAGGAAGCAGAGCTTCAAGGGGTAAGAATAAAAAGGTAGATTTTTTTTCTTATGAGAAATGTGGCTCTTTGGACTTTCTGGCTGACTGCCCTTAATAAAATAATAACCTGAGGTTAATATTATGAGCAAATATTTTCTCTAAATTAAATATGTGGAGAGATGTAGTGTTGATCAGGCTGTATTTAAGTCTAGACATTTTATGTCAGTTATGGGTTTTCCTGACATTTTCATTACTTCAAGCAAACTGCTTTTGTTGGCAGTGTTCACTCAGCAGATTATTCTTTTTGCAACTACAGCATTGTATTTGTTTCACAAGAAACCTCTTTTTGTTGGACCTTTATGATGACAAACAACAGCAAGTACAATTATTTCTACCTTCCTTCATTTGGTTAGATGAAAAATCCATGGCAAGTAGAACCCTTTCAGGCTTTTCTCACTGTTAATTTTCTTCTAGAATTCACAAAAAAAGGAATCAATACGTTTGTTTGAAAGTATCCCTGGGGATGTTGTTGGAGAAACCAATCATGTTTATGCATGCTGCAGACTTTCTGCACATGTCTTGAACAAATTCTTGTAGTAATTTCTGAATCTACTACAACTGCTCTGGATTAAATATAAAACAAAATTCTGGCTGATCTTGTATTCACTTTTTTTTTTTTTTTTTCTGGAGGAGGGGAGGGTAACAGGTGTTCAGTGAATAACCTCACACTTTCAAGACTAATTGTTTTCTTTCTTCTTTTTTTTCAATATTGTAGTTTTAAATTAAATGAAGCAGTTATCTAGTACATATTTTTCAATTTTAAAAATGGCAGGTTAATTACTTGTCCATTTTGAGTTGCTGGGAGATAAAACTTCATGAAATGGAATTAGAATTTCTGGTATAAACTATATTTGATGCTTTCAGTTAGAAGTGATTGTACTGACAGCCTGTATTCTTCAAAGGTCAAAATGACTTTACACATTCTTGTTTTTCAGATTAACTTTAGAGGCGTTTTGTCAGAAAAGTGAGGTATTCAGAGTGCCCTAAGTCCCCACCCCTCTTTCTCCTTTAGGGAATAATGTGCCAAGAGATTCTTTCCTGGGAACCTGCGAAAGTGAGCACTGATGCTGATGGGAAGTGCTCTACTGGAAGATTCAGCAGCTGAGATGGTAATTGACCCATGGTTGCTTCAACTGCACACGATTTAACAATGCCATTCAGTCTCCCCAGAGTGTTGGGAATGAGTGCTTTAAGGTCATTTAAAGAATCCATTTACAATAATACAGTACAGCTGGAAAGCCTTGTGGCTTGTCAGAAGAGGCAGCTGGAAGCCAGGAGGTCCCAAATTATATTCAGCTTCTGCTCTCCACTCTGTGAAGGGTGTGGCTCATCACCTTCCAGCCTGAGTTCAGCACCTGCACTGCCCCCCTGACAGAGGGGGATGCTTGTTAAACCTCCAGCAGGACACAGACATAATGAGTATTATCTTGTTAAAGCCTCACTCATTGCCCTCAACACATGCATTGTCATAAAAACGCGAGGTCCAACACAAAACACAGTGCAGGAAGAAATTGGGGAAGAAAGCTTACAAAAAATAATGGATAAAGAGCATTCCTTAGGCAGTGAAAATTCCTCAAACATTGTATAAAACTACAAAAAAAAACCCAAAGAGACTGCTCCATCAAAGTTGATACACAGCAAGGACACAACAGCTGAATTTTTAAAAGCCAGTTAGATAAATATGGGCCAAGCACTGCATTATATGTACCTGCTTGAAGTTTTGCTTTTACTTCTTCATCACTGCTTCCTGTGATGAAACCAGAAGCCCAAATTATGAATGTCTGATGGAGGCTGATGAATTGCAGGAATGGGACCTTGCTATTAAACTATAGCAAACATAGCACCTTTGAAAAAAGGTATAAAGGATTTGGGAAACAAAAAAGGTAAAATCAGAGAGTAGTAATGGATAGCATAAAATAAATGTGAGATTTGTTCTAAATGCAAAAAGTGTTTCTTTGATGCAAATTATACATTTGTGTCTGTCTTTAATGCTCAGTACTAATATTGCAAAAGTTAGGAATGTAATTATCAAGGAGTTATTATTTTTACTGAGGGTGAAGGTGAAGAGACAATGCAGAATCATGATCTGAATGGGATTAAAAGTGACAATGAAGATAAAGGTATTTGCTGTCGTTAGGATTTCCCTCAATACTCTTCAAATCAAAAGAGAAATGTTATGGAAGTAACACCGCAGTGGTGTGTTTTCTGCACAAGATCACTACTGCTATAGAGAAAATATAAGAAATAACTGCAGGGCCAACATAACAGAAAAATCAGTTAAGACCTGAAAAGTTTGATGTGATATTATCTTACCTGATAGGATATTAAAACTTGGATTTTCACTGATATTAGAACCTGGATTTTCAAACTGGATAGAGAGAAATATGGGTGAGTTAGAGAATGGATGAACTAATAAATCTCTATTACATTATTAAAACATACTCAACTCAGATTGCATAGATGTTCTTTTCACTGGTAACAGTAGAGCTGTTCTAGTTATTTGGCATGTCTACACCCTCATTTTCTAAAGCAAAATATGTAATTCTGTATTTTACCACATTCTCATGCCTCATCGCATAAAATTCCTCCACCAGTGAGGAACTCAGCTTACAGCCTCCTCATTCTAGCCTTCTATTCCAGTTACCAAAGCTGGGCAATCCCTGAGTATAAGTGGAAGACACATGTAATTGGTTGTGATAATTCTTAGAAAACTAGATTCAACTTGGACAGTAAATCCATGTAGTTGGATTACTATACTTACTCTAAGTGTCAAGAAGATCAAGTGACTGCAACTAGGAAAATTTATAGAATATTGAAACGACTCAGCCAAGAAATAACAGCATAAAAAAGACCTATGTTGGTACTCAGGGGGCTTGATAAGCTCTTATGGTTCAGCCAACACTGAGATTTAAAAAAGATACCTCTTAACTGTTAAGTGCTGCAGAGAATTTAACAAAATTACAGTATAATAAAACATTGTATTTGATGTCAAAGTGAAGCTTTATGCAGACAGTGCACTAATGATATTACTCTCTGGAGTGGAAGGTGATGCATAAAATAAAACAGGCATGAGAAGGCTCTAGGCAGTGCAGGTGAGAATTCTTCAAAAGATGGCAAGCACAAAATATAACATTTTAACATCAAATGTGGGCGTTAGAAAAAGATTAATGTTTGAAATCATGGGACAGGAAAAACTACAGACAAATTAGGAGCAGACCTAGGAAGAAAAAGGGCAGGCCAGTCCCAGGGTGATGGCAGAGAGGAGGGCAGGACACTCTAGGAAGTGTGCCCAGCCTGCTCTGAGGAGTGCAGCAATCCCCAGCCAAGCACAAAGGGATGCACTGCTCCAGCACCCCAGCACCCTGAGCACACTCCCCAGGGACAGCTCTCTCAGCACAGTCAGCTGAGAGCAAGGAGCCATCCCTGTGCCCTGGAGTGCATCAGCCTCCTGACAAGGCACGGCAGGGATTTGACTCTTACCTGGCCCAGACCTCTGTTTGCTGGGGGGAAGGTGAAAGAAGACAACTTCCACATCCTCTTAAATATAAGACATCAGAAATGATAAGTTTATACAAAAGTTACAAATTCTCATTATGGCCATTCCTTTTACATGGAAGGAATGCTATTTAATAGTATGCTGTTAACTGAGATGTGGCAAAATATATGCAACAAATACTTTGGTATACACCTGAATTTGCCTCAATTACATCTGGCAAAGGGCGGAATGAGCAATGCATTTTTGGCAGGCACGCAATTAGTGGAAAGTGGTTTTGACAAAAGGACTGTTTTACAGCTCAGACAATTACCCTATTCAGTATTGCTCTAACTTACCTGAGAAGAAAGAGAATTTCCCATGTCTATCCTCCAAAGCTATAAGAAATCTGCAGCAGTACAGCATTATCCTTCATTCACAAATGCTCAGTTCACACACCTGGTGTGCTGCTGTGCACATTGTGCCTTGATTTTCTCACCTCTGTCCTGCTACTGTGGCCCCAGTTCATGCATTGGGTTGAAATGTTTTGCAAGTTTATGCCAGGCAGCCTTTTCTGTGCCAGAAGTCCCATTGGCATGACTCTGCTGTTGCTCTCAGAGGGCTTTTAAGATGAAAGTTCACAGAGTGAGGCAGACTCCCAGATAATGACATAGTGAATGTGTACAAGTACCTGGGATAGATTCCAAGCAGAGGAATAAAAGTTTTAAAAATACTACAAAATATTCTAAAAAAAAAATAAAATGTTTAACATATTTTCACCTTTGACCACTAAATGTCAGCACAAAGTATTAAACATCTATTTAATTTCTCTAATTTAATTTTTAGTACATTTTCTTCTTTAAAGTGTGTGTCCTAGAAACATATTGATTTCAGTAGAACACAAGGCAGAATAAAGTTCATGCTCTCCAGTGGGATTTGGAATCTGGTAAGAGGTGTAAAGATGATGGTATTCCATAATGGAAAATCAGGTATGTTGGCTTAGAGGGGAAGCTGGTGGTAATGAATGCATTGATGCTAGCACACATCCTTTGTGCAGGTTTGAATCTTACTTCAGTTTGTTATTTGTTCACCTTCACTTGTGATTTCTGAAATCATGGCTGTGAGAAGGCCTTGTCTGAACAAGAATGTCCTGCATAAATTTCTTAATCCATCTAATAAAACTGCAGTGTTAAACTGTGCAAAAGGGTGTGTGGAAATATTTCATCTGGTTTTGGCTTTGGTTTTTTTGGGGAGTTTTGTTGGGTTTTTTTATTATTATTATTTATTTTATTTTTAATACATTTTAGGGTATTTTTTAATACATTTTAGGTAGTCACATCAACATTTGCTTGCAGCACAAGGCTCTGGGGAAAAGATTAATTGCCATCCTGGAATGAACACATGGAATTTTTAGAGAGATGGAGTGTTCATTTCTGGTTTCTCTAGAAAGAAACCTCTAAATTCTGGAGAGTTTAATATGTAGATGTCTTTGAATATGAAGATACATAATATTTTATGATAGGACAAGGAAGAATGGTGGGGGTTTGATCTCAGCAGGAGCCTATCAGTATCTTGGGGCTGCAGAGAGATGTCTCCCCATTGAAATAATGACTGCAATTTAGTGTCATGTGTCAGGACTTCAGTCAGGAGACCGAAACAATCCTTCCTTTCATGCTAATTTGGTTTCTGAATTTTTTTTTTCTTGTATTTTTATTTCACTGAAACACCCAAGATTACTTAGAGTTTCAGATCACATAGTGAATCCCAAGCAAGGTGGGAGGTGAGACAGGGACCCCTCTCCACTGCCTTTCATGCCCTACTATTATGTTTGCAGTGATATTGGGTGTCTGAGCTATGACTTTTTTTCTGCAGGTCAGAGTGCCAGCCACCTTTAAAAATGTTTTAATCCACTTCCCTAAGAAAGCAAGGTCTATGACTATGTAAGACTATGTCTGGCTTTGTCCTCCAATAATCTCAATAATTTCAGAAATTGTTGGCTAGTTTTAGTAAAAAGGCAGGAAAAATCATAATGTTAAAGGCACTAATCTTCCAGGGGTTTGAGGCAGCAGAGTTAATGCCATGGCAGAAGTTGTGTTGAGCAGTGAGCACTTGCTCTGTGAAAGACACTGGAGCAGGAATACATACAAGAGATACATATCTAAAAATCCTTGGAACATCCAGGATCCACTTCCAGGAACAAAAATCCAGGGACATCCACTTCTTGGCTTTTATGCAGTAGCTTTACCAACATTATCTTGGCATGTCTCAAGTAAACTAGTGTTCCATGGCCTTCAGGTCTCATCTTTCCTGGTCTATCAACAGCACGGCCAGGCCTTCTTTTAACATCCTTGCTCTAGCTGGAACACTTAGGTCACTAATCACTTCTGCAATGGGTAATTCACTGGCATGAGAAGGGGTCAGCCCGGATGGCCTGACATTGTCCTCAAGCTTTGTGTCATTCAGAGAAAAAGCTCTGCTCTGCAGCTTACCCTGGCACTGCACCTTGGTTACACAACGGAACTTTCTCATGATAGTAACAAAGCCAGTTCTTGGTGTAATATCCATCTTGTGGGTCTGAAGTACAGAGAACTTACAAATCTATATTCCCAAAGAAGAATGACATATGGTTTTTGTTTGTTTTTTATGTCTTGTTTCGTTCTGTTTAATGGAAAGTGTTCTATCACGTCTCAAAGGTTGCCACACTTGAAAGGAAAATGTGCTACACTAAAAAGGCTTGGATCTATCAAGGCAAATTCCCTTATGAGAGCTAAAAACATCACTTAGTACCATGTCTACAACTGAGAGGACAAAATCACTGTGAAAGTCATACAAGGGGTGTTTGACTTGCTTTTGATCATCAAAAATTATTCAGCTGAAGAACTGTGGGGCTTATGTGTAAAACCAAAGTAGAAAGAAGCAGGTTCATATAAAATCTTTGTCTTATTGACTGACTGTGCTTCCCTAGATTTTTCAATCCAATTTTCAAATTTACTTGGTAGCTCTCATTATGGCTCTCATTATCACGGCTTTACTCATTATATTTTAAACATATTTTACTCTTTTATCCTTTTTTTCTGCAGCCAACTCTGTAATGGCAATTTTGGCTATTTGAATTCTTATTTCAAAAATGTTTATTGTATTAATCTCTCTTTGGATACTACCAGTTGTCTTTCTGGATTAAGTTAATTGATTATTATTGCTTACTAGACTGATAACTTTTAAATATTTCACAAAACATGCTAAACTGATACAGAAAATCGAATTTTTCCTGTCTAGAAAATATTATTATCTTTTTGTCAAAGGACTTGGGTGAGAAAATGTTAGGTAATATGTTCTAGAACATTATCACTCAGCACATTAAAGCAGATTTTCTCTAAGTCCTGGTAAGACCATCAAGTTGTTCTTGGTTCCCAGACAAAACAAATCACTGACAATTTATTTACACATTATCTTCAAAATCTGTGCAGTGAAATGTCATACCAAACATACCATAAATATTCTCAGGAGAAAATCAATGTAACACATGGGCTGCAAAATCTACTGATGTAATAGAGAAAAAAACATCACTACAGAAATCTTGGTAGCAATTTTTAATGAAATGTATATGAAAAGTGCTGCATTTCTCCTTACTAATTAATAGGAACTCAAAGCGGAGTAACATTCAGAAAAAAAGTGTCTTCCTTTCTCAAGTGGAGAAAGGAAACTCCCAACTCCCTTTTGGCATTAAATCCACCTGACAAAGTCTGTGTGTTTCTTCAACACCCACTGATTTTAGAAAGGATTCCATGGTATAAAAATCCATCTTTCTTTACCTAAAGGAGTAGATTAAGTATTTTTATTTTATGGGTAGCCTCTTTACTCAGCATGGTTTCACCACAAATTTTCAAGAGGAATTATGACTGACTAGTGCTCAAAAATTTCTTCTGGTGGCCCCTCAGAGTAAGACAAGAATTGTCTAAATTAAGTTAATGATAAATTTTGGCAATTAATTAAAGGGATAGCAAAAAACCCTTCTCCTTTAAATTTGTGATATGTGTTTCAGGGTTTTGTATGTGTTTTCAGGGTTTGAATGTTTTCAGTTTCATCAGACATTTTAATGTAGAAACTAAATTACAGTGAAAAGCAGTATTTCAGTACAGATGTTGAACACACTGATAGTTTTGGGTTTTCCCCAAGTCTGGTGAATATTCAAAAAATAAATATCCATTCTTGAAAAGCATTAAAGCAAAGAGGGCAGCCCAAATCCCACACCAATGTACAGTCCATGCATGTATGGCACTGCCTCTGACACATGAGAAGCTGACAACTGGAAAAGAAGTGTCGCACAAATAACTTCATTGGGGAAGAATAGTCTGCACTAGCATTCCTGTGTGCCTGTCAGAAAGAGAAAGTGTCCACTAAAGATTCAATTTGGTTTTCTGTAGCTGTCGACAGAGGTCTGCTCTTCCCGACAATCTCCGGCACTCCTGATTCTGAAAAGAGATGGCTGAATGAGGTCTTGCCCTACATTCTTTTTCTGTGTAGGTGCCAGCAGGCCATCAAGCAAGGATTTTCAGTGAAGGCAAGCGAAGGTGAATAATAATAATAATTCACTATAGAAATTGGTTCCAGTTCTGCACAGCATTTCCACCTTTTCTCCTGCAAAACATTAACTCCATGTGAAGTGGTAACACCAGGAATTCCTTTACAAGTACTGACATCTCAGGGCATTCGGCTGTGCCACTACGCTGGCTCTGCAGGTTTTCTATGTAGGTCACCATGGAATGCCTTACTGGTTCCATGGACCCCTTCATGTCAGAAAGTGACAATGACTGCTTCAGTTATAATATTAATGGGGAAGCTAGGAGGTCAGAAGTTGAGACCATCCAAAAGAGAAGAGACTTGCCACAAATTATAGGAAAATAGTAGTAGACTTTTAGCCATATATTGGAGGTAAAGTTTTTCCTGGAATTGGCTGACAATGTGGGACTGTCAGGATGTTGTCAGATTGCTGTGGCAGCTCCATTAGTGTCTGCTTAGGTTGTAAATAAAGAGAGTGAAAAACAGCCCAAGTAAAGTTTGTTCTTTTCTGAAAGCCTGAAATGACCAGCTGTAACATAAATTAATAAGCAGACAATTCGTACTGAGGTTTGGAGGGTTTTTATAATACTAAGAGTCACAGTGTCAATATCCATTTTATATCTGATATATGACAGATTGTTACCTTTTCTATTCTTAGATCTCTCTGCCATCTAGGTAGGAAAACAGTCTTGCAGAGCTTCCAGTAAGGTCTTCAGGAGACTTGAATTACAGCTCATATCACCGTAATTAAGACTCGGAGTTGGGAATTTGCTTTTCACTTTATTCTACCTTTAGCTGTCAAATTTTAGCTGGCAAATTAACCAGTTTCTATATCTCCTTTTTATGTCTGAGAGAATGTTCTTCAAGTACAATGAAGGGATCTGAGGGGCAGCTTCAGACTTATCCATCTTCCCACAGTTGGCCATGCAACTTTTGAAACACCACGCCTCCCACACCCCCACCCCCAACTGGGGACCCAAGGGGAATAAATACCAGATATCTTCTTTCAGAAAAGCTGCTCCTTGCCTTCTGAAATTGCAAGGAATAAATGAAGACATTTTCTTGCAAGGAGAACTGTCAGAGGTGTTCTCAAGTCATCCTCCTGGATGGAGTGTTGTATTTTAGGAAATTTTAGGAAAGGATCTGACAGGTGTAGATTAAATGTGAACTCTTTTAAAGAATCACTTAAGCAGAACTTAGTCCATTCTTCTTGAGGGCTTCTGGGAGTTAAAAATCCCAGAGTTTTCATGTCCTCAGTACATCAAGGTTTTTACTTCTATGAAAAGTAAAGGCAAATTTAATTTGGAAAATTAGATAAGATTTCTAATGGGCAGTTTTGGTGCAGTTTGTCTTGCTGAGATCTAGATACTTGTTATCCTGATTTTATTAATTGTGCTCTGAAAATAAGCTTATCTATTTGAAGCAAATACTGGGACAGAATTTTATGGTGAAAAATGGATATTGTAGAAGATAAAACACAGCAGGACTCTGAAGCTCTCAGGAAGGAGTAATTTTGAGAAGAGGGAATGGGGAGGAAAGTAGGATTCTTGAGATCTGCACTAAAATGTTGCGAATTAAGATTATTAAGATTATTCTGGAGCATAATACAATTTCCTTTTAACCTTCCTTTTTAAAAACCCCATTCGATATAATGAAAATAGTCTTTATTTTTCACAAGGCCGGTTAAAATTTCATAATAAAATGTCTTTTCTACAGTATACTACATAAATAGAGTTCCAAGACAATAGTGTCAGAGGGCATTACAGTTAAGTGTAAAACAGAAATGAGAATAAACTAGTGTTATTCAAGAAATGTTTCCTATTTCTCTCAACAATCATATTTGATAGGTACTACTTTTTAGAAGACAACTCCAGGAAAAATATTTTCTTAAAAATAAAATTGTATAAGCTCGTGACCCTTGTCTTTATTACTCCCCATAGTCTCCTGAGATTCTCACCAGATGGAGGCGATATTTTTCTATTAGCAGGAACTCAGTTGAAAAAGAAGAAAAAAAAAGCCATGCCCCAAAAGAATAACTTCATGGGAAAATATATTAAACATTGAAAGAACCAAGAAAATTAGAGCTAATTTAGATTGATGGTGTTTTCAAATGTGGCAGAACTGAGTGACGTTTTTAGACAAAAATGTTGCACTAGATCCTTAGAGGACATAAATAATCATATCCATTTTCCTCCTCATGAGATAAAATCAATATTTTATTTTTAAAGGCAGTCAAAAGAGATGGAGCTCCAGATTCTGAGAGACACAAAAGATCAGTGTAAGCAGGATAAAGTGTCTGAGGCATGATAGGTCTCAATCCTACTTTCTTTACCTTGGAAAGTTGCAAAGGATAAAAGTGGCCTGCAAACCATTCAGATGATCTTGATCTACAGCGTCTGGCTTCCATGATGGTTTTTGTCATTCATTCAGAACAGTGAAATTACATTATTTCTGAAATGTTGTCAATCTTCTACTTGAAAGGCAGCACAGAATCAGCACAGCCTTCATTAGAAGCGGGGAATAGATTTTCAGAGTCAATTTATGATCTTATGCAGTCTGCTCTTCAACAGCAGACTTCTCTGTAATGTGATATCCTTCCCAACCAGTGGGCAAGGAAGAGTCAACAGACTCAGGGAGTTGGAGAGCTTTAACCTAGAACACATTGTGATCCTAAAGACAGAGCACAGAGAACTGCAGTTCCTGGGAGACAAATGGAGAGTCCTCTGGGACCCTGTGTTCTGCTTCCTCACGGGGAGAGCAGGTGCTTTAATGAGTATGGGAGAAGAAAGAGATTTGGGTGATATTAGCTAATCTGCCTGAAGACAGATTTCCTGCTCTGGGGATAAGAAAGTGAAAGACTGGTGTGGTGTACTGGACACATTCTTGATCCTCTTTGATATCAAGTCTCTAAAGCCATCATCAGGATGCAAAGGATTTCCTTTCCTTTGAGTGATTTAATGTAGTTCATGCAAACTTCTTCCCCTGGATATAATTTGATTGCCCCTCAGGTGGGAATTACTGCTTCTCCTCTCAGATCTGATATCTGACTAAAAAAAGCTGGGCTTGCCATTCACTCCCCTCTCTGATGTGGGGGCAAATCTTGTATTTTAGCAGGGATCTGGTGAAAGAATTTGATCAGGAGCTCAGCCAAAGAGGCCTGTGGATGCAAGTCTGTGAGCACTTCAGAGATCACATAGCCAGGGTTTCCAGCAGCATTTGACAATAACTTAGAGAAGCAATTACTAGCTCACAAAAGAATGCAAGATGGATAAGCCTATCTGCTAATGTAGAGTAGCAAGAGTTCCTTGCCATTTTCTTAGGGATGGAAGGCTGTGTCTCACTCTGTGTTTCATTTCAACGTAAATGAGAGGAAATGCACAATTAATGCAGTTTACAACTCAGTTTTTTTGACTACTGATGTCATGATATGCAGTTGCATGCAGGTTACCATCATCACAAAAGAGACTACCAGTTCTGCGACAATGGGAGCTAATTCAGGGCCCACTTGCCCACATGTTGATGTGGGGGTTTTTGTGTTGGGAGGGTTTTTTAAAAATATCATCAGTGAAATAACAACTGTTAGAGACATGGAGGAATTTGAAGAACACTAGGAAGGAGATTTTCTTATCTTCATTATTTAAAAACTTGTAAGCAGTCTCCATAGAACATAAACGCAGTGCAAAAAGGTTCTGCTCTTATCTTATGAATACTAATGAGAATGAGTCAAATTATGTGTAATTGTGCCAAGGGTTGTGCTTATAAAGTGTAGAATGTATGAAGTACAAAATTTCTATTCAGTCACAGAACAACTAAAATTGAGCTATGTTTTGAATTATCTATGGCAGAAAAACCTTCAAATAAAAAAAAACATTAAACCCTTTCAGGACTTTTTTTTGTTAGAGCAATTAAAACATCTCATTATTCCACAGTATAGGAGATCCAGTGGAAGGCTCATTGAAATAGATAGGAACAGATCCACTGCATCAGATTCATGATTTGAGAAGCCAAAATATGTTTTGACTTTAATAAAATTGTAAAATACTGAATGCAAATCTTGATTTCATGTTAATAAATTCCAATAATGGATGTTTCTCATATGTGTGCTTTCAGTTTTCATGTAAAGCATTTGAAGTTCAGTTGTATAATGTTGTTTCACACGTTGAAATATTGTAAGTAAGTTTTTAAAAACAACCCAGAGGATATTTTTTCCCCAAAATATTTTTTTGCAAAAAAATAGCAGCATTAAAAGTGTTTCTGAGAAAATAATTTTTGTTTGGCAATTTGGTCTAGATCAAAAGTTGCAAATGTCAGCTTGAAAAGTTCTCTGTGACTACTATTCTATGAAGTGTCAGTTTGTTTTTGCTCAGTTTATTGCAAAAAATGTTGGAAGAAGCTAAGCAATATCAACATGCAGTCATTCTCATGAACTTCTTTGTCTGCAATCATGTTTTAAATGTGTTTAAAGGATGAGTGGTGTCCATGACCGATCTGCTCTTTTTGTTACAAAGAATGGCAGTAGCTTCTGCTGAGAATCATATTCCAGGCAGAGAAAAAAAAAAAAAAAAAATCAAACAAAAGCTGTGCTGGAACTTTGTGTTGTCACATCAGCTTGAGATCCCAAGCACTTGGAGGACAGTCCAAATCAACTTTTCAATATATGCCTCCTGCTGTAGATGGATTCTTTATCTTGTTTCCTTAGAAAAATTGAAGTGGATTTAGGTTATTTTCTCTTCATTTCTGCTTTTGCATGCTTACTTGATTGACCAATGACCTAATTTTTTATCATGATCTCCTTTTGCTGGGATAAAAGTTAATTGCAAAATTCCCAAGAAGGTACTTTAGTGGTCCTTCAGTTTTATTCAAGGGACTGCTTTTCTCTTTGCTTTGCATCTTTCCACAAAAGAAAGGGCAAGGAGCAATAGGGATTTGACATGTACCACTGAGAAAAAAATATCCATTTACCTCCAATATGAGCTTTCTTACTTTCACAATTAGGAACATCCCATGTGAAAATTTTTTGCCTGTTTTGCACCAGTAGGAGTAGGACTGCAAGAAAACAAAAGGTAAAGTTATGTCCTGCAGAAACTTTGGGGCTAAATTCTGAGCTGTCAGGCTGTCTGGCTAGGCATGGGTGTGGTTCCTGATTAGGTTTTCCTGTGGTTAAGGATGTTGTTAGGATTTGGATTAGTATTGACATCAGTAGCTTCTGGTAAACACTGGATGGAGACAGGAGAGACTGGAAGAATCAAGAGGTTCTGCCTCATCCTGGTGGTGTTAATTATACAATTTCCCAAGTCTGGGTGGATAGGGCTATGATTAAACTTAGGCTCTGCAAGAGTCAGAGAGCTAAATTTATGGTAATTAGAAAATATTTTTGGTAGTCTAAGTGGGCTAAGGTTAATAAGAATAGCTCTTTCACACTGTCCAGTGACTTAAGCATTTTGAAAATAGTATTGGACTGCTCACTATACTTTAAAAAGACATTAAAGTTTTATAATTCCCTTTTTGACACATTCTAGGTGTGTTCTGAGGGCTTTGTCTGTCCTGAGGACTGCCTGTGTGGGAACATTTGAAGACATGAAAGTCATAATGCAATAAGTATTCTAGATTTTATGTAGCTATGCATGATTCTGCATATTTTCGAATTTTATCTGTAACTTTGTTTCTGGAAGAAACTGGCTTAATTCCCAATATTTCAAAGCATGGTTTACATGTTTTGCTGTCCACACTAGTCCATGTGCATTACATATACAGACACACAACTGTGTATTATAATGTGGGTGGGTTTATGCACATTATAACATGTATGTAGCTACACAGAGATGCATGCAAATAATACTTTTAATAGAATACTAAAACTATATCCTTTACAAACCACTAACAAAACCCCAGACCATGGCATGACATAGGACTTCCAGAGAAAAACGTTCTTTTTTTTTACAACATTGTCCTTTTAGAATTTGTTGCACAAACTTTAATTAAAACATTGGGCAATGAGGGAGAGAGAAGAGAGATGTTGTGAGTTTTCCATTATATTCCAGTTTAAAATATTTTATTTTCTTTTATAATAGGACTATTGAAAATCCTGGTAGCTGCTTGCTTCAGGTGACATGATTCCATAAATAATGAGTATGAGATATTTTGGTAGTTTGATTTTTGCTTTGACTATAGAACTTTCTGGCAGCTTGTCTTGCTGAGAAATCTTAGGTTATAACTTAAGTTAAACAGCCCTCTAATTTTCTCACACATCACTTTTTCAAAAGGGATAAAATAAAGATTTCATGTTGAATTTGACTCAGCTGTGTTTGATGGCATAAATGAGGGCAGAGGCTGAGCCTGACTGTGAAAGTGGGACCTTCTAAAGAATTCAGCTGTGGGCACATGAAAAGCAAAGCAGTGCAGCTTATTCACAGCCTCATCACTCTTCTGAATGTGATGCTTTGATATGATGATCTGATATCAGTAAAATGGTCAAACGTATTTTAAAATGAAGAGAGCAATTGAGTTGAGGGATAAAATAGCACAAATTGGAATGCTTTAATGTTTCACAAACTGCACAGTGCCACAGAATGAGAGCAGAATAGTTTTAATTACCCTTAAATGTGACTAAGCTGTGTGTAGGCATCAGAAGCAGGTAAGTCAAAGGGATAAAACTTACTCCTCGATAAGGAATTGGAGTTAGATCAACATATATAGAAAATTAAATCTGATTTAATAATGACTAAATTAATAGAAAAAATACTTTCTAAAATAGGAAGGTTACTACTTTATTAATTTTAAGAAGATAAATAACAAAGTGGAAGGATATCATAATGGAGAAAAACCCCCTCAGCGAGCAAGCTTTTAATTAAATCATTACAGGTGCTGACCTAGGCATTGAGGGAAATGTTTCTGATTTGTATAGCATTTAAGGAGATACAAGCAAGTCCAGAGGTGAAGAGTGAAAATCACGGGAACTCATGTGTGCATTGGCTTTATTCCTCCTGGGATCACAAAGGTCAGTGGTAAAGTTCCTGTGGACTGTAAAGTTGCATGCTCAGGCCCAGCTGCTCAAGTTGTTGTTTTGTTTTTGTTCATCAAGAAAACAGAGATTTATGAAACTGGAGAAACAAAAATTTCCTCGGGTTAATTGTGAGCCTCGAGAAGTTTAACAGTGTTGGAATCTGGCTGCAGCTGCAGTATTAGCCATTTTCCTTTACTTAGGAGATTGATGAAATTCTCTGTACAAAAAATATCTGATCTTTTTCTATTTCCACTTTTTAAAAAAATCATGGTCTTTATTGTCCTAGTAGTGCTGTTTATAATACTAGGGGTAACAGAAAAGGGACAGAAAACTTCTGTTTGCAGATATGTGTGCATTGCTAAGACTAGCAGTGTTCCTTTTGGCCTGATTTTGTCTCCTTAGAATAGGGATGCATGGAATGGGCAATTAACATTTTCTTGTTCGGCCCCTTCTAGTCTGCTAAACATGGAAGGCATGCAAGGTGTTAAACATGTTGTTTTAAGCACAGCTCCCTGGTATCTATCATTCAATGTAAGCCAAAAGATACAGTAACTGTTCTGCATGAGAAACAGCGTTTTTACTAATAGATGTTGTCTGAGGCTTGAAGTTTAGGGTTTGTTGGATTATCAAAATTTCTTCCTTTGCATTAGTGATTTGATATATCTCTTGGTCAAATAAAATAATTTAGGTGGAATATGCAGTCATTTATCAATAAGCCCAGAAAGAGAATCACCATACTGGATGTAATTCACTCCCTACTCTTTGTAAATATTACTGACACAGTAATCTCCTCAGGGCAGTCACTGTCTGCTATGTTGTGTTTGTGCAATGCCTAGCAGAACATGCCTCTACTTTTTCTTGCCTTCTGAGTGCTGTCTCAATACAAAATCAGTAACATCATTATGATTCCATTGTATTTCCTTCTTGTAATCGGGCCTGTCATAATTCAAAAAATAACACTGCCAAGACTCTTAGCTATAATATCAGAACTGACAGCAGCAAGAAGCACTATTCTTTTTTTCTGAAAGAGAGTCCCCAGATACAAGAGGAATTTAAGACCTTTGAGAGCCCAACTACAATTTATAATTTATGTGGCTCTGTGGCAGGTAGTGCAGTCTTCGGATAGAGGAGAGTAATGTCTAACATCTATATCACTTATGTGAGTTAAATGAGTTGTGGGCATCTGTAGGTAATGAACTATAAGTTCTACTAATACTGAAGTGTATTGTGAAAACCTGGACACAGCTATGTTCGAATTTAGCCTATTAGCTCAAAATAGATCATCACCACAAATTGTGGATTTTATATTCATGAATATGCCACCATAATTATAGAGGTAAGAGTGACAATAATTACAGTACATAATATGTAATCACTATTAAATAGGAGAATATTTCTTTGTTCAAGTAGTCCTGTTGGTACCAGGCTGAGTCAATTCATAGGAGACTGAGGCTCAGACAAGGCTCAGACATTTGTAGGCATTTGGAATTTGACTCCCAAGTTTCAAGATTAGTCTGCACACCACATTCCCATTAGTTGTTCTTGATTTTTGTAATCAACCTCATAAATACATGAAGTAGATAGTATTTTAAATATTCAAAGTACTGTAGAGTCATTACTGCTAATTTTGTCCCTTTTATCCCCCCACAAAAAGAATAATTTCATATTTCTCACTGTCTTTTTTCCCCCTTCAGAGAAGTGTTGTGTTCAATGATGAATACTGAGAATTTCCAGGGCCTCTCAAGTTAATGGTTGATTAACTTCTGCTTCAGATTTGATGAGATTTTTCTCTGCCTGTCCTGAAACCGTGCTTGGATGGACTGAGGAATGTCAGATTATGAAGCAGAGCTGTAAGTGCAAAAGACAGGACAGCAAGACTCAAAATCTGAACAGGTGGGAAATAAGATCTGAGAGAATTAGAAGCCGAAGTGTTTTACCTACATATCCTCCTGTGTTTGGGGTGAATTAGCTGATTCCCTAGGTGGGAAGACTGACAAAGAGGCCAGAAACTGAGGGACAGGTTGGATTCACCTGGAGCTCTCTGCAACCCTGACATGTATGACATCTGTCTGTATCTCTGCTAGGTAAATTCTCTAAGATATCATCTTCTAAAAATAACAGCACTTGTATGCATGCTTGCCTCAAGGCCTGAAATGTGATACAGCTGCTCTCAAATCTCCATGCACTACTGCTTCAATAGTCAGCCTCTTCCAAGTTAAAATGAGGACAGTTAAAAGATTGTAGGATGCAAACAGCAGCTTGGCCAAGCTAGGGCATGTCATACTTTTCTTCAGCATGAATCTGTAGATTCTGCAAACTGCATGTCCACTTGTACCTGAGGTGGCAAGATTGACTGACATGGTCAATCCATCCTTACCCCATCTGCTTCTGCTTATGTGCAGATGAGGAAGGGAATGGTAGCCCATATAAACAGCCCAAATCCAAAGCATATTGTCCCACCAACACATCTGCTTCAGCTCTGCCAGGAGAAGGTCAGAAAGCCTCATTCTCTGAGATCCACAGATCTTTGGGTAGTGCTTCTGGTGCTGTCTTGTCTTCAACCCAAATTTTCAGAAGTTTCTCTTTGCTCTTTCGTTATTATTATTCCTTTATTAGGGAAGCTGCTGGGAAGAAAAGCAGGTTAATCAGAAGCAGGGAATAGACGGATATTAAGATGCCTTTGGCGGTGGGAGAAGAGTGGGGTTCACTGTCTAGGATGCGTTGGGAGGTGTGGGATGAGGTGGAGAAAAAAGTCAGAAGAGGGACAGGATGGAGGAGGGGGAAAATGAAAAATCCCTGTTCTTCGCATTACTTTGATTCCACCTCAAAGTGTCTTTCAGACACAAGACCTAAGCTTCCATTCTTTTCATGGACAGTTTGCTCCCAGGCCTTCTCATTTAAACATGCTTGATACCCTTTCATCTTCCACCAGCCTTTTTCCTCCCCCAGCTGCCTATGTCATGTCTTCCAACCCTGAAAAATGCAAACCTTCTTCTGTCTCAAGACAGCAATATTCAATTTTGTTTTCATAGCTAGGTAGCTTCTAGTCTTCTGTGCTAAGGTAACACAGTAGTGTGGAATCATTTTGTTGTTAACGTGCATGAGAGGAAGCTGTTATAATCTTATTGAAAGTAACTAATTGACTTACCTTTAATGCTGAACAACTTCCAAATAGGCATCTTGAAAAAATAATGCTGCATAGAGATCCCCATTCCTTCAAAATTATTTAAAACAGACTTCAGGAAAATAGAATACTAGTGAAAAGCAAGGGATTTTCTTGTTTGCTCAACAAGTCTTCACTGAACAATAAATATATTTCTATTAGAGTGTGACTGGGAAGTAATCTTATAATAAAACACACTCACGTATTTTCAATTTCTTGTTCAAAGGGAAGTACTTGATAATAGGGAGCAGTGTCAAGTGTGATCTGAAGGGAAACTCTTTCCAGTGCCTAGGTAGAGGACCGTACACCAAGGTAAAATATTCCATTATCAGGTATAAAGTGTTAGCTGTTGGTTTGTTGCATTATAGTAATGAACAGTCATGAAACTACAGATCAGTCTGTCTGATTCCTGTGCTGTGTTTCAGTGCACAGTGAGCTGTTTTGTCTGTACTTTTTCATTTTATTTAATTATTTATATAAAATAAATACCTAAGAGAGCCTAAGGGGGTTTGGCTGAATCAGGAAACAGTATACAAAGCAATTAAGTGCAACATTTCTAATCTATCCTTGCATTTAAAATGTTGCTGTTTTCTATGAAAGTATTAATCCAGGAGTGATAATTAAAATCTCAAATTCTTTATAATAGCTTTTATTGACCATCAAGCAATGTGTAATGTAGTTAAAATGAATAGAATAAAATATGAAAAAAATTAATTCTCTTCAAAGTAATTTCTTAAAGCTGAGAACACACATCTTATTTGTACACACCCCCACTATCATGTCCACTGTCATAAGTAGTACTGGCACATTGTTCTTAGTGGGCTAAGTTAAAAGACCATAAGTCTTGAATTCATGAGTCAGAATGCTGTTTTCAGGATGCTATAGGGACAGGACAAATTTTACACAAAATATAACTTACCAATTGTTTTTATGTCCTTCATGAGGAGATTAATTTCCTGGTGATCACCACAGAACAAAACCATGACACCATCCATAATGAGCTCTAATTAATATTATAAACTGAAAACTAATTATTCTCAGTTATTCTACAGCTAAAGAAAACTGATATTCAAAAGCCAACTGGACATGGTTGTGGCCAGCCTCCTCTAGATGACTCTGTTAGGCCAGAGTTGGTTGGACCAGATGATCTTTAGAAGTCACTTCAATCTCAGCCATCTGGTGATTCTAAACCTGAGCTTAGGAAGCCTTTACCTAAATGGAATTTCAAGACCAAAATGTTTGATATTCTTGGACACTATGTGACAAAGGTTTCATGGCATTTCCAAATTCTTTAGGGACAGTGTGAATCTTCTCCATGCAATCCAATGACAGTTAACTGCATACTTTACATACTCTGCATACTTTAATAGACAGACATTATCTTTCTCTATAGACCAAAAATAATAATAATAAAAAAAAAGTTCAGGACTGTGCCTTACTTACACTGCAGAACTACAGAACTAGAAGGCTTGTGTGTTGCTAAAAAACTCTTGCAACTGTGTTATCTGCCCATTAGAACTGAAATAACCCATCTCACATTTATTTTTATTAAATTTAATTAAAATTTGCTGAAGAAATATAGGTATCAAGTTTTTTATTATCTTAAATGAGTTTTCACAAGAATTTTCATCCTGCAATAATCCAGTCTAGTAATGGAATTTCTTAAGTTACTCCTCCTACCAAGTACAGCACTACACTTTTGGGTGTTCATGACCCACCATGAGGTATCTGAAGCATATACTAAAAATGAAATAGTAGGAAAGGTCAAAGTGTGTGAGCACTGAAAACACAGGGGTTATTTTTCACTCTTTCATTTACTGCTGCCAGTTCAAGAATTATTTTGATCCCTTTGTGGAAATTGTCCATTTACCCCCAACAATGTATGCCCCTCCAAATCAACCTGGCACTCACGAGCTGTCTACTTTGCAAGCTTACTAGAAAAAGTACTACTGAAAGAGAGATTATTACTCATTCATTCATCCTATTGCTTGATCAGGAGCCCAGTCATGCCTTCTTTTCTGTGTCTTGTTTTGTTAGTGCTACTTCTTTTCTTTTTCTTATTATTATTTTTAATAGATAGATATGCTAATAAGTGTATTTTGGATGTCTAAGGTTTAAAGAGAAATAGTGTTATGATTCAGGCTAATGGTTATAATTTATCTTCTGCTTTCTGTTCCATGAAAGAAGGCGCACAATCGCATGTGTTTCAAGAAGGATTTTTTAATAAACCTGGTGTCACTTGAACATTTACAAGAGGTTATGGAGTTCACTGGACTAGACTGAGATTCTATTTACTGCAGCTGTTACTGTGACCTATCCTCCTTAATTTCTTAGAAGTTGTTTGGGAAATCCTCCAATATGTGAATGGTCAGAATGCAGCAGAGATTTTTCCATCTGGTGGTATTTTAGCTGTTCTAGTGAGATATTAACACTAAGGTGCAGCTTAAGCCTCCAATGGTCTTGAGAGCTCAGACTAATCTTTCAGAGTAGGCTTCCTTTTGATGATTGGCAGACAGTCACAGTCAAAATTAATTTGTGTTTTCTGCTGTGGTAGTGTGATGGCTCTGCAGGGAGGAAAGGACTGCACACATTTGTTCATTACCCCTAGCTTTTGTAAGAAACCCTCTCTGGGGCCACACAGACATAGAAATGGGAGCACAGGAGAATCCATATCAATTTTGTTTACCTAGTTGTAAAGCTTACAAATTACTCCTGGAAATAGTTTTGAAAGCTGTTACTTGAATGCATGCTTTGTCTGCACAGAACTGCAACATTGCTTATTTGGTATTTTCCCTTTAGATACTTGGTTGAAAAGTTCAGTTTGTCCCCATTCATCTTTAACTGACATTAACTCCAAAATGTGCTTAGTGCACTGTATATGCTGAGTAGTACCAGTTGAGGATGGAATAATACATTGAGAAGTCGATTGTGTGCAGTGAAGTGTGATTAGGCACCTCTGTAATTTGCAGGCTTCTGAGCTCAGACCCCAAAGGACAGCAGCTCTGTACTTACAGTGCACAGAATGGGTACTGTGGGTTGACCTCTTGGCCAAACTCATCCCCAACTTTTCACTCACACACCACCACCACCCTCCCCCAGCAGGAGGACTTCCAAAATGTTTGCCTGCCAGACAGATGGGTGGCTGGAGAGCTGGTTAGATGTTTTCAGTAGCAGGGGATAAGAGATGCTCAGGAGGTGTTTTTTTTGTTTCATTACAGTTCAGAACTGGCAAGAACATGGAGTATGTGCATTGTCTGCTTTCTGCCATTTAACTTTTGGTCTTATGTGTGTACGTGAATCCCTAAGAAAGAACACCTCTAGCAATTCAATGTTTAAAGAAGGACTGGTAGGGAAAGTAGAGAAATTACATATTTATGTCAGCAGGCATAAAAAGAAGAGGACTCATTTTGACCTTTATAAATATATTTGAGGTTAAATAGCAATGAAAAAGTAATGAATTTAATTAGAGAAAGTATTAGTTGTCCATTCTTTTGAGCCTGGGAGCAAGAGGCTGGCCATGAGTGAGTTTACCACTTGACTGTATTGGGCTGAAAGTTATATCTCAGTTTGAAATGTAACCCTTACAGCATAAGAGTTGCTACCAGTGACTCATCTTAGTTATCTTTCTCATTTTCTTTTCTTTTTGCTTTTGTAAAACTCCTTCAAATTCCTGAAAATAAGGGGTCTAAACAATATAGCATTGATAGCTGTCCACACCAGAAGAAGGCTGGTGATGCAGACTTCTGTAAATTCTGCTCTTCATCACAAGGAGTTGTCACCTCACTGCTCCACAACTTCCTTGTTCTAAGGATACTGCCGTTCTCTCAACCCAGATAAAAGGCTGTGTCCTGAAGATAGGATCTAACCCTGAAGGTGTAACCATATGGTTTAAGGGATTTCTTTAAAAGCCTAACGCCTAACTCAAAGAAATGCCAGAAGGGAGGCTATAAATAAGGTGATAAAACAAAAAAATTAGTAATATATAAAACTAAAATGAAATTATAGTCATCTGACTCATGTTCAAATAATTTATTTTCCTTATAAGTTTTTGAAAATTTTCTCGTTATTCTTTTTTAATTCTCTACCCTCATTGAGGGTGTTGTGGGGTTTCTTCACAGAAATATATTAAATTTCTGACTGTTGAAATTCTTACAGAGAAGTTATAAAAATTCAAATTTACATTTTACAGTAATGTTCCCCTTTTAGAATATATTCTGGATAAGCTTTGAGTATTTTTATGTGGAGTGAAAAAGGAGTTAAATCTCCTTTGAGTCTAAAGGCACTTGTATTATTTTGGACAACTCAAATTTCTGATTTTAATTTGTAGAAAGCGCTTTCAGGTCCTTCATCAAGGAAAAAGATAAGAATTTTCAAGCACAAGATCAGTTTTACCATTATATTTGCAAATCTAGAATGAGTTTGTACAATTCATTGTAGAAGTGTTGCCAAAGGTACATTTCAGATAGTTTTGAGCCATCTTGGGAAAAAAATACAATAAAGACATGTATTGAAAGGAGATTGAGTTTTACATTTAAACAAGGAATGGAAAATTCTTTATGGCTTTGGGTATAGCCTAATCTTTTACTGTTGAGCCAATTTCTCTGGACTTACTCTAAATTGCCTTTTTTTGTTTGAAGATAGTGAAAGTTGAAAATTCTAATAATCCTTTTTGGAGTACAGAATAAAAAACACTGTACCTTTCCCTCAATTCCTGAGAAAATTTGAGGATGTAATCTATATACTCTTTACGTGTGCTAGTATGCCACAAGGTATTTTCTTAGGAATTGCGAAAAATGCAAAGTACTTCACTACATTATTTTTTGTCAAATAGTTTTTATTCTCTTTTTACAGTAACATCAGTAGACTTATAATAAAACTGCAGCTTAAGAAGTTGCTTCAGACACTGTTTCTGAAGATGCAAATAAGTTTCTGGAAGAAAATATTTTCAAGAAAAAAAATAATTTGCAGCTCTGCTTACAAATCAGAAAATAGCCAATAATGATCTTAAGCATGATTAGATTCCCGAGCTCTCTGGAGACATTTTTGTTGTAGCAGCAACTGTAAGTGAATATTGTTTGAAGTAAACACCCTTTCTTTTCAGAAATGTTGTCCAGCTGCAGTGTTCAAGTTACAATATATGTCCCCATATCCTAACTATTGTGCAATGCAACTCCCTTAAAAAGAAGAGGGCTGTAGAGTGAAGCACATACAATGATTTTTACCATTAAATAAGAAAGTAAGAAGAGTAAAGGCAGATCTTGTTTTCTATCATTAATAAATAAAAGTATTCCCAGCACGAGTTGGCATTGTAAATAGTGAATATATTACTTAATTCTTATTCCCTTCTCAGAACCTCAATATTTGCTAGTCCAAGCATTCATGGGCACGACATGCAGCTAAGAAAACCACTGTGTTATTCTTCCTCAGTTTCCCAGGATTTGGATGATGTGGTTACAGAGTACTTTAGGTGTTAGAGATTACCATTGCTGTGGTGGTTTGCACTTGAAAAGCTGCTCAGGGAAAAAGGATGCTCTGGTTTAAATATGCAGTACTCCTTGAGTGGGTCATGGCTTGAAGGCTTGGAAGATGCAGGTAACATCTTGGTGAGAGGAATCATAGATATGTGAGTGTTAAATTCCCAATATTGTCAACTTTAATATTTAGTGGTTGGAATATCTTTAAGGACCAGAGGGAAAAAGAATACTTTCTATGCCTTCATCCTTTCCTTGTTACTGCTTATAGCATATTTTTCAGCCATGCTATTATTTTTTTGTCTTGTCCCTTTATGTTAATGCAGTTTAAAATCACTCCTAGCTTTCTGGGACTAAATGCAGACTCATAAATTCTTGTGGCCAAGCCCAAATAGGCTGTACTGTGCCTGTTGGCCTCCTGACCCCTTCCTTTCATTTGTATACGCATAGAGGTGTTTAATAAAGTCCAGAGAACACAACTTTGATTTTTTTTTTTTTTTTTTAAAGCCACCTTTTCTGGAAAAAAGTTATCTGCATAACCACTTTGTTCTGTGATAGTCTCACAGCTATCACTACGCTGCATGGCTGGTAATGGGATTTCCAGGAGTTCCACTGTGCAGAGACAGAAATAATGGCTCTTCAAGAACTCTTTCCAAAGAGCCAGTGGTTGTTGGAGATGCTGCCTTTTCCTTTGCATGGAGGAGGACAAGGCATCATTTCCATAGCTTGATTTACTGTCAGTCACCAGATAACAGGGACCCTACACAAGCACGTATCTGTGGAAGCTTATGTCTCAGCTCTGATACAATTGATGCCTGCTTCATTGAAGTTTGCTTGAGATTCCTTCACCAATGCTGAAATAAGCCACCGACTATCCACAATTATCAGTGCTTTCAGAAGAACCCAGAAGGTCTTGATAGGAAAAAAAAGGGGACATAAAACTGACAAAAACACTCCTTTAGGTCTTTGAGCCAATGCTTAACATCTGCATCTTATCTGTTATAGCTGGGGATTTTAAAACTTACAAACAACTTCAGAAATCCAATTAATTATGTCTAAGTTGTCCTAGATAGATCTTCATAATTTATTAGTGGTCTAACATACTAGAGGATTAGGTCTAAAAAGGATTTACATTATGTGATAAAACTACAGTACAGCCAAGGGATTTTGGTTAAGTTAGCTTATTCCAATGACTGATACCTACTGCTAGGAAGATTGTCTGGGGTAAAATAAAGCCCAGTCACTGGCCTGCAATAAGAAGTATAAGAGGAAGAAATGTCTGAAGATTTCAGTTAAAACTTTAAAATGTCAAATGGTGCATGAAAGCAGGAAGCTTGTTACAGAAGAAAAGTTGCAGGAATTATTCAGACTGATCTAATTTGCTTTGAATTAGTTATAGCAAGCTTGCCAAAGGTACAACCAAAGGAAATGTAATTTCTCATTTGTTATCTTCAACTAATAAAAGAAAAAGAAGATTCTTAGAAAATAGGATGTAATAAGCCACAATTAAGGTTAATGAGGAGAAGAAATTCCCAGCTGTCATAATGGATTTTGATTAACATCTGCTATTCAGTATCACTGCCTCAGAGGACTGGGGAGTTCCATGTACTACTGACTGAATAAACTCACCCGAATGCCTTGAGATGGACCAAAACTATGGTTTGGCTTCTCAGTACTCCATTGAAAATCAGTAGATTCTATCAATCATAAGAAACATTAGATTTTTTTCTTTTCTTGATAGAGAAAATTTTCGCTTATTAGGAAACTATGGCGCAAATCATCCTCAAACTGGGCTTACTAGTACGTCCTGTATAGGTCCTGCAAGGCAAAACCATAGATTTCCAGTTAACTGCAGGACATACATGACTCTTAGAAGAGCTGGGAAAGGCAACTTTTAAAAAGAATGATTTCTCAGTTTTATCTGTGGAACAGGTAGACTGTTTCAATTAATGTTATCATTGTTTGTGTCATATTCCAATGACATAAGTATATTTTAAATTTCTCTTAAATTCTTTTGTCATTTCATCAAGGTCTGTCATGTGTGGTAGAGCAGCCATTAAGGTTCTGTAAGAATTACCGACCTTCAATATTTCATCTTGAAAAGCTGAGTACAGTTGCTTCCTCCTGAAGGCATTAAACAAAAAAAGCTCCAAGCTGATGGTTTCTGTTGACCTCACAACAAAAATACTGTACTGGGGGTCTGATAGAGGTTCTTTCAGCAGCACTGTCAATGTATTTAAAATTTGATTTCAAGAAAACATCTTGACATAGAAGAAGTTTCTTTGTTTTCCTCTACTAAAACTTGTAAAAACAGTTCATTAGAAACAGTTCTGTGTATACTGAAGTGGAAAGCCCTGAGGAGTATTGAGTCCCACTAAGAAGAAAAAAAGGGAAAAAGTTTGTATCGTTGAGGACTCAGAAGGAAGAAAACCAGTAAAAGATATTAATCTGTATGTTTAAGTTAAAATAAGCTTTTTTAGATTTTGGCATTTCTCAAGAAAATTCCCAGAAACTCCCCTAATTTATTTTTATGTTCTAACTTCATTCCTTTTTCTCCTATATGTTTTTAACTTTTAGAGGTAATGAGCTGCTTATGTCATGGCACAGGTTAAGTCAGTCATCTCAGCAGATTTTTCATTCTTTATTGTANCCACACCTAATAAGCATGTAGAAGAGGGTGAGGTTATGACACATATTTATTTACTTTTGTCTTTATTTAAGTTGTTAATTATTGGCTTAATTAAGCCTTTTGATAAGAAGATGTGAATTCTCCAATATTGTTTGAGGGAAAATAGTTGGATGGAGACAGTTTCAAGGTGCTGATTTGGACTTTTTGTAGAAAAAATTCTTAACTTGCTCATTTCTTTCCTTTTCCTCCCTAAGTGCAGGAGAGTAAAATTCCAAAGAGTTCATACAAGCAAATTTTATTTCTTCTTTCTTCTCTGCCTCTAGAGAAGTTATAATCCTTTAGACATTACATTAGAATGTCCCTTTTAAGTATGGCTCAGTGTTGCGTTGTTCAGTCTCCTGCTGCTGTACAGAAATACCAGCATGTGATGCTGTT
The DNA here is from genome assembly GCA_013396955.1 of Regulus satrapa. Taxonomy (NCBI): domain Eukaryota; kingdom Metazoa; phylum Chordata; class Aves; order Passeriformes; family Regulidae; genus Regulus; species Regulus satrapa. The sequence continues at coordinate 6,808 of VWZN01022266.1, read as the reverse complement.
CCTATTGCTAGTAAGGTTTGCCTTCCTAGGTATAAGATGCAAGTGAAGGCCATTTTGGATAAAAATTAATATTATTTCTGTTCTCAAAAACACCAATACTCACTTGAGGATAAAATGAAGTTTATGTCTCTTGCTCTGATTTGATCCACTTGTTCTGAGCAGCAAATTTATTCTCATGTTCTTAATCCTCCTGTCAAGATATCCTGTCATGACCTTGGCTCAGATACTCAGGATGAGAATTTCCAAAGAAAACTGCCTTTAGTTCCCACAGAGGTGAAGACATGAATGATTTGACTGCAGTCCTGGGAAGTACTCTTTGAAATTTATTGATAAACTTTCCAATTGCAAGCAAATTTCCTCATTTTCATCAAGCCCCTTGCTGAATTCTGCTGCTCAGAAAGATGTGGTAGACTCACAGTGAGTTGGAATAATTTTGCTTCCACTGTTATAATTTAAGGTGGCTTTCACTTATTTTCCTTTCTCTTCTTTGTTCTCATTCCTGTAGTGGACGTTTCATATTCCCTGTGTTTCTGATACTACAAGGAAAGGGTTGGCAGCTCACCAACCAGTCACCTTTCACTGTAACTGTGGTGATGGAAAATCTTGTGATATAGGAGTTGCTAATAATTATAGTAAGGCTAATCTGAGATTACTTTATTATCATATTAGTCTCATACATTTGTTCCACATTATTCCTATGAGAAATGCAAATAAATATTAAGAGCTTCATTTTGTTGTGGTCCTGCCCACATTAAACTAGAAATGTTTTTAAACTAGAAATTATTTAAGTCAGAGAAAGAGATTCATCAGTGTTCTGGTTTAGGGCAAATTTTGGAGGAAACCTCTGAGTGGGGTCCCCCTAGAAAGCAAATTCAAATGGTCTCTACCCCAGACTGGTTTGGGAAAAGATTTCCTTGGAAAAAAGTGGAAAAAACCTGTTTATTTAACAAGCATCCACAAGCATAAAAAATTAATAATATTAAACAATGGAACCCCTCGCTGTTCTGAGGAGACAGCAGATGCAGAAAGTCCCTGTCGTGGGCTGTATCTTGGCTCTCAGTCTCTGATCAGTCCCTCCTGTGCTGGGAAACGCCACGGCCCAGGCCTCAGTAGGCCACAGGTGTGAGCTCCCAGTGTTCTTCTGGGCTTTCAGTCCAGAGCAGGGCTGAACAGCTCCAAGGAAAAGAAAAACCACAGTCCGGTGAACTTCACTGCCTCAGCTAGCTAAATAAAATAAGAGCGAAGGAGAGCTCTCTCTTGCTGTCCATCCGTGCTGCAGACAGTACAGTCCGAGAGAAAGAATGCAGGAGAGCAAGAGCAGCTTCTGAAAAAAAAAAACTGCACACTTATTCTCCCCACCTTTGCTCTCAGAACCAGCCCTAAAAGTGCAGAACTTAGATCCAGCATAAACAGAACAGACCACTGGGGATACAGTCACCCTAAGACAATTAGGATGATAGGGAGCTTAGTTGGAGTTAGTGCACAGTAGAACCACAGTAACTATGATGAAGCTGCCTGGATAAATGAGTTGCATAACAATTGTATGTGGAATTCATGTACTTGGAATGGGTAGTGGTGTGATTATCTAGAGCCACACGTCCTAGGTCACTCTGTTCTGCTTTCTATGGTAGCTACCCACCTTGGGTGCTACTGAACCTTGAACCTGGACCCTTGGTTGAAGGGTTAAAGCAGCTGAAACACTGCATTATCCATGGAAAATATCTGCTGATATCTATCTATATAGATATATATATATATGTATATCAAATGCACTGTTTGCCCTCCTCTGTACATTGGGCTGGCTGACTCAAATATTAATTTTCTCTCTGAACTTTTGCAACATGGAGCTGGAATAGATCTTGAAGTACATTTCTTTACTAGCATTTTGCTCACAGTCATATGAATAAGATGGATAATCTGAAGTTGCTGTTGATCCCCCACCTAGCTCACTGCAGGAAAAGAATTCGCTCTTTTATATTTTCCTCAAAACAGTGAAGGTCTTAATAAGAAAGTTATCTGCAGTTCCTAATTTTAAAAATGTCTGTGAAATCATCTGAACAGTACTTGATCAACAGGTGTTCGAGCATTTGGGAGACACTAGAGGCAACATTCTACGAATGAACAACCCATATTTATCTTCAGGGTCCTATAAAACATCAAGGATGGACATCAGAGGATGTCAGACATCATCTGCACTACTGCTACTTGCATTATCCTGTTAGGATAAAGACAAGAAATATGGATATTAAGTGCTAGGAATGGAAAGGAAAAGCAGGTTTTAAATTATTGCAAAGTCAGGAACACAGAACCATGTAGTGCAAAACTTTGATGGAAGAGCATTTTTCTTCTCTTCTGGTGTCAAAAGGTAGAGTTATTGTTCTATCAGCACACAGAAACACTCTGCTGCAGTTGGAAAATATTAGCTAGTTAATGCCACACGAATAACTCAGCCTTCTGTTGAAGAAATACCTTCTTCAACCTGGGGATGTTTACTTCAAAAGTAGCCATTCTGAACCAGTTTCTATTGTTCTGCCTGCAGGACTAGCAAGTCAGATCAGATGTGTCCATGTTTTACTCATATTGAAACTTTCCCTCTGGAATACATACAAATTTCCTAACTAAAAAAACCCCACCAAACAAAAAACACAACAAACAAAAAAGAAAACAACTACAAAAAAAAAAAACCAAACAAAAAACAGAAAACCCAACCAAATAACAAGCTGGCCTTAACTTAGTCCATCCTTCATATCAACCAGATAATTTATTATAACCATTGGATTAAGGATGTAGTAAAGCTTTCAGATGGCTCCTTAGCTCTCAGGAAAAAGTAAGGCCTAACAGAAATACTGGAGATCCAGATTAGCAAAAGGCCTCTTTTCATCCCATAATATGCACTTGGACCAGGCGGAGGTAAAATGAAATAAAAGGAATATGGCAAGTGTCCAAGAGAAAGTGGCTAACAGGGTGGCAAGCTGAGTGGTCACAGACTTAGTAATATTCTTTGGAAAGACAAGTTCACAGTATTTAACATACTTGCCACTGGTAAAGGAGTTGATGAAAAACAAATAAAATTAATCAATAAATTTATTTTCAAAATGGTCATAATTAAAACTCTGAGTGAAGCAGTTCTTTGGTTGTCCCATCATGTATATACTTCTTCCCTCTCAAAGCGAGAAATAAGGGAAGTCCCTTTATCTCTTTGACTAAAGACCAAAGTTGTAACTTGGTGTTACCTTTCTGTGCACATGACATCAAGTGAGGAAAAATCATATTCAGTGCATACCACTGAGGAAAATTTTTAAGGAAAAATTAACATTTTATTTTATTTCATCCAAACTATAATAAACACTTCTGGTTTTGATGTTTTGTGGTGACAAGTAACTAATTTCTTTTGTGATATGTCTACCAGTGTTTAAGGCTGATATCAATGTGCTTATGAATTTACCCACTGGTTTGTCTACAAGTCCCCTGGAAGATGACTTCCCACATGTTCACATTTATTTTCTTCCTCTTGCAGTTTACTGGAGATTCATCTCCTCAGAGTGCTAAAGATTGACTGTTGGGAGGATCCCAACAATAAAAGAGAAGCAGGCAGTGTGTTTTTGCCATAATGAGATTGAAACTTCCTTCCTGATAAGTGGACAGCTGAATGACTCAGCCATTTATCAGCTGAGGATAGAGAAATGGAGGTGCCTGGAGAAAATAATTAGTTATTATGGATGGCAGCTGGTATTACATGAATATGAATCATGAAGAAAGCAGTTAGTTTAGAAAGAGCCCAAATTAAACTGGACAACTTTGCAGAAATACCACAGGACAAGTGACTGCATTGCATCTTAGAAATAAAGTTATGATTTCAAATAATTGGTCAAAAGTGATTCGTGTATTCAAAGTTGTTTCCCAAAAGGAGACTAAAGTTACAAACCCTACTTCACAGATGAGATTTCTACAGCATACAATTTTTTTTTTAACTGTGTAAGAGACTTGGTCATCTCCTCTAGTCAAAGAATTAAATTAACACTGCTTTGCTTGACATCTCAGTTGAAATACTTGATAACTGATAAAGGAGTTGTAGTCATTACATTAACAAATAAAGTCATGTTAAAGATAACAAATAAAGGAAGAGATAACAAATGAAGGAAGAGAACATTATGTTGTTGGAAAGTAGAACCAAGCATCATCTTTACCTTCTATGAGAAGACTGGAGATAATTTTTAATGCCTTTGTGTACCCTAATGTACACATTATACAAAAGGAGGAAAAACCAAGGAAGAGTCTTTACATAAATATTCTAATTTTTAAGTTCTTGGGTAGAAGAAGTAATTGAGTTTATCTGAAACCACAATCAAAACAGATATATTAAGAGATAACCAAGAGGATTGTAAATTATTTTCATTTTCTTGTTTATTTTTGGGTGATAATCTAATTTCTCTGAGGGTGTTCATGTAAAAATCTTGTTTCCCAGCTTGTGTCTTTTGGTCAGTGTTTGCAATCCCTTTGTATAACCTTTACAAAATTCTGTACAAATTCTGTAAAATTTTTTTCTTCATATTCTTCACATTCTTTGCATTTTTCTGATTTTGTGGAAGACAACTGAAAAACAAAATACAGGAGTAAAGCAGGATACTGATCCATTGGTTCTGATAGAGATTTTTTTCCCCCCTTGTTTTTGGGAATAATTCCAGTGCAGGTAATGGTTACAGAAAATATTACTGGAGGCTTCCATGGTAGTTATGGTCTGTGAAGCTCCTAGCTTACTTTTTGAATAGGATAATCTTTGAGAGGTACATAAGTTCAGTGAAAGATGTAAATGATTCTCCCTCTGAAAATTAGGATACATTTCTGCATGCGTCTAACATATCTGACTGAAGGTACTGAGGCTGCATACTGTCATTTATAAACACACATTCAAACACCCTGACATATGTAAGCATGCATAAAAGTATTTGCTTTGATGGGAATCCTGGAAGTGCTTTTCTAAAAATCACTGATCTCTGATTTTCCATTATTACATGTACAGGTTACTGGAATTTCATTAGTTTTCATCTTTACCACCCACTGTTTATGTAACAAAAGAGGCATTTCTGCTACCAAAGAAATGGTTTTGATTTGCCTTTTTTCCACAGACTGTTGGTGTTGCTTACCTTATTTTTTTCAAAGCTTTCATTTCCATTTTTCCATATGTTCCACACATCCTGTGTTTTACTACAATTTTTGATACGACATTCTTGAATTATCTCTTCTGTCTCTAAGAAAAAACACCTCATTACAAATTCTAGGCATTCTTCCTGAAAAAAAAATGCAGTTTCAATGGTTTTATGATTAAAAAGGAGTAAGCAAATGTACGACATAATTTATGAAATAATGTGAAATGCAAGTATTATATAAATTAGATGTAATCTAAGATAAAATCAGCCATAAAGAGGCTGATTTTTACTTACTGGGCATCTTTTCTTAGTATTCAAATACATTTGAATATCTGCAGAGATGGGGTGTGAGAGCTAAGAACAAAAAGGCAAGACAGTTTGCTAAAATGAGATGAAACATAGGGTCTTAGTGAAGAACATAGGAAAATAAGTAACTAGGATAGGAACCTGGCCTATAACTAATAACATCCCACTATAGTGGAATTAAAATAATATTATTCATAGTAGTATTAACACTAACTCAGAGGTCTGAATTCAGAATGGGTAAGAGAGCAGAGAAAGTAGGTAATACTCTTCTAAATTACAAATTTATCCCAGTCTTATTTTAGCTTTGTTTGCTTTGATAAAACAACTTTGAATCACCCAACCAGAGAACAGTTTGGGTTGGAAGGGACCATAAAGATCCTGTACTTCCAACCACTCTGCTATGCACAGGGAGGGACTCCTTTCTGTAGGCCACATTGCTCAAAGCCCCATCCAACATGGCCTCAGTCATCCCTTTCAATTGATTAATTTTAGTAGCAGATGACTAAATAAAAATAATTAATACCTGCTTGCATAACTTAATCATAAGCACTTTGATTAGAAGAACTATTTACTCTGAGGCAAATTATTTGATTTTAGAGACATTCCTCAAATTAGAACAAGTCTGCTTTAGGAGATAATTTTTAGTAAGGAACTTAAGCCACCACATTAAACATTAGCTGTGCTCATATGTGAAGTTTACTTACATCCTCATCTGCGTTTGCTGTGTATAAACTGACATCAATATCCTATGAGAAAACAAGAGGTGGAATTATAAACATTAGCTAATAAACACCATGCCTCTCCCTCACACTACTTAGCTGAGTGCAGTGCTAATTTTTTTATTAAGTCTTCTTCTAAAATTATATTAAATGCTGACGGTTTTATGAACTTACTTTGGATGTCTGAATCCTTTCCAAATCTTTCAGAACTTCTGCCCACTTGCAATGACCTGCTTCTGTCTTTGGTACATAAGCACTAGAACAGAAGGAACACAGTGACCATTAGGCTAAACAGGAGGTATCAACAATATTTATGCGTAAAAAAAAAAAAAAAAAAAAAAAAAAAAAAAAAAAAAAAAANAAAAAAAAAAAAAGACTCAGCATTATAAGATACTACAGATATATTGTTTACATGTAAATACATATGATAAATGTTTGGGCCAAGGAAGAATATTTGACAAATCATAAAATCACATAGATAAATAAAAACTGTATCTCATGTCACACAGTATAAACAACATGGGGTTTTTGTAAACCCAGATTTATAGAACATAATGCAAGAGAAACTTTATCTTTGACTCCCTGATGTGAAATACCTAAAATACTTTTAAAGTATAGAAATAAAATTCTAAACCC
>VWZN01022265.1:97685-107993 GCA_013396955.1 Regulus satrapa | reverse complement strand
TTCTTTTTAACTAGCAGTAATGACTTGCTAATATATCTCGCAAAAGTAGTAATTTACACATATATTAATGCTGAAAATAGCCAACCATATGAAAGACGAGAAGCTGACACAAGGCACAGAGAAAATGTGGGCAAAATTACAAGTTTCATGCTTTGGGATTGTGAAATGACTATTTTTTGAACAAGCAAAAGCTTTTTAAAATATGAGGAGTAGCTTTAAACTCTATAGATAAGCACAAATACNCTTATGGCAATTAACATTCAAGACAAATATAAAGTATTTGTAGATCACATAGTATTAAATCTTTGCTGTTACGGTAAACAAAATTATGAAAAACAATCATTGCCCTTCAAAAGGCAAATTGGTGGTTCCAGGCTGGTTAGAGATGCCAGAAGCTCTAAAGAAATAAATGATGCTTTCTGGTAGTTTTAGCAGAAAGGTAAAAAAATTCTGTGTGAAGAGAGCTTTAACTTTCAAGCTTTATAGATGGTCCCTTCATAGTTGTTTTGAGTCATGTTGGCAAGGTGGCTTCAGAAAGCTTTTGCTCCCTTTCTCACTCAATAGCTATTTCATCCTGTGGCACGAGCCCAGGCTTTGAAGTACTAGAAGCTAGTCAAAGAGTAGATTTTCTGCTTACAGGAACGATTTCCAGAGAGACCTGAATAAAAATACTCTGCTTCAAGCTATGAACAGAGGGAGTGTTCTGGTTCAAATTGTGCTTTCTGGTTTTGCCTAGAGTTCTCCCAAGGTATTACCTTAACTATGCCCCTAATACCAACAGTACACATTCCAGAATAGTACTTTTGTGTATAAAAAAGTGATGTTTAAAAAAAAAAACCTGAATTTAATAATGAAAATATATACATGAGTTAGACTGCTAAAGTGGGAAGGTACTTTCTCGATGAAGATATCAAGATGTATTAGATTCCTAAATATAAAAACTCAGTGTTTTTTGATACTTTAATATGTATTTGATTTAATAACATTGTTTTAGTTTATGGACTTGCTTTGTTGATATAGATTATTTAGTAGAGTTACTTATCAGATAGAATTGTATTTACAGAATCCAATTAAAAAGGGAGAATCTGAAACACAGAATAAGATGAGGCTGACAAAGATGAACTTCTGAAATGCCTATTGTCATGTCTGGGTATTAAAATCACTTCAAATTTGGGGATTTTTTTTAAGCTTTGCAGAGATAACCAGGCATCCTGGTTGGAATCTCTTCCATGTTTAATATGAATATGAACAAATTTTCTTTTATGAGCAAATGGAAGAGAATTTTGTTTGTTTTGGAATGGGAAAGACAAAAAGGGGTGATGAGCAAGCCATATGTAAATGTAATGGGAAATGTCTGGGGCATGACTTTGCACTGCTCCAAGTATTAAAAAAACCCCTGGAAACTGGAGAAAAAAAAAGAAATTACTATTGCTGATTGATTTTTCTCACCGTTCTCGTGATGCTAGTGTGTGGAATGCAAATACTCCTGCAGACACTCTCCTCTGCTTCTGTTTTCCAGGAGCCTTAATCAATAACTCAAAGAGCTGTCTATATAAGGGGTAGTTGCATCTCTGCTCACTCTTCCTGGGTTTGTTCTTTTGCTAATTGTACACTGTGATGTTCTGCCTTTGAGTGGAAGGCTAATGAAATTGTTTCACAACAGAATGCTGTGAAATGCCTCAAAGGCATGTGGAAGAAATTAAAACATAGACAAAAAGAAATGCCAGCTCTTGGTACAGGACACCACTACTACCCCTGCATGATCAACAGTGCTTGCCACTGAACACATGAAGAATTTACTGAATTTGGCACAATGGGTCACCTATACCTCTGGGCAATGTGGAAATCAGATGCAATTTCCAATGTAATTTTGTTGGCATTGGACACACACACATACACAATCATAAACTGATGTTTTGAAATTTGCTGAGTAGATTTTGAACAGTTCTGGGGGGTATTTCAGTAATTTTCTGGTTTTGTTTCTTCAAGATATGTGCTCTATTACTGGCTTTGCTTTTTGCCTCCTTCCCTTTTTCAGGGGTCATTGCTTTAAAGGGACACGATGGATACTTAAAACAGGAGGGGCAGAAGTAGGACAGTTTTATTAATATTCTAAAAATACAGAGCTTTATTTATGAAGTGTGTGAAGTATTTTAAAAGACAGTCTCAATACTTTAATTTTTATTGCCACTTGTCTCCAGTTTCTGAAAAAAAAAAATAAAAAAATTACACTGTACAAAGGTACCTTTGTGGCCTGATGCTGGCCATACCTAAACTTCAGATTCTAGCCATTAAAATCCAGTTATACAAGACCTGTGTAAATTTTCATTATATCCATTACAACTGATTTCACACAAATGAGCATTTCAGATGAATAAAAAAGAAGGCCTAGAGAAAGCCTAACTATTAAAATAAATTCTACAACACGTTTCAAAAGAGTGTGTTACTTGGTGTCACTGGCTGTACTCCATCTTGTATAATTAGATTTTGCCTACATTAAATTCCCCCTGTAGTTCTAACAGGATATGTTTATTTTTTACTTCCTGCAGGAAAGCCTGCACTAATTTATATTAGCTAAGTTCTGCTCTAGAAGTGGCAAAATTTCATGTTAGATAACAGTGTTCTTTTCATAAAAACCATTTGAGCATGTCAAATGTTTCTTGCAGACTTTTGGGATTCCCTAAATCAAGGAAATTCCATCTGTCCTGCTTTAAATTCCTAGCCATGATACTATAACCATCAGCACTGAGCTAAGGACTTCACTTGGTTGCTGTGTGATGTGTAAAAAAATCAAATTTATCTGATCCTATGTAATATCTTTGAATTCAGTGTGATGGTGTAATAGGTGCATGGCCTTCCTTGATCAGATTTGCTTCCCATTTTGGCTGGTATAGTATTGCTGCCAGTACTTGCTTGTAGGTCAAGTTTTATCCTCATCTCATTAGCTACCAGCTGATGATGTCCAGAAGTCTTGAAGGTTTGTATTATTAATTGACTTCTCTTTTTCTTTTGACTAGGGTGGTTTTGTGGCTATTTAAGTATGCATCTACTTGGTGCTGTTCATCTCTGATTTACTTCAAATTAATTGAGATCAACATTAATAAAATTCAACAAAAAAGATTTTGCATGGTTCTTTACATTGTCACACTGGTAAATTCTTTAGACACAAAGGCAAAGGCAGTAGAATGGACTTTTCAAATTAATTTTAAGGAGTAAAAAATTCAGGATTGTGTATTTCTTTTATGTCTCAGTCACTTGCAATTGTATACCTGCCTAATGGCATTCTTTGTTCTAATCTCTTGGTCCCATATAGAAGCAGTGACCTAGTAGGTTTTAGTTTTGGTTTTGTTTATTTTTGAAATATATTGTGGACATATATCCCCCTTCTTTCTTCTAGAGCCAGGTAATATTCTTTAGGATTATGTAAAGTGCAGTGCACAGACAAATGTATTGCCACAGCAGCTGGAGAAATTTTATCCCCTGCTGCGGTCTTTCAATGTGGTTTCCTCATCAATTCAAACTATGAGCATGTGGCACTGCACTAAGAAAATCCATGAAGAAATTTCACCCAATACCTATTGTGAAAAAATTACTGCAAAAAACTCCCCCACCACTTAAAGCTCAAGCATTTGCCCACATCTGCCCCATTTTGCAAAGTAAAACTTTCCAAAGAATTATTATACTGTCCTCAGCACCTTGCATTTTTCCCCCTTATAATATATTTTCTTTTAATTTTAAAAATATCTGCTTTGAAGTTAGAGCTCTTTCTGCAGAGACCTAATGTACTTTAAACTTGTAGGTTTTTCTCAGGGCACCCTGAGCACTTCTTTGCCTAGTGGTCCACCTCAGCTGGCTGAAATCACTAGAGTGCTAACTTTGTTAATGAATAACTGGGGATTTATTCAGAGCTGAACATGAATAAAGGGTGCAACCATGTCTCTAAAAAATTAAAGGTTGCATCTATTCAAAAGAGGGGTATATATATATATCCATCATCTTTAACGGATATATATATTCTAAAATCAGGTCCCATATTTTTAGGAAAAATATTTGATGAGGGTGGTGTAACATCACTTCCACTGTGATAAATAGTGGTGACAGAAAGGAAAGATGCAGGACAGGAACTTGTGAGAACCAATTACTTCTTTAGATATTTTCAAATGCAGGAACAAGGGGTATGAATTTGCACATAGATACTTTCAAAATTTATTCAGAACTTTTATCTTTGATCCATCTGATTTTGGTAAACTACTTGTTAGATATGCACAATCTTTATCCAAGCTCGGATAGTAGGAAATGTACACATTAAAATCTGCCTGGCCACAACATAAGGCTGTTTGCTTCCTTCCACCTAAGGTTGTCCTAGATATCTTTTCCTTTCAGGATGTTAATAATGAGGAATTCTGTCTTTCACTGAAGATTTAGTATCAGGATGCTTGCACTATTAGAAATGTTGCCGGTGGATTCTCTTGCTTAGTGGCATCTTCCATAATTTGGCCTAATAGAACCACCATAGGCTCAGCAGGAAAGTGATGTATTTTGAGTATTTCTTTGAGAATACAGTTATTTTTGTATGGTGTCCCCTACTCACCTAGGAAAAGTTCCTGCTTTTATAAAGAATGAAAAGCTAAATTGCAACTTGGACCACTACACTTTACATTATTAATGTGCACAGCATATTTCACCTCTGAAAATGAAATTCTGACACAGACTTCCATGGGACCTTGAACAATTTACTTAACTTTTATTTGCCTCAGTTTCTAAATTTCAAAGGTAGACATCTACAAACAATATATAACTTATTTAAAATGTGTTTTAAAAAATGGACTGGGGAAAATTTCAGGAAACAAAATTATTGTAATGTCTCTCCAAGCAGTCATTATTTGTATGAAGCAAGCACTGTAATACTAGACATTTCATGCCTGAATTCTAAAGAGATTTAACCAGTCCCAGGTTTTTCTTTCAGAATTTCTTGCATAGAGACTGGCTTTTAAAGTCCCTTGGTCCCAATACCTTCCAGGAATTTCCTACAAGTAGCTCTTTACATATTTTTGTGTAGACTTTTTAAATTTCCACTTTGCATATAGGGATGCAGGGAAGGTGTTAATTTTTAAAAATACTAAATCACAAACTGCACATTTGTTGGCAGGGGGAAAGTCTGGGGTGGTTCATTTTGCATCCCATGTACAAAGATAGAAATAATCAAGCCAAAACTGGACTCAGAAATAAGTAGGGCTGAGAGTATAGGTGCACCTTCATTAGTATTGGTATTAGTATTAATATTTCTCTACATCAGAGAAAAATTTCTTGATTTTCTTTGCTTGGATTGCAAAACATTCCCAGAGTACTTGGACCAGACTCTGTTTAGAGTAAAGTAAATCATCAAATGTACTCTGCTCTGGGAGCAGATGTTGTGTGCTCTACATGCTCATAAGGGCTCAGTCTGTGGGACTGGAACTGACAGTTTTCAGTAACACTCCTGGAGTTAGTGAGGATGAAAACAATTTCCTCAGCACCAGCTACTTGATTCCACTGACCTGTTGCCATCAGGCCTCCCTCATAGGATCCTCCAGAGATCCTCCAATATGGCCATGGCCCAGGAACTCACTTCAGACCCCCAGGGCTGCTAGCCTTGGCCCAGGAATGCCCCAACCCTGTCTTTTCTCTTGTTGTGTTAATTTAATGCCTTAAATTCATTAAGAATACCTTCTTCTGGTTAAACTGAATCTTAGTTGTTGCTGATATGCTCTTTAACCTGAGTTCATTGAGCTGAAATACTGTGAAACTTGTGTGTCCCTAAAATTCCCTAATATTTTCTGTCTGAGTCATGCATGATGACCATTATCAAGTATGTGGGATCTGCATCTGAGGCTTGGGATGGGGATAATGGCCTCATCCTGCCTGACATATTAGAGGAAAAGCTTTTTTTTATGGTGCATTGATTTATAAGGTGAAAGGGGAAGGAAATGGAGTTCCATTTAAGCTAACACATGCCAATGTACATGTGGCAACTTTGATTTTTTCATTTTGTTTTTTGAGATATGGGCTGACCTTAATGACCCCTGCTTGAGTAGATTATTACCTGATTATTATTTTTATTAAACACTGGAGCTGCTGTGACACAGCAACCTGGACAGGTTGCCCTGCTGGCACATGCATGACATGACATGTATAAGGTACGGAATATCTGTGGGAACAATACACTCAGGAAAGAGTACCTCACTTTTCTGTCCTTTGAGTCTTTCCATGCAGTTTTTCTTTCCATATATAAAAAGTGAGAGTGTTGAGAAGCTGTCAGGGCAAAATATTCTGATCTGCCTTCCTCTGAAGAGGAAAGTGTGAACTCACCTGAGCTCAGCACTGGCCATGATTTTCTGGAGCTCTTACTGCCCAGATTTTTGGGCAGGCAGGATGGAGGGAAACGGAAATGGTGAGACAGGGTGAGAGCAGTGCAGCCTGTAGCAGTGCTGCCATTTTCCATGTTTGATGTGCTTTCCTCAGACCAGTACAAACCCTCCTCTGTCTTTGGATGAGCTGAGACTTCTCCTAACATCTACTAAAATAAAACTGTTTAAAATTAATTGTAGATATATGTTTGGAAACTGTCATCTGATGACACATTGCTCTCCCTATATGAGTATAGGAAAAACAAAACTTTTTAACCTTGTTCGGATGTTATCACAGTAATGTGTGAATATTTTGGAACAGTGACATAGGTTGCTTTCTACACATTATGAATGATTATTTGTATATAGAATAATGCAGGCTTGAAGACAGAAGGCATAAGAAATGGACTGTGAGACACACAAATGAGGGTACTGCAGGATGGTATTGCAGGGTGGTTACACACTGTGTTGTCCTTGAACTTCTACCATGGTACAAGACGACTCATTGGATTGATTTCCTGACTGAATCCCACACAGAGGGCAAGCCCCACATGTTTAACCTGTGTTCAGAGGCTTGTTCTTCTTCTCTAAAGATTAAATCTGTTCCCCTTTGCTTCTTCCCTAAAATTGCTAATTTTAAATTTTTTTGAATTATCGATACTATTTTAGACCTCTAAATTTAAGTATAAAGTGGCATTTTTGGCAATTATCTTAGACTGTAGACACCCACAGAGTATTTATTTACTCATTTTGTTTGGTATTGATTGATTTGATATAATAACCAATCTACTGCATTGTCAGTCATCCAGGGATTTGTTGCTAGGATCAGACAGACTATTTCTTAAGGATCATGACTAAAGAAAAAAGAAAACTTCACTGCCTCTAGGATTTGCTTAGTATTGAGTTTGTATGAAATATAATAAAAGCCCTTTACAGTTTTATTAATTTCCCAGAAAATACTCCAATACCTTTGTATACCTTGTAACTATAATTTCTCTTGATTCCTTCCTGAGATTCTATATATGCTTTTTTTTTTTATTTTTAAATTTTGCATTTTAATCTGAATTTCTGACAAGACCTGAATAATCCTGAAATAGAGACTTATGTTCTGATGATTCACTTTAACAGTGAAAGTGGATTTTTTTATTTTTGTGCTAGCTGGCAATACCTCTTGTAGCAATATTTCCTCTTATCCATCATAAAGTTTTTTCAGTTGACCTATTTGTAATTTATTTGAAAGAATTTTCATGTTTTAAAATATTCAATATATGATAATTTCCAAGATATTTCAGGGTAAAAAAAGGTGATGCAGACAGAAGTTGAGTTTGAATGTTTTGGTTTAGATATGAAATTTCACAAAAATAGGAATTGCCAGTAAAAAAATTTTATGCCTCCCTAGACAGGATTTGGCCTGCATAGCAAGAAAGGAGACCACCAGAAAGGTTATATTTTCTCATCTCATGTGTTGACTGTATCTCTTTCATGTTCAACTTTAAGAGACCTTAGTTTTAAAAAAAAATTAGAAATTGAAGTATTTTGAGCAAAAGGTTAAAAAGGGAAGACCATGGAGTGCTAGATATATACAGGCCTATGAAAAAGAAAGAAGCAGTAGTTAGTGCTAAGCTTGCTTACTGTTGTGTGTCTGGTTTGCTGCAGCAGTTCAGCCTCCCCATTCCAGCAGTTTGGCTGGAAGCCTGCTCTGAGAAAGGCCTTGTAATAAAGCCAACATTAAGAGGGTGGTGCTGTACTGCACCTCTCTAGCAAAACATGTGTGAGTTTCTCCTCAAACTGCGCAGAGTACTTCCATGTGCGTGAATGGATCAAGCAATGCAATGATTTTACCTGCTTGCTCTCAGCTGCTATCTGTGTTTGAATTCTTGTGAATTAACTCATTTGGAGCAGCATTGGCTAATAACCTTTGGCAGTAGCATAAAAGGATTGTACACATCTGGCTGTCTTTAATGCTGTTAGTACTCTTCACTCAAAAATTCTGAATAATATCCACATACAGGATCAGATATTTACTTTTCTCAAAGAGAAGTACTTATTTCTTTTGGTCTGTAATATAAAGGCATATTCCTCCTATTTCTAAATTACCTTTAGAAATGGCATTTAATCTTTAGGTCACAGCAAGGCAATGTCATGTAGCAGGCATGACATCAAGACTTTTGTGCCTAATAGTGCCAGGATAGTGTCTTCACAGCATTACTTTTTCCTACCTGATGACTTGAAATATAACAGGATTGTGGTGCTGGGGGATATTCTTGAAAGGCCAGAATAAATGCAACTCTTGACAGTGAGCACCAGATGACAGTGAGCACTAGCACTCTTGATGGACAATAACTGGTTGGGTGGCTTGGTCTGCAGAGTGGTGGTGAACAGGGTTGCTCTTCAGCTGTCCAGCTGACATTCTGTAACTAGTGGTGTTCCCTAGGGCTCAGTGTTAGGCCCAGCCCTGTTCAATATCTTTATTGATTACTTTGATGATGGATTCGAGGGCACTCTGAGTAACTTTGCAGAGGACATCGGGTTGGGCAGGAATGTTAATCTTCTTGAGGGTAGGAAGGCTCTGCAGAGGAATCTGGATAAGCTGGATCTATGGGCTGAGGCCAGTGATATGATGTTGAATCAGGCAAAGTGGTGAGTCCTGCACTTTGGTCACAGTAACACCACACAAACTTAGAGGCTGAGGGATACAGTGGCTGGAAAGCTTTCTGTGGAAAAGGGCCTGAGGATGCTGGTCAACAGCAGTTGAACTTGAGCCAGAGTGTGCCCAGGTGGCCAAGAAGGCCAGTGACATCCTGGCTTGGATCAGAAATTATGTGATCAGCAGGACTAGGATCATCCCTCTGTACTCAGCACTGGTGAAGGCACACCTTGAATCCTGTGTTCAGTTTTGGGCCCCTTACACAAGAAGGGCACTGAGGTGTTGGAGCGTGACCAGAGAAAGGCTGGGGGGCTGGTGAAGGGTCTGAAGCACAAATCTGATGAGGGGCAGCTGCTGAGCTGAGGGCATTTAGAGGAGATGAGGAGGCTCAGGTGAGACCTTACTGCTCTCAACAGCGAGCTGGAAGGAGGTTGTAGCCAGGTGGGAATGAGCCTCCTCTCTTGTTAAATGAAGGACAGCACAAGAGGAAACAGTTTCAAGACAGCTTTCCTGGTAGAGGTTTAGATTGGAAAATTTCCTCCTGCACAGGGTTGTCCAGCACTGAAACAGGCTTCCCAGGGAAATTATGGAGTCACCATATCTGGAGGTATTTAAAATACATGTGTATGTGGTGCTTAGGGACATTTCAGTGATTGACTTGGTAGTGTTTGATTTATGGTTGGACATTCTGATCTTAAAAGTCTTTTCCAACTTTAAGGATTTTATGAATCTCAAAATGCATTCCGGAGGCACCTATTTGGAATAACCTTGAAAAAAAAAGAAAATCATAAAAAAAAAAAAAAAACAAAAAAACAAACAAAAACTAGAAGGAATACTGCAGTTTATGTTAGTGAGTACAAGATCATAGAAAAAAGTTCAGTTACAGGTGAGATGCACAATCTCTGTTTATAGAAGCTGTGTAGTAGCATAACACTGTCTTTTCCATTTCAGCTGAAGTGGGTACACCTAGTGAAGAAAAGGCTTCCTGTGGTTAAGAATAAAACACCCTCCCTAGCTTTTGTTAGTAGCACAAGCACATTTTAATATAGATGTATAGAAGTTTATATTGCAGTCAACTGGTTCTGCACTTTTGGAATATATATATGCGTTATAATGATGAATGACACAGTGCTTAAGGACAAAATTAGGTGTTTATTTATGCATCTGTTTGGAATATGAGTAGCAGATTATTTTGAAAACTCAGTATTTTTCTACATAAATGCTTTTTTTTTTTTTTTTTTTTTTTTTTTTTTTAATATTCAAGAGGAAAAATTA
>VWZN01022265.1:57613-97678 GCA_013396955.1 Regulus satrapa | reverse complement strand
TTTTTTTTTTTTTTAACATTCAACAGGTAGAATTAGCATGGAGTGTTTCAGACATAGTGAGATGCCTTGCTCCAAAGAGATTCTCCCCCTGGACTAGACAGGGCACTCTACTGTATTCCTGACCTGAAACAGATGCTGTGGACTCTCATCTCACCTCATATCACAGGGCACTGTTCCCCACAAGGCTTTTAGGAGGCAGTTGTCTCTCTGACTTTTTTTCTTTTTTTAAAAAGTTATTTATATTTCTTAGAGCAGAGGCTTGACAGAATAAGAGTCTCAGACTGAGAGGCACTTCTGGTCATCATTCATACAATCTCCTGGTTCAAATTAGGGTCAACTATAGCAGGTTGCTCCAGGCTGTGCCCAGTTGGGTTTTGGATATCTCCAAGGATGGAGACTCCACAACCTCTCAGACTAGAGAGAGAGGCATCAATCACCCTTACATTTAAGTGGAGTTTCTTGTACTTTTATCTGTGCCCATTGCCTTTTGTTCTGTCACTGGGCTCCACTGAGAAGAGGCAAACTCTGTCTTCTTTATTCCCTCTATCAATGTGGTTTACCTATTTATAAGATCTCCCTGAGTCCTTTCTTCTCCAAGATGAGTCCCAACTCTTTCATCCTCTCCTCATGACAGGCGCCAAACCCTTAATCTCCTTTGTGGCCTCTTGCTGGGCTTGCTCTGGAATGCCCACATTGTTCATATAGTGGGGAGCCCAGAACTGGCCCCTGCACTCCAGCTGTGTCTCCCCAGAGCTGAGGAGGGGGGAGGGCTCACCTCACTGAACCTCCTGGGGGCCATTGGCCTCCTTAGCTCCAAGGGAGCATTGCTGGCTCATGGCCACAGCTGGTCACTGGGATGTCCAGGTCTTTTCTGCAGAGCTGTGTTCCAGTCAGTAGCTCCCAGCCTGTATGGGTGCATCTGGTGATTATTCTGGGGTGCAGGACTTCGCAGTTGCCTTTGCTGAACTTCATGAGGCAAGCTTTTTGTTTGTCTGTTTCTGCAGCCTCTCTCAATGGCAGCTCATCCACTCCTGTCAGCTCCTCTCTGCTGTGCCCCACCTCTTGTTCTCCTGGAGCAAGAAACCAAGCTCTCTGCTGAAAGTAACTCCAGTGGGAGAGGCCATGAGGCTCTGGTATGGATAAGGTCTGGACTGTTTGAACCTGGATTAGAATTTTTTTTTTATTTCAANACCTGGATTAGAATTTTTTTTTTTATTTCAAGAAAATAAAAAATATTATTTTTTATATTTTTAATATTTTTAATATTTTTTATATTTTTTAATATTTAGCTTGATTACCTAAAAACATTCTGGAGGGTTATTGCTATTACCAGCACAAAGAGTACTTAAATTCACACCAAATCAAGAGCTCTAAACAGGTAGACAAAAAATTTTTGCTATCTGGAGAGGTAAATAAGGAAGGAAAGAGGTCTTAATGGCAAAAGTCAATAAACAGAAAGGTAATTTTGATGGTTGAATTTTGAATGGATTTAGGGAAGTGAGCTTAGTACTGGGAAACAAAGCTAACACCTGGAAGACAGAACGTGGGACATGAGATGGGTAAATCTCAACAGAGAGAAGAGACTGTCTCTGCAGTTATTTCAAAGGGAAACCAGCAAAAGCTGAAAATGGACTAGATGTGAGACTGAAGAAAGTCAAATCCAGAAATAATCTAGGACAAAACCCAGGTGTTTTTTGATTTGTCTGCCAGCACCCTGACAGCAAAAGATTTGCATTAATACTGAAAAAAAAAAAAGAAAAAAAAAAGAAAAAAAAAAGGGGGGGGGGGGGGGGGGGGGGAGCAATGAAAAAACCAACTCCCNGGGGGGAAGAGGTGGTTAAAAGATTTTCCTTGGAACTGACCTTATAACCTCAACATCAATAGTTAAGGGAAGATTTTTACTTATTTTTTTGGATTAGGCTTTTTTGTTTTTTAACTTTCAAACTTTTGATGTTGATATTTTACGTGGAAGTTTTTGAATGCAACTACATTGGGTCATAACTTACAGAAAACGACAGGGCTGGGGTTGCTACTTCCAAAGAATGACTAAGTCATAACATAGTTCAACCAGAGGCTCACAAGTGAAATGGATCTTGAAATCAAAATACACTGCTAAATGAATACATCAGATCGTAACTACTCTAAATCATCATCATTCCACGGTCGTCAGTGTATTTTCATGGCTATTCTTGAGGAGAATTTGTCCTGTGTTTGAGTTGCTGAAATCCAATGTAAGGCAAAGATCTTCTTCTGGTCTCAGTGGGGCTTACAGACATGCGTCCTCCTGTCCAGTTATGCCAGGTTCTTCCTGAGTCCTGAGGGAATGCCTCCTGGGAAGAAGCTGGTATACAAAGACACAGCTGTGGGCACCCTTTCACAGGCTGTAATTTATTAATCAGATGACTGTTGCTTAGAAGGACTTGGACAGGTTTTCTTCTTCCTCTCCTCTGCCTTCACACATTCTCTTGGGTGTAAATCCCCGAGGAACACAGTTAATGGATGTTGTAAAGTGTCTGTATAAAAGACACACACATACCTCTGAAAATAGCTATGCTATTGCATGTAACACACTAGGAAACTTAGGATGATTCCTAAGTTTTGTAAAACGTGGGAAAAAAAATTCCTTTAAAGTGTACAGTTCTTTCCAAATTTCATAGATTATTGTTCATAGCTTGCTCTGGTATCAGCTTTTGAATGAGTCATGAAGAAGGAGAAAAAGGAATTTCTTACCCTTTCCTCCATGTGATGACAAGAAAAAAATTATCTATAAGTTTCACAATGTCCTCATTCATGTAAGATTTCTGTTGTATTTAATTTGCCTTCCCTATTGACTTTCATGAGAAATTCTCCTGAGCCAAGAACTTCTAGGATTAGACACTGGGGAGATTTAGGGTTGTTTTTGAAGACAAGAGAGAAGTCAGGGTATAACTGACTGTCTAGATTTGTGATACTAACAGATAATTTACTTTATATTACAAAATATATTTATGGAAGAAAAGCATTACTGATGTAATCCATTGTGAATTAGACATTTCCAAATTCCTAAGTGAAAAGTCAAAAATCAGCTAATATGTTTTGCGCATTGATTTGACAATTACGGACCTGTTTTAAATATTTATAATCCTTCATGTATTAATAAAAGATCTGTGGTGTATTTTAAAAATAAAATGAAATATCAGTATTATGTCAGCTCACCACAGACTCCTGTATTAAATCTTTGCTGAAGAGAAAGACATTGGGTGTTTATACAGATAATACAGTATAGTCACTGCATTCCACATTATTAATTTGCCCACTCTCAGTCTGAATTGATTTTTTTACTAAGTCTGGAGTATCTGGAGGTGCCACATCTATTCTCTTGCCTGCATGTTAAATGCACAACTTCATTTCCTCTTGAATTGGCAACACAAGAAGGTTTTTCTTCTCCAGGGTTTGACCCTTCAGAGAGATATTTCATTTAGGAGTGCTTTTGGCATAATTCTAATTGCTGGGGAGCAGTAAGGTCAAATCATTCCACAGAGGAGGATGAGCTTACAGCAAAGTACAACCCAGATGCAGAGATCTCAGCAAGAAGGTGCAATCCCATAACGCTGCTGACAGCGACAGGTCCTGTGGACAGCCAGCAGTCAGTCATCAGACAAGATGAGGTGAAGAGCCTGGGATGCAGTTTATCCAGGCAGTGCAGCAAATGCTGGTTTTTAGCAGAGCTGACCACCAGGTAAGCCTCCGTAACACTCACAGCCGTGTAGGCCAAGTGCTTTTTGGAAGTCAGTGCAAGAGTTGCATTTGTCCTGCTATATTCAAGTGCAGACAGTGTCAGGCCCAAGCTCTGCTCCCCCCACATATCTGCTGTTGTCATTTTGCAATTCACACTACTGCATCCCTTGAGCAGTCCCCAGCCTTGACACCAAAGAGGCAAATGTTCAATTTTTATAACTTGTAGATTAAAAAAAGAGTTAGATCCTGTACCTGTGGTTAGAGTAAGTTCAACTTCTCTGGTCTTTTAAAAGAATCCTTTCTTCCCTTTTCCTCCTTAAATACATTTTGTTCACCTTTGTTTCAACACTGCCTCTGTTATTATAAGACAATGATTTTTAGGAATGTATTTCACACTCTTCATTGATTACTGAGTAGATGTTAATTTTAGAAACATAATGTACACTAAAAGTTAATAAAACACTTAGTATTACTTAGTATTTATATACACTTAGTATTAGATTTGCCTTTCAAATAAGTAACTTTATCTTAATACTGCACACAGATTGATTCCACAGGTTGCATAATGTAGCTAGTATAGATATGCAGTACCATTGATGGCTAATCTAAAAAATCAGTCTTGTATTGCACCACCTGTTCTTGGTGCAATAAAATTGCTGTTTTACTAGCAATTCTGGTAAAAATGAATGGTTAAGGGATCTTGGGCAGCTCTGTAAATTTTGTGTTCTTTTTTATCAGGGCAATTTTGTTTTCTTATTTTTCAGTTACTATGAGCTATTCTTCCAGCCCTCTATGAACTCTTAGTGTTTCTGTATTTTGAAATCTTCTGTTTATAAACTTTTTTTTTCAATGTCTGAAATTNTTTTTTTATCAGGGCAATTTTGTTTTCTTATTTTTCAGTTACTATGAGCTATTCTTCCAGCCCTCTATGAACTCTTAGTGTTTCTGTATTTTGAAATCTTCTGTTTATAAACTTTTTTTTTCAATGTCTGAAATTGCTCATGTTGAACCAACATGGTTTTTAGTCTCCATGGTCAAGTTCTAAAAGCACTCAGTGCTTTTAGCTAGTTCACTTGTTCAGTAGTGAAACAAATTATGAGATATGACTTTGTACATGTCATATTACAAGGGGCAGAGAATGATTCACCTCTGATCAATGAACCTGCATTCACTGAGCATTGTACAAGGTTCTCAAGGTCTTAGATCAGGATGCAAGCGTAGTGATCTTTTCTTTGTATGTTATTTTGTGTGCTAACACATGCTTAAAAGCTCAGTAGGTTTTCTTTATTTAAATGACCTCAGTATCTTATTAAACCACCTAACTTTGTCATTATGTTTCCGTTCTTATGGTCATTGGGATGACACAGAGGAAAATCTATAATTTCCAGATGGAACAATTCTTCAATAAGACAATGTTTTCTTCTCTTTTCCTCTGTTACAGAAAACTAGTGAGAATGAAAAGTCAAGACAATCTGTTCTACAGAAAAAAAATTCACATGTCTCTGGGGAAGACTATATGAAAGTAGCATATGGAGAAAAAGAGCTTTAAGAAATATGTAGTTCTACTTTGTAACAGTATATTTCTTCTTTGACTTTTTTTTTGTTTGGTTTTTGTGTGTTTTTTTAAAATTTTTTTTTGTTGTTTGTTTTGTTTGTTTTCCAAATATGTAGTAGGAAAGGGAATTTTCTCTATATTGTGTAAAAATATATTCACTACAGTCTAGAGGAGGGTGAAGATATTTATAGTTAATTAGCTTTTTTGATACCTAATTGATCTGAATGTCTGTAAAATCATTGCCTTAATCCTTTCTAAACAGGGAGCATTTGAACTCCTCCATTTCCTCTCCTTTTTCCCTCCTGATTGCCTTTCCTACCCCCAGAATAGACTCCTTGCATAAGGTACAACCTGTCTTAGTGGATAATGACAAGTTGATGATGATAAGTTGATGGAAAGACTATTTAATTACCATTGCAAAAGTTTTTATTGTGATCATATAAATTCTTTATCCTTTCAGAAGACAAAATATTTTCTTGAGAATTTTTTTCTAGATGCATTCTCACCAGGTCCTGTAAAATATATCTTGATGGAAATGGTTTCCTGAAATACATGGCTAAAAAACATTTCACTGAAAAATTAAATTTTCACAAGCTATATATGTTTAGTATGATAATTTGGATATTTCCTCTCATCTGCCTAATTTTAAATAGAACTGGACTAAGCTGAGACATTTTAGTTCCTTAATATGACTAAATTTTTGGTTTGTTTGTTTTCAAGTATTTCAACATCATCTATCCAGAGACAAAACAAAATAAAAAAAAGCTCTTGGAAAAACTGCCTGTAATCTTGGTACTGAAGCAGAAGGAATTTTTCCTGTCTTTCATCATCCTCCAAACTGAATTCCAGTCAAGCTTCTGCAGTCTCATTTTCTGTGTCATGAACTCATAGAAATTCATGTAAAAGAAAATGCCTTGTATGAGGACAGTTTCTTGAAGGGGAAGAGGTAGACAGCATGAAGCAAATGTGACCCTTGCTCAGTAGGGTTCAGACTAAGTATGGGTGTGCACCTGTCTTGCACAAGGTAACTGAGGCTACCAAAGGTAGGCAGAGAATCAGAAAATCATAAAATGTTTTCACCTGGAAGGGGCCTTTAAAGGTCATCTAGTCCAGCCCCTCTGCCATGGGCAGCACCTTTTCCTAGACCAGGTTTCTCAGAGCCCCATCCAACCTGACCTTGAACACTTCCAAGGATAGGGCACCCACAGCTTCTCTGTTCCAGTGCTTCACCTCTATAATCATAAAAATGTTGTTCTTTATATCTGGGCTGAACTGACCTTCCTTTAGTTTAAAACCATTGCCCCCTGTCCTGTTGCACCATGCCTGGTTAAAAATTTGTACTCATCTTTCTTATAAGCCTCCTTCAAGTACTGAAGGGCTGCAATTACTCCCTGGAGCCTTCTCTTGTCTGGGCTGAACAATCCTGAAACTTTGACTCCTCTTCACAGGAGAGATGCTCCCTCCCTCTGACTGTTTCTGTGGCCCTCCTTTGGTGTAATTGTAACAGATCCAAGTCTCTCCTTTTCTAGGGGTCCCAGAGCTGGACACAGCACTCCAAGCAGGGTCTCACCAGAGCAGAGGGGCACAATTACTTTCCTTGACCTTCAGGCATAACAAGTAAAGAGAGGGTTTTATGTGGCTCTTAAAGATGATGCAGAGCAGCCTTGTGTTGAGCAAGTCACTTAAGTGTGTCCCTGGAGGTCAGACATCAGACTCAGGACTGTTCATTTGCTACTGCTGTTTTCTTGGGATGCCAAGCCCTGTAGAACTGTGGCAACTTCTTGCAAAGAGCCCTCTTGACTGAGGAATTCAGCTACTCTCTTCAGATAGTCAGCACTCAAAGCCACAGCTAAAAATTGCCTTCCTGAGGTCTGATTAGAATCCTGAGATAAATCTATCACCACTGCTATGAAGCAGACTGTGGGTTTTTATTTATTTATTGACTTTAGTAAGTCCAGTTGGTGTCTGCTATGTTTCTTACAAAATCAGATGCTACAACAAACTCTGCAGGGTAGGATCTAGGTTGTGATTAAAGCCTTCACCTTTAAATGCCCTCCTCAATGTACCCATGTGTGGCCTATAGCGTCTAGCCCACCCTAACTATAGGAAGGTGTAGTCTTCTGGTGGGCAAACCTGGAAAGAGAGATTTGCCATGTCCTACTCTGTGGCTGGCTAAGTCAGTCACCCTTGAGCTCAGGGAATTTTAAATTTCACCCTTACTTGTAAAGTTCACTGTTTCTAACTTGTAGCCTTACCCTATTAAACTGCTCAGATTATACCAACATCTGTAAGCCCTCCCCTACACAGATCAGTACAACGCTAAGTTGACAATACTGTCTATGAGTGATTGTGAATTAGCATGATTGTTCTGAAAGTGTAATAGCATCAGAGATGTGATTGTTCCATTACAAGAGACCCTTATATTAAATTAAAAATTACTGTACAGTTTGATGCAGGAAATGCTATTTTCTAAGAATGATAGTGTACTGGCAGAAAGTTGCATGCAAACCTTTTTTTTCCCCTAGAGAACCAGAACAGGTCCTTTGGATCTACTAGACAATAAAAAGTGAGTAAGCTGGATTCTAATATACATCCATGAATTTATTAAAAATTGTAAATAAATAAACTCCTTTCTGAAATTCAAATAATGCTAAAACATATCTACTCTTTATACAAGGCTCTCCAAAAGAAACTCTTCAAAAGAAGTTTTAGTAAAATTATAACAAAATTCTCTATGTCAAGTGATGTCATCATGGTGTTTTCTGACTTTTTCGAAAAGCAGAATATACAAGGTTCATCAACTTTTTTCTTTTTTGTCCCAGTTTTATGCAAAGAACTTAAATATCTTTAGGATAGCACTCTCAATGTTATAAGATGATGAATAAATAACATGTTCATTGTTTTTTTCCCTCAGCCATTAATACATCTTGTTACCAATGTGGGTTGGTATTAGTAAAATACAGCCCTACAACTAAGTGAGGTACATAGGGTTCTGTGCATCTGTGCTTATATATTTTAAGCAATAAAATGATGTCACCTTCATTGGATCACCTAAATCTAATTTTATGTGATTATGACACATGACTTGATCAATCACAACAGAAGCAAACACTTTCTGCAAAAACCTTCATCTAGCTAAAATTTATTTGCACACCTTAAAAACCTGCAGCTCTTGTGACATATTAATTGTCTGCCACAACATGAGATTTATTTCCCATATGTTAGGGGGAAAACAAACCCTATCCTACCTGATTTAAAGTAGTTACTCAGAGACTGAATTACTTCCTTTACCCATCCATTCATTTTCACTCTAGGATGTACATTTATATTAACATGGTAAAATGAAACAGAGAATAGATTTTCCTTAATGGGGGGAGAAAAAAAAAAAAAAAAGACTGGAAAAGGTTTTTCTGTTTCTGCTCAAATTGCTCCAAGGTAAATAATGCTAGGTTTTGATCACTGTGAATAAACACTTTTTTTTCGTTGATGCTTGGAAGTTTTCCTGATGAAGAATAGTTTTTGAAGAATGAATAAGCTTTTTGGAAGAAGTTTTTTAACTTTGAAATTAGTGTTAGCCCTGGGCAATGATTAAAGACTTCAGTGGTACTCCTAAAACTCCATCTTTCCCTTTGAGACAAATTAGACATATTTTTATTTATTTTCAGCTAATGGTCATGCAGAAAACTGTGAAGTAAACCAGAAATTGCTTTCCATGTGAATTCTGTGGTGCTACTTTTGTCTGAAAAGCATTCTAAGCTCTTGCAGTGCAGTTCAAAGAACATTCTGCTTTTCGAAAAAGTCAGAAAACACCATGATGACATCACTTGACATAGAGAATTTTGTTATAATTTTACTAAAACTTCTTTTGGAGAGCTTCAAAATTTCAAAAAAAGTTTTAGTAATCAAAATATTTCTGGGTTCTTTTTAGTTTATTCTTATTTCTGTAGAGACAAACTGATATGGAGCAGGGACTTGCATAAAGAAGTTTTCTATTTGACTATGTAGTTGTTAATGATACTCTGTAAATGCTGACTTGATCTGTTACACTTGCATGTACCTATTAGAATGGATATTCATTTTTCCTTAAAAATAATCATGCATGCCCTTGGAATGTACTCAGAAACTTTTAGGATTTTGGTTTCCTTTGGCAGGCTTGGAATCTACGACTTCAACTATAACATGTTGCATTTGCTAGCAGACACTCGGGTACCATAATTCATCTTCATTTTTAGTCACTATTTGGAGCTGATATGTATTTTTCAACTGAGAGCTAATTTCAATTAAATTTGCTTTTCACTTTACAGAAACATATCAAATAATACTTAGCTTGACTGCAGTTTAATTCCATTATGCCACATTTCCAATTTTTATATTAGCTCCTCTTTGTGGATGTAGACAATAAAATATATAAAAAACCCCACCTATACTCCAGAGTGCAGTTACGTTTAATAGCTTCTTATTTGCAGTAAATTATGCAAAATTTAGGAAATTCAAATCACTGGTTAAGCTGTACTGAGTTTACAAAATTTCAAAGACCATCTGGGAGATAATTGTGTATTTTACTTGGAATAAAATGTTTAGCAAGAAGGCTTCATTTTATGGGTGCAAAAAAGCAAGAGGTCACTATTTTGAAAAGAATAAGAAAGTAGGTAATATGTTCTTCTGTAAAAACCTGCATATATAATTCAAAAGTTGGACAATACTGAAATATTCAGTAAAGAACATTTATCATCCACTGTATCTTAAGATACTAGATGTGCGAAGGTGCCATGCAGATAGTTAAATGCAATGGCATTCAGATTCCAGAAGGCAGGATTGCAATCCTCCTTAGGCCCAAGAAGGTTTATTATACTTTTGATCACAGCTTTACAGTCACACTGGCAGACCATTTACATTTGACAGTGAGAAAGAGAAGATTTAGCACATGGAATGTCAGTAGATGAGTCAAGTACCACATCTAACTCAAACACTAATGATAAATGCTTAAAGTTGCATGACTTGTAAAACAGACTGACCTAAAATGTCTCTACCTTTTAAAAAACATTCATAATGATGGTCTTAATAAACTTTCACTAGAGCTGCTCTGCCATTGCAATTGCATCATCCTACAGGCTGGAGTAGTCTCAGGCTTGGAATGAGTCACAGTGCTTAGTGCAGCAATATATCCTTAGGTTCACTTTAGTAGCATGAGGTCATACTTTAATCATAAAATTGAATTTAGACTAAATAGAATAAGTCATTAGTAAATACTAGGAGGAAAGTTTCATGTCATAAATAACAAATAAATACATTTTATCCATTTTGTCAACTTGTCAAGTTAGTCAAATCACTTACTGAGATTTGAGTTACAGAACCATAGAATGGTTTGAGCTGGAAAGAACCTTAAAGACCCTCTAGTTCTAACCCTCCTGTCATGG
The DNA here is from genome assembly GCA_013396955.1 of Regulus satrapa. NCBI lineage: Eukaryota > Metazoa > Chordata > Aves > Passeriformes > Regulidae > Regulus > Regulus satrapa. The sequence continues at coordinate 86,989 of VWZN01022265.1, read as the reverse complement.
GCAGGGATGTCACTCACTAGATCAGGTTGCTCAGCATCTCATCCAGCCTGGCCTTGAACACTTCCAGGTGCGAAGGAAGCAGATTCTTTACCGAATTCTAATTTAAAAGCTGAGATATGTATTCCTGGCAGTTTTCCCAAAACATTATTTTTGAACTAGATGAGATATTAGAAACAGTTTATAAGTAAAGCACTTGCTCAATATTGCTGTTACAGAGAACAGAATCATCAAAATGCCCACAGATACTTCAGTAGCCCAGTCCTTTTTAAAAATGTTTTTATCAGGAAGTGGATCATGCATGGGGCACATGATGAAATAATATATATAGTCCAGAAGGGATAATTCATAATATTTACAATTAGATTTTAAAATGTCTTTTCTGCTTTTAATCCCAGAATCCCCTTTTACTTAATGTCTTAAGGCTTTGCTCTGACATGTTGCAAAAGTGGGCCAGGACCCAAATGTTGGATCCAAACATGTGGAAATTTTGGATTCAGAACTACTTAATAGTTAGGAATAGGCTCTTCTTTCTCTCATAAACTGAAGTGAAACAGCTGTGAAAAAACACTGAGCTGCGATGAATAAGATAGAGATGTCTGTGATTTAATTGAATTGGACTCTGTATCTAGCCTGTATTTAAATTCTAATATTGATCCAACATCAATACACATCCAAATTTAACCATTTTTAAAAACTCTTGAATTACTGCCACTGTAAAATGTTTGTTGGCTTTTTCATTTGAAATTTACTAACTTGGCATTCAATGATACTTAGTGGCATCACAGATACTTGATAGTGACATCTAACTAAATATATAAAAGAAAAAGTAGCATTGAATCTTCATTTTGGATATTGAGGTCTTTCAAGTTCTTTCTATTTTGGTGTTATTATGACATAATTATAAGAATTTATGACTGTTACCATACAGAAGCAGTTAGTGAAACTACTAGTACTTTGCATGGTTTCATGAATATTTGCTTGGCATAGGGCTAACTATTAAGTGTATGTATTTTTATCTTATGTGGAGGATTTGTGATGTGATTGCAAAAAATATTGTTAGTTTCAGTAAGAATTTTATGCACTGTATACCTAGCATAAAACTCTCTTGTTCCAGTAATTAATGCTTATTTAGCCGTCTTGTTTTATTATTTGAAGTTTTGACATTCTGGACTTCTACCACAATACTTTGAGTTCTGTAATTTTTTTTAAAAGGTTTTAAGTTGGCAGATAATATTACATTTCCAAAATAATTTTCAATGTAAAATGAAGCAAATGTACTATGTATTGTTGCTAGATCAGAGATAAAATAAGGAAGCTGGAGTTTGAAATTGAGATTTCTTTTAAGGTTTAAGTTTTAAGCAGGGATAAATATGGATTATCATGAAATATGACTATCATAAAATTGTTTATGAGTACAGCATTGCTTTGCTTCTTATATTATAACAGCAAAAAGAAACATATATTTCTCTTTAATATAAAGAGTTTACTCTATAAGTCTAGAGTTGTAACTATTTGTTTTTTATTGAGATAGAAAGAAAAAGAATTTTGGAAAAAAGTCTGTAAAATATAAGAAAATTGTCTCTGTAATTTTTCTTTTTGGTTTTTATATACTATTTTTCTTATATGAATGGCAGATTCAAGTGAGCGAAGATTACCTTTCTGCCTTATTGTTCTGTTTCAGATGCCAGCATCCAGTCAAGGCATGAAATTTATTTTCTGAGTCAGAGACCTGTGAAATTTGAATCGAATTGTTCAACAGTGTCATTCTGGGTAAATATTCATGAAACACATCTGAAGAAACTATCATCACTTCTTCAGAAGTTTTACCAGTAAGAGAAGATAGATATCTGAAGAGTGTGCTCTTGGTCATACCATCTCGTTATATTCTGTGGAATTAAATTCTACTTTCTCACTTTTTAATATATTGATTATTTTTCAAAATAATGCTGATCATGAGAAAGGGGGTTCTCTTTTTCCAGGAGATAGTTCTGTTTGTTGAAGAACCCTCAACCAATCAAAAGGAAGAAAAAATGTCAGATCTTTATTTTTTTTATGAACCATGCAAGAATACATACATCCCTTAATAAATACGTGTGAAAATGCAGTTTAAATGGTGCTTTTATTTTTGCCCTTCTAATCAATTTGTAATGAAGTTTATTTAAAATTTTTGAAGTAAATACAACATTCTCTAAGAGTAGTTTTCAGTCTGACATTTATAAAAAGCTTGAAGGAGTTAGGCTGGGTTTTTTACACTTATTTTACTTGTTTAAATCATAAAAGTAATGGAGTGATGTCGGAGATGTAAGAAAAGTTCTGCGATCATTGTATCCATTAAAATAATAAGTGCATGGAAGTGGTGGCTGACATTCTAACCAAAAGCTCACAGCTTATACAGGAGCGCTGGTAAAGACACTTTGTACCCTACACCAGGTAACAACGCATCTGCAAAGACTTTAGAGTATGAACTTAACCAGCAGAAATTTAGTGCCTGAATTTAAGAGAAATTTGTTCACAAAAGAGAGAAGAAAACAGATTTTCAGTAGTTGCTGCACTTTGATGAAAATTTGGCTTTTTTTAAGGGTCCGGGATTTCTAATGAAGACAACGTGAATTTCCTAGTTAGAATTGAATCCAGCATAGGTGGAGTCAGTCTTTCACTGATATAAAATATTGCAAAACAGACTTAAAAAGGGAATAAAAAAATATTAGTGTAGTCCTTGGGGCAAAATTTGATCCATAGCTATGAGAATATGAAAAATGCCTTTGTTTTTCCATGATATCCCTTGGTTAACTGCACCATTTGGCTTCACTAGCTGGTCCCAAAGTTCCTAATACACAGGAATTGCTTTCTCTTTAGTCACTGCTATACCATAGCTGGCAAAAGAGAACTGAACTGCAGTCACCTCAATGCTGACCCATTGTTCAAACTATAATACTTAACTATTGCCAGACCACATTAGAAAACTATGTGTATATTTTATTAGCAGAACTGCATATGTTGTGTTATCTGAGCAATATGAATCATAGAATTTAGATGGAGTGTATTACCAGGCCATTCCACAACCAGGGAAGAGCTGTTACACAAGCAATTTCAAATGAGCCTTTAATTTGGTCTTTCATTTGTTGGCAAATGTTAAATACCTGGCAATAACAGGTAGGCATTTGCAGAATCAAAATGCACCTATATTTCTCCCTGCAGCACCATCTCTAGCTTCTTACTTGCTGGGGTTTTTAGTTGTATTTCTCATTGTGACATCCTATTTTTGAGGATATATGATGTTATGAGTGGCATTGGCTTGTTGAAAGCCATAATTTAAGAGTAAGATGATAATTTTACCTAGGTTTTAGGCTACAGAGCTGACTTCTTGCACATGATCACACTTTGCATAACACATTGCCACAGAACTGGACATGTGTCTGTCTTCTCAAGGCACATGCTGGACTGCATGTGCTGTGGTCTACTGGCACATTTAGGAAAGAAGGGAACGGAGATTTTGTTTGCAAAATATATGTCTGCTACTGGTTGGTGATCATTCATTTGCTGCTCTTATCAGATTCACCCACACACGTAAATTTAAACTTCATCTCATTAGATTACAGTGTTTATGAAATGTACCAAGACACAACAGGCATAGATGGTAGCAAAAAGTCATTAAGTCACTGGAATGAGTTCAGCAGAGGGCCACCATGCTGGCTGGGGCTGGAGCATTTGATGTAGGAAATGCTGCCCAGAGAACTATTTTTTTCTGTCTGGGAAAGGGAAGGCCAAGAGAGGATCTTATTGCTGCCTTCAGTTACCTAATGTCTGGTTATAAGGAAGCTGAGACCATACTCTATTTGGAAGTGCATAGCGAAATGACAAGAGGCAATGGACAAAACAGAAATTCCAAATAGATATTAGGATTTTATTTTATTTTTTAATAATGGGAGTAATCAAACACTGAAGCAAACTGTACTGAGACTGACTAATTTCCATCCTTAGAGACTCTAGGAACTGGAAAAGCTGGTCTAACTTTGAGGCTGACCTTGATTTGGGCTGGGGGCCGGATCAGAGGTCCTTCCCCACTTAAACTATTCTATGATTCAATGAAAGTCAATGTATGGATTTTCAGTTAGACAGAAAGCTGATTTTGCCTAACATTATTTTCTTGCTTTCGTTGCTGCGCTTACAATAGAATAGACAAAGTGGAGGTCATTGGTTATACTTGCCATGTAAATTTTCAGTACTGTGGGCTGTTATCCAAACTGAAAGGAAAAAATTATTCAGCAATGAGTCTGGATCCTTGGCAACTGCTCTATAATCCATTTGTTGGCTGTTTATTTTTCTGTAGATGTAGATTATTTTGCCTGAGCCAAAGATCTTAGAAATTAATGTGTAAATATGTGTTTAAACCTGTTTGCCAATAAAAGAGGCAAAGTAAAATGAAATCAATGCATCAGGGAGAGATTCACTGATGTGAGTGGCCTCATCTTCAAAACAGCCAGAAAACATCAGAAATAACCTTAATGTACTTTAATATAGTGAAAAGACTTAAAATGCTGGGCTGTTTCTCTGTATTAGACCTGATTTTTCTGTGATTTTTTTTCAGATATTTTACTCCAGCAGTTTTCTTGTGAACAGAAAATATGTGAGATGACCCTGGAAAGTGACCCACAGAATGGTACAGTCTACTTTCCTGTATGCTTTTACTAGTTTTCACCTATTTCCCTTTTCTGCTTCTGTGTGTAGAATCCTAACAGCAGGAAAATTTTGTTTTCCCAGGATGAAGAAAGAAAACATCAGCCTCACCATCTGAATTCCTATTAATGGTATTGCTGTGTCTCATGTTTTTTCAAGTGCTCAAGAGAATTGAGCCTGTCAGATACAGATGTGCATAGAAGCCATTTAGTGAGATGATTGTGGAGAGATATTAACAGCTGCAGAGTTCAGAAGTGCAAACAGATTTGGAATGGTGTAGTAGACACCTGGCTTTTCCTGAAGTCAGTGGGTCAAGGTCTCTCCTGTTTTGCATTGATATCTGTTGTCCAACTGTTTGCCTTAATCCTTACTAGACTTTTGAAAGAACAACAGATCATCACCTCCCTGTGCGTGCAATTGCTAAATGCCACACATGAAGAAACTGGGCAATTAGTCAGTGTGGGGTTGTTTTTTTCTCAGTGTAAAGTACAGTTTAAATGGCTTATAGTATTATCTAGCATATATAGTTTTCTGGTACTTAAACCATGTATGTCTTTATGGATGTATGAGGATTCACAATGTCAATGCGAATGGCTGTAAATGTTCTGCACTCATGGGTCAGCTGGGGATGTGACAGTGGCATCCTAGAAGGATTTGGCTCTTCTGAGGTGGGAAGAGTGGAAGGAATTAGTTTTGCCTGCCACTGCCATATGCATTTCAGTAGGATCCATCTCCTTTTCCTTTGTCTCTTGATGACTCACACAAAATTAAGAAAGGCTCCTGAGATCTTCGTATAATTATCTTCCTCTCATCCTGAGGGATGGGGGGGGGGAGCTGTGTGCAGTGAGTTGTGTGAGATCAGTGTAGAGTTATGGACATTGACGGTTTTCCTTCTGCTTCTGTATGGCAGAATAACACCTCAAAATTTGGATTTGGATGAAGGTTATGTCAAATGTGCTCAAGGAAGAGTGGCTTTTGCTTGGACACTGTCAAAACACAGACCTTTGGTGACCTCAGTCATTTTTTATGCAGCATAAACTGAGTCTATAGCCCTCAGAAAAATCCCTGGAAATACTTTCAGGACTGGAAGATTAAAGAACCCCTCACATCTGTTCTGTGTCACTAGCTTAAATTTAACCTATGACACTAATGAATGCAAGTCCACATGCTGTTTGGCCTGTGCAAAGACTCTGCAGTCATTTGTGTACATCACAAATGGCGTTAATTGGCAGCTGTGTCAACAGCCTCTTTGAAGGAACTGGGAGTTCATCAGGCACATGGGCAGAGCTGGTCTTTCCCTAGTAAAAAAATACCCCATTCATATAAGGCACTTAAGACAGAGTAGCATGGGGAAACAGCATGGGGAAACGTGCCAAGATCCTGCCTGGTTTCTGGCCATGACAGTAGTTGCATTGCTGAGGGCCACTCTTTTTCGGCAGCAGTCACAGCTCCCCTGCCTGCAAAGCACCCTTGGTGACAAGGGCTGTGCTCCCTCAGCAGACACTTGCAGACACTTGCAGAGCTGAGCTCTGCTTTCACCTATCTCCAGGCAAAAGCAGAACTACCTGCCTTGAAAGGAAAGGAAAAAAACCTTTTAAAACTCTTGCTGTAAGATATTTTATCTTTCCCTGTCTTAGTTTCTGCTGTTTTTTAATTGTTGCACACACTTTTTTGTGAAAGCAACCACAGTCCTTGAAAATGCTCTTGTGTGACACACTTGAACTAGTTTCATGGAATTGTTCTGTATAGTTTGAGGCATCCACCCATGGGCTCCTCATTAAGAGTTTGCAGGTAAAAATGCACTGGTGAGAGGTATTGCTTTATGTCTTTGCTTCCCTCTTCTAGATCCTTTACTTTATAATTGCTTTTTTTCAGTCACCCAACATAAAAGCACCTACATTCCTTCTGTGTTATGTAGTGGGCCTTTTACAGTGCTGGAGCTTACCAAAGAGTGTGTTTATTGAAAGTTTTGGTGCACTGAAGCTGATTATGTCAGCCCTGTTTCCCATTCCCTCTCACTGATGACTATAAAAACTTAGTCTAGAAAATCACTCACTACCCCTGAGTGATACTCCTAAAAGATTTAACTCTTACAAAATTTTTTTTCAAAAAAGATTTGTGATTCTACTTGTATTTGTGAATAACCACATTCCTAAGTTGTTTGTTGAATACCATAATAATAGATTTTGCTAAGGGAAAAGGAAGACTATGGCTATAGTGAAGACACGATACACAACTGAAAGTATTGCAGCAGGAGGGTTCTGCATAAATTGAGGAGTTTATCCAATTTGTTCCACCGAATTTCTATGAGTTCTCAGGAAAATTTCTTTCATTTCTATGCCTACAGGCTGGCCCATAAATTTCTATCTTGGTTTAACTCCATCTGGCAACTAAGCCCTGCACAGGTGCTCACTCACTCTCCCCCACATGGGATGGGGGAGAAAATTGTAAAGGTCAAAAGGAGAAAACTCATGGGTTGAGACAAAAAGAATTTAACAGGTGATGATCCATGTCAGATCCAGTCCTGATCCTATGAGTTGGACTAGATGATCTCCACAAGTTTCTTTCAACATGATTCTCTGATCTATTGACAGTAAGAAAGCTACCATTGTGAGAAATAAAAATCCATAAATGATTGTCCCACCTACGAAGCATCTTGTAGAATAGTTAAAGTATGTCTCTGTTGCCTCATAAAAAAATTACTTCATTGCAAACTCATGCAAGCAGGACAGAAAGCTATCAAACCACTGTTTTAGTGTTTGTAGGGATCACTTTAGCAGTCTGATTTGCTGTACATTATACCTACAATTATATTTCAATAAAAGGATATTTTGATGCATCTACCACAAGAATAATTCCTTTAATCTTCTCCATTAAGCACAAATAAAAAAAAAAAAAAACAAAAAAACAAAAAAACCCAAACCTCTGAAATTGTGTAGTTCTCTGTCTGCTGGAATTTTCTTTAATAAGTGGAAAATTCCACTGTAAAAATCAGACAAATTTAGTATTACCATTTTCTTTAAGCTTGTATGTTATTTTGATTTATATTTCCTTTAAGCAAACATTATTCTTGAGACTGACAGTTCTAGGAGCACCAATTGGACAGGATAGCACTGGCCACCATGTTTCAGCAACTGATCCAAAATTTGAGTTTGTGTAAGAAAACAAGTAACACTTTAATAAGAATTTACTGTTATCTGTTAGAAACAAAATATCTTGCTTTCCTGGAATCTTGTACATGGGAAGAAGCTAGGTCTAAAGAAGTCCAAAGGTTACACAGTGGCCACAGAAATTACTTCATAGTTTATCCTTTCTTTTCCCAACTCAAACTAAAAATCCAGCCAAGAACTTTGAAAGTGATATGTGTCTTAATTCCCCAAAGTCCAGTTTCTTATATCTTGAAGAAATTTGATTTTAGAAATAGAATAGCCCATTTTCTAACAATGAAAATCCTTATGCTTAAATAGTGATGACCCAAATTAGGACATTTAGAGACCCTAGTCATTTCAGAAAATCCTGAGAATGTTGCTCTCTAATAAAATTTTTCCCATGACCTAGTAAGGAAATGGTGAAGTTACTAACTCCTTATCTATTTCATTTTTAGTAAAGTTAATGCTCAGAGGAGATAATGTATAGGATTAATTATGTGTGAACTATACATTGGCATTTCATTATTTTATTTAATACTTTAACTATAATGCCTTCCTATGATTATTAATGCAAAATTGCTCTTTATAAAGTACCCCAGATGAAAAAATAGGGCCTAAACTTTCTTTCATGTCTCATGCTTGTGGAATCACAAAATATGGGGATAGCCTAATTTTGTTTGCTTTAGAAACATAGTGGCTTGCATTTCTTTAATTTTCAGTAGAACTCAAACTTGTAAAGTATGTGATGTTTGTTATCTTTAACATTGTGTCAGTAGTCAGAGTCTGTGGACAATTGTAGTTAGGTTCATAAAGTCCATTTGTTAGCCAGTATCAAGCACAATACAATTAGGGTATGTCAGCTAAATAAAAAGGGCAAAATATTATTGAAGCATTTGTTAATAAAAAACTGTCAGACTATTCCCTCTCCAGAGCTCATTCATGCAGAGAAAACAGCTAATATTTTAGATTCATACCTAATACGTAAAAAATAATAATTTCTAAACCTGGAGTAAGACAAATGTGGATACAATCCTTTGGGGCTTTGTTCCTGTTTCCTGCATAAAAGCTGTAATTTCTGTAGTATTCTTCCACCTCTTATTGCTTGTGTCTAGACATAAATTGACCATAAAACAATATTAATATTGTATATTGCCTTGGTTAAGAGTTTTTGTTTGGCATCAGGAAAGAACTTTGAACATTTTAATAGTCCTTTCTGTAGCACAGTAGTCATGAATGAGTTTATTTTAATGTAGGAGTGGTTACTGAAGGTATTTTTATTATGCATCTCCTTGTAATTTCTGCCAAACAAACAAAATATTCCTTAGATAATTGGCCTATTAGTCTGCCACTTTCTAACTATTTTTCTCTATGGTGAATTAAAGGGCCTATAAATCCTAAATTCTTTATTAGCTTGCTGACTTTGCAGAGTTTGATGGTAAGTAAACTGGCATAGCATTAAAGCTCCTTATTGAAGGAAGACAATATGTCTTTTTGTGTTGACTTCTGCATGATTCAATTTTCACTAAGTATCACCATGACCTTTATAACAGCACTGTGAACTTTAAAAGCCAGTTTACATGTGGTGGTTAACTTGCCCGTGTATAAATGGGTTCCACGAATGATGACCTAGCCTACCCAGATTTAATAAATATGTAGCTGATAGTCCAATGATTAATTTAAAAGGCTTTCAAAAATGTTGAAAGAAACAATTAAACATTTTCAGAAGTGGGGCATATTAATGGGATTCATGAGAGGTAAATGATTTTTCAATTATTTCAGATTTTTTAAATTAATGATGTTCTTTTCTCATATTAAAAAAAACCGAAAACATTTTTGAGTCTTGAAGTATAACTTTGAAGTTTAAAATATTATAACTGAATCAAACATAAGATATCTCTTTCTATCATCATAAATATTGCTTTTGACTTTAACACTGAATACCCCTCTGTGGTATCTGTGTGCTCATCTTCTGCTTTTCCTTCTACAGACGGTATAAAGACATCAGAATGCTGCAATGTTGATGGGATTTGCTTTAATACTGCAGACACTGAGTGGTCAGGGCTGATATTTGCACAACGAGGTGCAAATCTCTTTCCTGTAATGTTCATATGTCCCCAGGAATGATTGTGTAGTATAGACAAAAAATGGTATCACCATCAATGTACTAATTAGGCAGTGGTTCATAATCATGTGCAGATCATTTGTATTTCAATTTCACTCTAAGGTAAACATTCTCAGCCTTTTTATTTTTATTTATTTATTTATTAAATGCAGAATGTTTTGGTTTAGTTTTTGGTTTAGTTTTTTTTTAAGTTAAGCTATTATTGAAAAAAACCACTCCACTGTGTTGGAACATAAAACCTACAAATGGGATCCAAACTTCATGAGAGAGTGCTTCCCTTTCACATGCATTGTAAATACAAATATACATGCAAAATACATAGAGATATTTTTTCTGGATATACTAGGAATAGAGTGAAAGACAGTTGTGTAAGCAAAATTAATTTCCATCTGTACTGCAAATTCTCTTTGTAAGTCTCACATAGTTTGTCAAGGTTTATTCCATGAAAAGCTGCAGTGCCTGAGGTTTAGTGATGATGTACAAATTTTTCTTTACTACTCTTCTCATGACATGCACAGAGCATTTATTGGATTTTCATTGAATTCAGAAAAGATCTCTCTTCCTCGTAAGTAAATTTCTAAATTCTGATTTTCTTTTTAATTCATCTGATTTTCTTCCCTCTTATTCCCCATGAAAATACAGGACTAAAAACAGCCCTGTCTGTGAAATAATAATGTCTCTACAGTAGGACTGTGTGATTTATGCCAGGCAATTAAAATCAATTCCTAACCTACATGAAGCACTAAAAACTGAATTGCTCAACACACTAGGCTGTTGAGCACTGTGTGGTAGATTTTATTATACCATAAGTGCTTTACTATACTGTAAAAAGGAGAAGGTAATTGCTATATACAACTAATATATTCAATTAGGTAAGGATAATGTTTAATAGAGCTCTTTGTTGGTTTCAGTTGCAACTTGTGAGTTCAAAACAGAAGCTGGAGTTGGGGAATTTCAGGATGCAAAGTGCTCTTAAGTATGACATAAGCTTCAACAACAGGCCCCAAAGCTATCTTGCAAGGATGTGGTTTGTGTGTGCTTCTCCACTGGCTGGGTGGGATGGCAGTCCTTAATCCATATTGATTCACTCTGATAACTGGGATAACTGGGGCTGTCAGAATGTGTTGAAAGAGTGCATATTTTTCCCAGCATACGGCTCCTTAGACACAATCACATCAGGCTTTCTGCACCCTGAGAGTAGATCCAAGAAACTTTCTAATTTTTAAGATAAGACATGAGAACAGCCAAATATGATCACAAACTGTTACAGCAGCTGCATCATGCAGACCTTGAGTGTTATTTTGTTACACCCCTGTGCAGCTTGGTGAAGGCAGATGTCCCTGCTCAGCAACAATTCACACAGAATCATGTAGTGCTATAGGATACCTGGATGGCTGCACCCTGGGTGTTTCCATGCATGTTAAAGAAGACAGATTCCCCAAGGTAAGCATCTGCTGAATCTTTGCTTAGAAGTTCTTCTGAAAGCCAGGCACTGAAGTTCCCAGAAGATCTGTTTTTGAGAATTATTTATTCAGTGCTGATTAAAAACTGCACAGAGCAGCCCCACAGAGAGATGAATATCCTTTTCTTGTCTCTTTCTGTTTTATCTCCTTTCTAGACACAAGTCTTGAAAGGCCAGTCAGACTCCCCAGATTCTTCCTTAATCCAATATCTCTAAGGTGCAAGAACATATGTCATGTTAAATCTCACCACTGCAATGAGCTAGCATTTTTTTGGGAGGTGCCAGTCAGGGGTATTGCCTGGCAGCTTACACTCATTCAGTTTGGTGCTTTAGGATTCCTCCTCTCACCTTTCTTATTTCTTGCTTTCACTTTAATTCCTGAGTGTTTAACACTGCGAGATTTTATAATAATGAAGAAAATAAATTGAGAACATATTCATATACCCACTGAAAAGTGGTGCATGAAATAAACCCAATTGTCTCTTTAGGACTAATTTTTCAATGCTAGCTGATAGGATGCTTTTATAGTAACATGTGCAATTTATAGCATTTCCTCTGGAAAGATCCAGATAAAAATAAGACCATGAGGGCAGTTTCCTTTCCNTTTTTTTTGTTTTTGTTCTTGTTGTCATTTTGCTGTTTTTTTTGTTCTAAAAATTTACCTGTTATTTGGGTTTTATTATTCACTTGAGGCTATAAAAAAATGCAAAAAGGAAGAGTAACAGTCTCCAAGTTGCTTTGTGTGCAGAAGTTTTTTGCATATTACCAAATTATGACAGCTGACTCCCCAGTATGCCTGATTTACTTTTATAATCTGCTTTCAGGTGATGGTTCAGCACAAAGGAGTCAATAGTTAATTATCAATATTCCTCACATTAGGATCTTTTTCTGATCATGGAAATTCACATGTGTCAGTGCATCAAGGTGTTAGTCTGTTTTATCACTCTGCCTATTGACAATCCAAAGGCTTCCCGGTGATGCTGACGAGGACCAGTGCCTCTGTTCTAAAATTGGACTCAAGTAGAAGGTCTCTTGAAGCCTTCTTACCCTGAAAATGCCAGACTATGGGTTGGGCGTCCCTCGAACTGCCTGACAGAGAAGGCATCTCATTCCTGACCAGGCAGACTGTGCAGTCTGCATTCAGCAGTGGGGGAGAATCAAGGGCTGAGCATGAGCTACTCCCTTCCTCCCACAAAGCTCTCCTTTTCTAGCCAGTTCATTTCCAAGACATTTTTATTCAATGCCATTCTCCTCCTCCACCAAAAGACTGGGTCTCAAGCCAAAAATTCAGCGAGTCCTCTACAGTACACTCCAATAGGCACAACAATAACCTAGTTAATAATGTTCTCAATGACAACAGTGCTGCCTGCCCATGATGGTTATGGCAGATACCTAATGCCTTGGAGAGATCAGGGAGGCCTAAAGAAGAAGGGTGCAGTTTTTATCTTGGAAAGATTTCCTGTGTGCCCCTCTGCGAGATGCTTCAGGCTTGTCTCTGAACTAGTATGACTGGTGATAGCCCCATGTGATATTTGAGGCGATAGCTGGGAATTAGTTATGTTTTATTGGCAACTGTGGCCCTGTTTCTTCCTGTCACATCTGTGATGGTTTCTGCTCTGTATTGTCAATTTCAGGAAAGTCCCCTTGCAGGTGAGTCCACAGCTGCTGTGTAACAGCTTCTAGTAAAGGATGCAGTGAGTGCTCAGGTTCCCCATCACTTCTGTCTAGTCCACTCCAGTCACTCCACCAAGCCTTATGGGAGTACACATTGTAATTAAGAATAGTAACACCAACAGCAGTGCAATGAAGACCACTAGATCTGATCAGGGTAATCAAGTGCATTTCTGCCATACATTTTGTTAAATCTGTGTCTAATTAGTTAATTTAGACTTGAATAAAGTGTCCTGATCTCACCAATCTTTTTTCTTGTTCAATGTAGGCTTCTGAACACCAGGGGAAACAGACTGTGATTGTCTGTCTCTTATCTCCTTTCTGCAAAGGCTTTGAAAGATGCAGCAGAGCTGAGGCTCAGGCTGAGAGCAGAGATCCACACTCCCACAGACTGCTTGCTCCAGGCTGGAGTGGGTCTGCAGGAGGGTCATGTAGAAACCCCTCGTTCATAGCAACAGGCTGAAACAGGATTAAAACACATGATGAGACAACTCTTCCAGACATCTCTGGACAGGGGAGCTGAAGCAGTCTCACAAGTCATTACTAAAAAGTGTTGCAGTCCCTGGACTTGCTTCTGTCCTCTCTTCCTCTGAGGCTTTTGGGGAGCAGGGACAGGCAAACAGAGGAAGGGGGGAGTTTCAGCCTCCATTGCTTCCTGCATTTACCGAAAGTGGCATTTTGTTGGACACAGGAACAAGTGCTATCAGGAAGGTAGGAACAGTGTCTATCTATGAGTGGGACTTTGAAAGCTTCCAGAACAGGGAAGTGTCCTTGGCTCTGTACCTGAGCTACGCCTTCTGGAGAAAGGAAGAGACTGAGGGAGGAACAGACCATGAAATAGTCTGAATCTGAATGCAGTCTTAATGCAGCTGGCCTGCTCACTGCTGGCAGCATTAAACTCTCATTTCATAAGGTAAATTAAAAAATCTCTGGAGAGGTTGTCACTTTGTCAGACTATTATTACATATGCGTATACATACAGGAGAAAGATATATTTCAATAGAATACATATATTATTAGAGTCTTATAAGAAGGTTGCAAATTCTTTTTGAAAGGAAAAAACCTATTCTTTCACACTGCTGAAAAATATGTTACACTTCTTACTCTCCGAGACTTTGCTAGCACACAAAAAATTATTCTCTCAGTGTCCAGGTTGTCTGTGTGAGTTGATGACAATAAACCACTGTCTATCTCGATTTGGTAACTACTTGTCTTTGCTACTTGTTGTGTTTTCATGGGAAAGGGTTCAGAAAAGTGAATTTTCAAGTGTAGTAGCCCAGGATTTCCTTTGCACATGCCTGAAGAGGGAATCCTGAGTCTCCATGGATATGGGTGGAAGAGCTAGGGATGAGTGTCTGGCAGGAAATGGCCAAGTAGTTTCAGGGAATGGTAAGCACAGGAAGTGGTGGTATGAATGAAAATATTCTTGCATATACATTTAGAAAAGAGCTACATGTTTTTTCCTCCTTGTATCAGAACTATTGTGCTTAAAAATAAGGAATTATTTTCTTATTTAGCACAAACAGTCATTGTGCTATTTTATGTCAGTTGACTCCACACCCTGTGCTTAAGATGCCTCAAGGTTAAAATAGTTGTTTTGGTAGAGTCATACAGCAGCATAAGTTTTTCAACTTAGCTCAAAAAAGTAAAGTAATTCTAGTCTGGAAGCTAATATGCCCAATTGTGTTTGTCCTCTGTAGTCAGAGTTTGGTTTGGGGAGTACCAACTCTTTAAAGTCCACTTGGAAAATAAGAAATATATTCTTATATATCTGTGATAGTCATCTGACAAGAAACATTTAGTTCTCTGATGTGAAAACTGCAATATTTTGCACAGCTGGAAGATAATGGTAAGTATCTTCCCTTTTGGACCATTTCTCAGGTCTATAGAATCATTAATTTTTCTATACAAAGGGAAAAATTGATGTCATAAAATGAGTCTTGCAAGAAATGTTTTCAGATTTCTGCAGGGAAAGGGTTATACTTTTTTCTATTGGTGCATTCAGATACACACTGAAAAAGGCTAAGTTTAAGGGAAGGCGGTTGAAACCAAATTTGAAACTACAAAAAAATTAATAGATTGGGTGAGTGTGGAAAAATTCTGACAGACTATGTAATTAAAAAGGTTTATTTACCTTCTTCTCTGTGACCAGAAGTATAGAAAGCCCAAAGGGAGGAGAAGTGGAATGAAAAACAATATTCTGTTAATAACTCAGCTGGTACAGACAAAGGAAGTGTCTGTGAGAGAGACCAGAGGGGAAGTGGGAGAACACTGCCTGCTGTCTCCACATTTCCTAGTAAAAACTTAGCAGAATATTATGCCTATATTCCTTCTAACTCCACATTCTGGGGAAGTGCTGTCAGCACCTTTCATGACCCAATGCACTTTGAGTCTCAGCCCCAGTAGGTCACTAGTCACAGTATGCTTTTGGTGGATGTTTTGTCTCCTGGGAAAGGCATAGAACTTGAGCGTTTCATTTCTTTCTTTTCATGTCTTTGAGCCATAACCTGTTCCCTGAAGTCATTGTTGTCATGGGATTTCCTTTAGTGACCACAGGCTGCATTTCCAATTGCACATGTTTTCCCACTAAGCAATTCTTACAGTTTTCTGCAGTCAGTGCAAAGTGTGTTGCTAACAAGGACTGTGAATGGGGCAAATAATTTTAATTTTGGTTTTGCAGCCTAGAAGATTTGAAAATGCTGAGGCAGCTTCATATTGTCAGGAGCACATTTGTGATTGATTTCTGGTCAGGATTAACTGGGCAGCATACTGAGATAAGTTCCTTCAAGAAAACTTAAATCTAGATCTTAATTCTGATACTGTGTGATTGTCTTCTGCTTACAACTGGACAGCAGATTTATCCAGAAGATTGGACGTAGAGGTGAAACTGAGTGACTGAGCAATAGTGTAATATGTTATGCCATGCCAAGCTCTTCAGCATCCTCCTTATATTATTTTTCATGTTAAATGCGTGTGGTAGAACACCACCTGTATATATGGAGCTAATGGTGCTCAGAATGTGGGGTGGCTGTTGAAAGATCTAAGGAAAAGCAGAAAACTGAAAGGCAGCAGTGTGGTTTCCCAGATTGTGTTAATTTAAACAAACATGGCTGTTGCATGGAGTTGCCCAGTGCTTTTGAAGGAGAAAATGCAGACATGGACATCCTCTTCCTTTGATGTTCATTTTACGATCTCCTTCAAGTGGGAGCATCAGTCAAGTGATCCCGATCTTCTTCAAGTGAGCATCAGTGTTTGATGCCATTTTCAGCATTCACCTATATAGATTGTTTTGACTATGAGCTCCTCCACTGTAAAATCTCCACAGTTTGGAAAGGCATGGGGCAGTCCTGCTGAAATCCAGAAAAAAAAAAATCAGAGAACAAAGAACAGCTACAAAAAATAATAATGTTCTGAAAATAAATTACCAGAAAGACTGAGAGTCTGCCACCATAAACATTATTTTTCAGGAAATGACAGTTCCTTGAAAATATTGAGCATAATTCTCTAAGGGAGAGAGAAAAACAACAAACCCTTTTCAGTTTTAGAATTGCCAATGATGTCAAGGCTAAACCATTTCTGTCTTGTGATCTTGACTAGATGGTCTCTGCACACAAGTGCATCAAGAATATAAATGTAACTCTTCCTGTAACACTGGATCCAGCAGCTCTAGTATGAGCGTGGCCTTCACAGAGTGACTGTTGATTATGTGCCATGGTTTAACCTCAGCTGGCAATGAAGTGCCATCCTGATGCCCACTTATTCTCCCTCGGTGCAATGCATGAGAGATTTGGAAGGGTAAAAGCGAGAAAACCCATGGATTGGCATAAAGACAGTTTAAAGATAAAGCATAAGGTGTGTGCAAAAGCAGAGGAAAACCAGGAATTTATTCACCACATCCTATAGGCAGGAAGGTGTTCAGCCATCTCCAGGACAGCAGAGCTCCATCACACTTAATGGTAACTTGGGAAGACAAACATTTCTTCCTACTTCTTCCCCCAGATCTATGTACTGAGCGTGATTCCATATGGTATGGAATGTCCCTGTGGCCAGTTGGGGTCAGTTGTCGTGGCTGTGTCCTCTCCCAACTTCTCACATACCCTCAGCCTTCTCACTGGTGGGGTGGTGGCATGAGAGGCAGTAAAGCTTTCACTCTTCACCCTGCTCAGCAGTAACTGAAACATCCCTGAATGACCAGCACTGTTTTCCTCACAAATCCAAAACATGGCCCCATACCAGCTACTATGAAGAAAATTTACTCTACCCCAGCCAAAGCCAGCTCACCAAACCAGCAGCTTTTTAGCCTTATCCCAGCAGCTCATCCAGAAGAGACACAGCTGCATTGAACTATTTGCTTAGGATTTGAACTTTGCTTTAGAGACACTGCCCCTTCAAACATGCTACCCACTTGTCTTAATGGTTGGCACCTTCATTTTGGGTTGGAGATCTGTGACTGGGTGCATGAGATCAGTAGGAAGGGGAGAGGAGGGCAAACTGGTGTAAACCCTGTCCTCTCCTTTTGAATAGGCTGTGTGACTGCAGAGGTCATGGATGGTGTGTATCCCTCCTAGCTATGGGATGTCTCCAAGGAGACACATACTTCCCACTCATACTCAAAAGGACCGTAACTATTTCTGCCCCTCTTTGTTTAACAGACAACAATCTGCTTCTAAAAATTAGTACTGAGCCTTGAGAACACTTCTTGTGCCTGTCATATGCTCAGGTAACAGCCAATGTTGGCACCTAAAAGCTCTGTATTAACATAGAAACTTGTGTTTTGCTAAGCACTCCAGCCTGTGTGCAGGGAAAGTAAAAAACAACCATGGTTCATGGGGCTTCACTTCCTATTTTTAGACTACTTTACACATACATTTTTGAGTAAGAGAACTGTTGCTTCCCTCACAATAGTGGTTTATAAACTGCGCAAACCATTTGATTACTGTCTTTTCTTGCAAGAAAGACGCTTCAAAACAAAGCAAAGACAGGAGAGACTAAGGGAAAACATTTCTCAAATGAGAAATTGAAGGTCATTCCTCTTATCTAGTCTGTTTTCAGCTGCAAAGAGACATGCATCTTATGTTTAATAAAATATTTGATCCGAGCCAAAGAGTTCCTATCCTCCTCCATAGGTTTTAGTTCACAAATAAGCAGAAGTCACTTTAATATGTGTTTGGGAAATAGTGAGAGAAAAACAGCCTGCAAGAAAACCACAGCAAAGTTATTATTGTTTATTACACTGTGGGTGTATTACAAATACATAGAAGACATGGAAGAAGGGAAAAGATTTTTCCCTTCTTAGCTATAATTGTAAACATTAGGGACAGGATGAATCAAGGGAAGGGCAAAAAGGAGATCTCACTGTCTGTCCCTAGAAGGATAAAGCTCAGCTCTGCCTCCAATTTCCATGATATTTGACCTCATTCTCAACCTGTGCTCAGAGTGTTTGAGTCAGGTATTTCACTGTAGTTTCAGAGGCACCAGCCCAAGGTCTAGGCCAAAGCCCACATCCAGTCTTGTCTTAGTTACTATACCTGGTTACCTGTACTTTGATATCCAAAGGGGGTAGTGACAGGGGTAGTCTGGGTTTCTCTTTTGTGTCTCTTAACTACAAAAGCCAACATGTTTTTATCACCTTGGAGAAGGTGATAAAATAGAAACTTTAGAATTATGCTCAACTAGGTTACTCTATATAAAAATAAAAATACCTTATATAATGACAGTAGAAAAAAAATTAAATACAAAAATATGTCTTTTCTCCCTCTTATTTTTCTCTTTTGTCATTCTAGTCCTTGTTTTACAGTAAACAGAACTCTTATTTTTTAAATTACTTTTGCCACTCCTCTGGAGTGGAGGAAATTTGTACAAAAAAGAATATCACAACTGATTTTTAAATGTCACTGTTCTTTTCATAACTGTTCAGGATTTTTTGAACATGCAGAAGAAACGAGAAGAATGCAAGTTACAGGATGAGGTTTACTAGTGGGATGTTGACCATTTGCAATTTTCTTAAAGTCCATGCAGAATTTTGCAAAAAAATATTGTCAACTTTGTGGTTGCCCAAGTGAAATACACAGCTGGATAATTCTATGCCACTTAATTTTTCATTATAGTACAGTTTGCTTAAAGTAAAGAATTCCTTTAATGTCCAAATTAAACCGTGTTTGTACCTGTGGGCTGATCAAAACCTGTGACACTCCACTGCTTCATTTTTATCATAAAATCATAGAATGGCCTGGATTGGAAGGGTCCTTAAAGATGGCCTCCAACACTCCCCTACCATGGGCAGGGATGCCATTCACTAGATCAGGTTTCTCAGGGCTTTATCCAACCTGGCTTTAAACACTTCCAGGGATGAGACATCCACAACTTCTCTGGGCAATCTTTTCCTCTGAATAAAGCATTCATTCCTAACATCTAATCTAAGTCTGCCCTCCTTTAATTTAAAACCATTGCTCCTTGTTCTGTCTCTATTTTCCTGTATAAAAACTCCCTCTCCCTCCTTTTTGACAAGCCTCCTTAAGGTACTGGAAGATCATAATGGGGTTTCCCCAGAGCCTTTTCTTCTCCAGGCTGAACAATTCCAGCGCTTCCAGCTTGTCTGCATAGGAGAGTTGCTCCATCCCTCTGATCCTCTTCATGTCCCTCTCCTGGATCTGTAACAAATCCATGTCGTTCATGTGCTGGGAACCCTAGTGCTGGACACAGCAGTTGAGGTGTGGACTCACCAGAGGGGAGTAAAAGGCAGAATCATCTCCCTCAACCCTCTGCCCATGCTGCTGTTGAAGGAGCCCAGGAGTGCGCTCTGGGCTGTGAGTGCTCATCCCTGGGTGATGTCCAGCTTTCCATCTGCAAGGATCCCCAAGTCCTTCTCATAAGGGCTGCTCTCCATGAGTTCCTCTCCCAGTCTGTACTCATGTCTGGGATTTCTCCTATCCAGATGCAGGACCTTGCACTAGGACTAGTTCAACTTCATGAGATTCTTGTGGGCCCACTTCCCAAGCTTGATCCCCTGGATGTCATCCTGTCCTTCTGTTGTGCCAACTGCACCACTTTGCTTGGTGCCATCTGCAAACCTACGGAGGCAGGTATCTTCATCCCCTGTCTATGTCATTGAGGAAGATATTGTCATTGAGGAAGACCTGTCCCAGGACAGAGCCCTGAAGGATACCATTTGCCACCTACCTGCACCCGGACATAGAACCATTGACCACATCTGTGTCCATTCAGCCAATCCCTTACTCTGCTAATTTCTCTTTCCAGCTGAGGTGAGTTGACAAAGGAGAGGTAAGGAAGAAAAGGTCTTGTTTATTTAGCCCAGTGTCAGGTGTCTTGGGCTGTAGAATGCCATAACATAGCAGCTGGTCAGTTTTAGCATCCTGCTACCCTTCTGTCCCTACTGCCCATGAGGGCTTGCAACGGGCGGGTAAACCAGGAATTAACTCACTCCTAACCCTCTAGTCTTGGTGAGTAGTTAGTGGAGGGAGAGATGAATAACTTTAGAGAAAAATCCAGCACTCTCAAAACAGGAGCTCTGGATCTCCTTCTGGAGGTGCCTGCAGCTCTCTCAGCTTTACTGGAAGACTGGGCTCCCAAGTTGAGTGGTGAAAATATCCATGTCTATAGATCATATCACAGACCTAATCTTTACATGTGCCTACTTCAGCTATCAAACAAGTCACCATGAGAGCAGAAGTTTGTGTGGCAGCAGAATCACTGATCAGAAAATGATCATTTGACCTTGCTACTGGTACTATGCGTGTGTTTGAGGGCTAGGAGCCACCTACTTGAGCCTTGTAGTAGTAGAACAGACACAAAAACTTGTGCTTGCTTTGCCTGTTTTGTGCCACTTGCAGGTGGATGCCTCATGGATCTGTCACACATGAATTACCTGAATCCCACTACACCTCTCTGTAGAATAAAAAAAACCAAAAAAACCAAAACCAGAACCAATAAATTGGCTTATTAATCACACAGTGTCAGATGGCTGCACATTGATATTTGAAACTGATCCTGTGGAGTTCCTTGTGCTTCTTTGGGGACTGACTTGCTCCTGTTGTGAATGATAAACCTACTCAAAAAGTGAATCCACTTATCATATTAAAATATGCATTTCCTTTTTTTTTCTGAGCAGATTCAACACTGTTTTCAGTTACTATTGTTTTATTTTCAGACAGATTTTAATAATTTTAAGTGCAGAGTACAATTAGATTTAAAAAAACCAACCAAAAACCAACCAGAATTAGCTGTAAAATATAGTAGAACTACCAGAGCAGGTACAACTCCTCAAATATGTAGCTGAAAGGAACTATTCCCAGAAAGAATCCCAGAAAGAATTTTTGTTTATACTCACTCTATAATGCAAATGGAAAATTTTATATCCCTGGATAACAATCCAAAAGATTCAGAAGCAGTGAAGGGTACCTTACTATCAACCAAAAAATAGGTCTGCATCTATAATTCTGTTGGTGTTTTTGTCTTTGGTGGGGTTTTTTTTTTTGGTGGTTTTTTCTTTATTGTTTGGGTTTTTAAAAAATTTATTTAATGAAACAGGTTTGGCAATGCTTATATGGGATCTGAAATATTTTTCATGTTCACATGCCTGCATTGATTTCACACTCAAATCTCAGACCATATGGGGTACAACAGACCCCTATTCTTTGACATGCACAATCACAGAATCATTTAAGTTGGAAAAGATCTTTGAATCATTGAGTCCAATGACTAACTCAGCACTGCCAAGTTCATCATTAACCACGTCCTTAAGTGCCACATCTACACATTATTGAAATACCTTGAGGGATGGTGACTCAATCACTTCCCTTGGCAGCTTGTTCCAGTGCTTGACAACCCTTTCAGTGAAGAAATTTCTTCTAATATGCAATCCAAACCTCCTCTGGCATAGCTTGAAGTGGTTCCCTCTCATCTTAGAAAGAAAATGATATTTAGATTATTTGGAGGGTTTTTAATTAGCATATTTTAGTCTATAATGCAATGCCTGATCAAACTGGTATCTGAATGAAGAATTAAAATTGAGCTTTTTTTTTTTTTAACAAAAATATTAATTAGGATTCCATCCTGTGACTCCAGTCATGTGCTCTGTAAGACTTGTATGCTTTTTCCAGTGGTGTTCTTACTCTTAAGAATGAAGGCAGTGTTTTTCTAAGACAAACTTGTCCTCTTGTGCCATGAAACAGAAGTGTTAGGAGCAGTGGTATTCCAGGTTTTCTCACACTGGTCAATGTACTTGTCCTTTTTCAGCTTTGACTCTTGGCTTAGAAGAGAGTTTACAGTCCATGCCTGTTGTCCAGGTCACCAAGGATGTGTGCAGGGTGTCTGATCCTTAGTGTCACATGATATTTGAGAGCTCAGCATGAAGCTCTCTCCTTAGTTCAGCTGTAATTATTTGGAGCTGCTGAATTTTCACTACTAAAGAAATATTTGTCTGACCACAGAAACAGTCCCTGTAAATGAATTAACAGGGATTTTTTGTTTTTTCTTTAGCTGTCAGGCAGCATGCATGACTTTCCTGCTTCACCTCAAAGTGGACTAAATTTCTAGCATTATTATCTAATTATAGCACCGGTCATTGGAATGGAAAATTATTGTTGCCTGGTTTTCCATTGTTGGTTGCTCTGGGGACATATATCTCTATCCAAACCAGTTAGTTTTAAAAATTATTTTTAAATGTATAGTGCTGTATGGAGCAACCCTGCCAGGTAATTCTCTCTTTTGCCTGGAGACATTAATCAGCTGACTTCCTCTCCTACTTCTCAACTCCCTTTTTCCTACCCAAGACAGGGATGAAACACACATGTGTGTGAACATAAAATCATTTCCTTCCCTTCTCTTCCTCATTTTGTCCATCTCCTCCTAGCCAAGTTTATCCTTTAGTTGCTAAGGGCTTCTCTCAAGGAGTTTATCCTGGAGAGACAGGAAAAATGAGAAAAGGGGAGAGGTGAAGGACTGTGTGTCTACTCACCCATCAGGTGATTGAGCTAAGGCATGCCAGCAGCTTTCCTAGCAGAGCCTTGCTGGAGCCACTTCCCTTTCCAACTTGAAACTCCCATCCGCTTCCTTATATTGCAGATCTGCCTGAGGCTGCCTAAGGTGTGGTAACAACACACTGAGATTTTATAAAGATTTTTTCAGTGTCCACTTAGTAGGAAGCAAAATGATAGGTTGTGCTTCTCCAGCCCTTGCAGAAGAGCAGGTGTTACAATAGTAGACTCTGCAGAAAGGCAGGGAGGGATGAGGTGGAAGATGTGGGGAAACGGAAAAGAGACATCGATGTATTTAATTGTCTCACTAGAAGGGAATGTTCCCTGCCCACAAATCCCACTTTGTTTTTAGGGCATGCCTGCCCACTGCCCAGCTTTCAGGAATGATGCATTTCAGTCACAGTTAGCCTGAACTGGATCTGAGCTCAGGACCTGCAGGAGTTAGTGGTTTTCTTGATTGCATAAGCTCAGCTGGGGAAGGAGTTCTGGCTGGAGCACAGGTGTGTGAAGTGATGTCTGCTCTTACACTTGGGTAATAAATCTATTATTTTACTGTTATACTGCTCCTTAGAGAATTCTGGTTTTGGTCCAGCATGCTTTGGGATCTGCTCAGCCTCATTTCTCTTTGCTCTGCACTGATGCCACCAGCTGAAGTGTAAATTGTGACGGTGCTTCTGTGATGCAAAGGCCCAGCTCTCTGCCAGCTACTAATCATATCCCCACCACAACAGAGCATCGCTGACAGCCATTTCCAAAGGAGTCCAGATGAATGTTTCATGTTTTAATTCCAGCTAGCTCAGATCTCTTGCATAGCTCTGTGTTTACAACAATCTGGGCAGGAGTGTTTTGGAACCACTTAATTTCATCATGCACTTTATGATCATGTTATAATTATGCATAGTCAAACCAATGATCTTGATTACAGAGCATGAATGGGAATAACTGTATTTTATGGCATTGTTCCAGCTTGTTTAAAAGTTTTCTTTAAAATATGTTCGTAATGTAAATGTATTAAACAGATACTCTAAACGGTTAATTCTGTTTCAGTGACGAGTAGAAAATTTATTACTTGTGGTTTTTTCAGACTGAAAAATACTCTTGACAAGCCCTGCTCTTTTACTAGACAGTTTTAATTATGTGACATGCCTGTTTGTTATTTGACAGTCTGCTCATGTTTGGATGCTGAACATTCTGGAGAAAATTCATGGTTCACTGTTTATTGAACAGTTGTTTCAGACTTCGCACAATATCTTCAAAAATTCTTCCAATGTATAATATGATTACATGCAGGCAGGTAAACTATGCATGCTGAATTTGAATTTTGTAGTTTTTTTTTTTTTTAAAATTTTTTTTTATTACTACTGAGGTGGGCTTAATATTCCCTGGCATAATTTGTCTTATCATTCACAGAAATTTGATAATCTAATCACGAAAATATTATACGTACAAATAGTCCTGAATTGTTGAAGCTATCCTATATTTCCTATTCCACTGAGAAAAGAAACTTGCAAGGAAACTTGCAAGCAAACAAAACAGTGGCTCACCTTCCTGATTTGAAAGGAGCAAACACAATTCATGTATAATTGCTAACATTTAGCCCTGATATGAGTAAATTCACAGGTATGTAATGTCATAGCTCTGTGTGAAGACCCCACTAGCTTCTGACTCGTGTAGCCTCTCTTGTTAATGGATATGGAAGAGCTTTCCTGTGCTGTTGGCAGCCACACAATAATACTGGAGGAACCTGGGGATGTGTTTGATTTCCATCCATTCAGCGAGCAGCTCTGGTTTGTTAGTCCTCTGCACTGACCACTAGACAATGCCATTTCCCCCGAGAGTCATAAGGAATGTTGCTCCTAATGATTAACTTCTGATCTATGTGGAAGTGTTCAGTAGTCAAGGGCAGCTTTCCTTTATAATTACACTGACAGTCAATGACTCTTTGAGACACCATTTGGATTTTGCCAGGTTTGATGAACTAAAAAACGTGATGAAACCGGAACTGCTTGAGTACCTGACAGATCTCTCCTGTTGGGTTTTTCATTATTCTCAGGTAAAGATAATAACATTTTGATGCTTCCTAATTGATCAGATTGTAAAACCCATCAGAACAAGACCAGCAATGAGCAAGAGTTTCTTCAAATAGGTATTTACTAAGCAAGATGAAAGTTCTAGACAGACTCTGTGACATGACTTGTGAACACTAACAAAGGCTAGGAGGCAAAAAAATATATCAGACCTTTGGTAATGCATCTGATTTTAGAAAGTTTTTGCACACCCTGTGCCCAGTTCTAATTCATCTGAAATGAGTGGTGAAATTGTGGATTAATGAATGGAAGATAAATCAATCATGGAAGAAAATTTGGAGGCTCCTAAGAAACCTTCCTGCTCTGCTGGGGCAGCTGAACATTTCTAAGGATGCCTACTCAGCATATATTTGAGTGGAATGAATTTCCTTATTGTAAGGCAAGACAAGCTCATAATTTAAGAAGATAAAATGGTTACTGACTTCTGCTGGATCTGGAGAGTTAAACTTACTCTGAACCAAAAATCAGTTTGAACTATTAAAAAAAAAAAAAAAAAAAAAAAAAAGCTTTTCTTGAACCAGAACTGAACTTGAACATTATTCTGAAGTTTAACTGAACTTCATGCTGGAAGTGAACAATTACAGCTTCAGAGTTGAATGTGAACTAAGCTTAAAAACTCAATTGCTTGACTCCTGGGGAGCCACTGCAGGCTGTTCCCCCAGCTGCTGACAGGACTGAGCGGGAGAAGAATAGGTACGAGGAGCAGGATGTTTTCATGTATTTTTAGGGAGCATGGATCAAGAGACATAACACGCTAGTTAATCATCACTGCAAATGTTAAAGCCATTTCCTTCCCCACAGATCCCCAAAGCAGGACTCTCATATTGTAAGAATAACAAATATAAACCAGCACTGTACAGCAGTTACTGCCCTGAAAAAGCTTCAGTAACTTCTCCTGCCTCTCAGTGGAACTTAATGCCTTGCTGCCTCTTTATATAGAGGAGTTTTATTTCTTCAGCTAGTTTAGCACTCATTTATGGAGCTCGCCAACTGCACAGATGGTGTAATATGTACATATATATATATGTATCCATAGTCAAGCCCTTGTAATATGTTTCAGTCTCTGACTGTTAGAACAAAGGCATGACTTCACGATTCAAACAGCCAAACAAACAAGAAAGCTCAGACAATTAGAAGCTGTTTTCCTGAACTGCACTGTTTTGGACAGTCAGCTCTATACAGTACACTTCAACCACCAATTCTCAGTTATTATATTCTATCTAATGGTATTGGTGACACAATACATTCTGGACTTTTCCCCCCTTCAATAGCTCTCTTGGCCTCTGACTCTATTCACTATGCCACTGATTTTGACTACTGGATGGAGTGGGAACATCATTTAAAAAACCCAAAAAAGCAGCCTGTGTTTTTGAAGTGATAACTTCAAAAAGTTGTCACTACAGAGAAGGTGACAAGATGAGGTAGAGCAAATATTTTCATGGCTGAGGTTTGTTATTTTATAAAAGTAAGATCTTCTTCCCACTCCTTAATAAGGCTTCATCAACCCCCCCCAGTGCTAGGATGTTTTCACCTAAGGTGGATGTTACACAACTAGAGGGCTGAGATCCTCATAAGGATTTTACTTAGCAGGAAAATAAGGGAAAGAAATACTGGTAGGTGATACAGCTGTGATACTGGTAGTGAGACAGCTACATCCACTACTAGCACATTTACTGGATGCTGAAGGACTCACAGAATCTGTCAATTTCTGGTGGTTTGCAGAGGGAAGCTGTGTGGCCCACAGTGTGATTTCAATGAGCAGTATGCCCCTAAGGAAGAAGCAAATCTCTTGCTTTATATTCAAATTGCTTTTATGTCACTTGAAAAAACTGGCAGTAGCTAAATAATCTCTTGGCCTATTTCTAATCATTGTTCTCTATTAGGTACACTTAATCCAACAGACACTTTACCCATTAATTCAGTTTCTCTTTCTATGTTTTAGTCAGTCCCATGCTTTATTGCTTCCATTCTGGCTAAAGTGCCTTTCCAACTTTCAAGTTAATGCATTTATTGTTTCTGTCAACAGCTGAGCTACAGAAGGTGTACACCATTCTTGGTAAGGCTTCATGTATTTTTAAAATACTTTTTACCACTCCAGAGGTGTGTGGTTGGAGGATGGATATTTCGTTGTTCTCTCAAAATTCTGTGTGTGCAAACAGTTAACTCTCAGCAGCAGTTGTTACTTACATGAAAGTAATTTTAGCCAAAAGGTGGCACTACAGCTGCATAGATTATGTAGTAGATGGACAGTCTGGTAAAATGTAAGGAGCCACGCAATACGTTTATTTAAACTCCTCTTTTCATACAGTGTGAATGGTAAGCATGGAAAACTGGCTAATTACTTCCCAAAAACTATCATAAAACCAATGCTTTCTGAAGTAAAGAATTTGGTAACTATACTATAAAGATAATACATACTTCATCCCTGCTTTAATGAATTTGAAAAACTTAAAACCAAAACAACAAAACAAAAGAAAGCCCCCAAAACCCGATCAGTATCTGCAAATGTGTTCCAAAGTGCAAAAAATGTTTCAGCTGTGCATGTGTTCTACACAAGGAGACTACTATTAACTGCTGCTTTGTAGCCTTTAAGGCAAGGAGAGCTTTCTTGGGAACTTCGATTTTTTGAGATGGATCCTGTGGTCTTAACGCTGCTATTGACTTTACCACAGGCTGATCAGATGCTTTAGCAGATTAAGTACTGCTGATCCTAGTGTTCTGCCACCTACAGAAAGCATCACTAGGTGTATTCACAAAGATTGTTATGCACAGAAACATGTGCCAGAAGATTGAGAATCACACTTCTAGGCTTGGTTCGCGGTCGAGATGTGTGGGTGAGCCACGCTGGGACTGAATGTGGGGAGGGAGGGAGCAACCTCCACAGGCTGTGTGCCCCGCCACCGAGGCAAGGCGTCACATTCATCCTGCTGGGATGGGGTTGCATTTTAACTCCACACACTGCCTCTGAGCTGAGTGTACCTCCTCAGAGGAGGCTTAGGCTCTGGTGGTAGGGTTCCTGCTACCAGACTCATTAGGCACATGGAATTACTGCCTGTAGCTGATTTTCCTTAGCTTTCCTGAGCATTTGCATACATGTAAGTTTAGAATTCTTTACTTCCCAAGTATACTGGTATCGGATTCTATTAGCATGTTACATGATATTTGAATATCCAAATAATTGCCATTATTCATAAAACAAAAGTCAGATATCTGTATGGTTTAATGCTTGTCGTTTGAACCCCCCAAATGCCTAGTTTTAATTTTTTTCTTTAGAAGACCCTTTGTATTTTCCTGTGAGTCATGCTCATGTTCGCAATCATTTTTCTCTGCAAGAAGGATATGAAAATACTTTCTTTTAGAAAGCACGGGGAAGCAAAATATGCTTAAGTAATTATAAGAGTAAAAAAAAGAAAAAAACCCAAAAACAACAAAACAAAACAAACAAAAAAACCCAAACAAAAAACCCAACAAACATTCAAACAAGACTTTAAGAGCAAAATCTAAGGGTCCTTAAATTTGAAGTGAGACTGGATGAGGTCCTTCACCAGGAAGAAAGGCTGAGAAATTATGTCAAGGACCCCAAGGTCAATGCTCCTGCTTTCTTTTACCCTAGATCTTGCATGGGAGTGAAGTTACCTAAACCACTGCCCCCAGGAAGAGGACGTTCAATCTAAACTTCCCTAATTTAAGTATGAGGGATTGCAATACATTGCCAAAAACGAAACACATTTTTACTCGTATTGATAACAACATTGTTAACTTTCTATTTTACAGCATCACTGTTTCAACCCCACCTGTGAGATTCATTCAGTACACGCACAGGGACACACCAGCTGGGCTTTGAAGCAGTCCTTTTAAACCCACAGCATTTTCTAACCAGCACCGTATTTTAAAGGGTAAAAAGCTTTCCAGAAAAGTCAAATACATTCCAGCCACCGCAGATCTATTTTTTTTCCAGGCGACAGTTTTCTTGCGGACCTAAATGTCCTGCTGAAAGGGGAGGGGGAAGGGCGGGAAGTGAACAGATTAGAAAAAAGCGCTCCCCAATCAAGAAAGAAACAATAAAAATTAGAATGGGGAGGGAGAAGTGAAAAAAAAATTGCTAACACCCCTCCCCAAAGCCAACAGGGAAAGAAGGGTGAGGGAAACCCGGCGAAGTTTTCAGCGCAGAGCGGTGTCCGGGCGGCGGCAGGACGGTCCCCGCGGAGGGGCG